>JACEFZ010000025.1:5000-227500 GCA_014155875.1 Cepaea nemoralis | reverse complement strand
GTCGTCACGATGTTCTCCTCAGCCCCTCTTCTCACCACATGACCAAAACAGCTGTTTGTCTCTTTCTTATTGTTGTACAAAATGGTCTAGTTTCATTAACCTATTCCAGGCAGTCGTAATTAGTTACTCTGGGAGTCCAAAGTTTTTGCAACAACCGTCTCAGGAACCACATCTCCATTACTTCCAAGCTCGACCTAATTTGTTCATCCCCGCTCCACGATTCACTGTCATACAACAGGGTTGATGATAGTTAACATATTTCATTTACATTTGACCCTGGTTTTTCCCCTAGTTCTAAACCATCCTAAGCATGTGATCCACATAAACAACCTAAGGCTTTTTATCTATCTAAACCACCTAGGGTATTTGATCCATCTAAACACATTAGGACTGTGATCCATCTAAACCACCTAGGCATTTGATCTACCTAAACAACCCTAGGCATCTGATCCACCCTAGGAATATGATGCACCTAAACCACCCTAGGCATATGATCCACCAAAACCACCTAGGCATCTGATCGATCTAAACCACCCTAGGCGTCTGATCCATCTAACCACCATAGGTGTCTGATCCATCTAAACCACACCAAGCAGCTGATCCACCTAAACCACCCTACGCATCTGGTCCACCTAAACCACCCTAGACATCTGATCCACCTAACCCCCTAAGCATCTGATCCACCAAAACGATTCTAGGCATCTGATCCATCTAAACCGCCTTAGGCATCTGATCCCACCTTAACCACCCTAGACATCTGACCCACCTAAACCACCATAGGCATCTGTTCCATAAAAACCATCCATAGGCAGCTGATTCCATCTAAACCCATCCATAGGCAGCTGAATCCATCTAAACCCACACTTAGGACATCTAATCCACCAAACCACACTAGACATCACCCCCCCCCCCCCCCCCCCCCCCACTGTCCTAAGATCAGATGGGACGGGATCAACACTTTCCAATGTTAATTATTCTTAAAAAGCATTGAAACCTGAGAGAAAACCAACACTTTCCGAATTAGAGGCAGGCACTAAACCTCAAAGTCACTCCTCCTACATAAAAGTTATCGCAGAGAAAATATAAGATAAGATACATGTTTTGAAACCAGGAAAACAGGACTTACCACATGGCCAGGATGACCATTTTCATGATGATTTCATTGAGGACACCAAAGAAGTCAATCATGATCTTACCCCTGGCGCCCATGTTGCTGACGAGGATGCCGAACACGGTGCAGAATGTAATGATACCTGCAGATATATAATGTGGAAATAGATGCAGATATAGCATGTGGTGATACCTCCAGATACACAGGGTGTTTGTAAAGTCTCACTACACTTTGTGTGTAGAACAAATTTGAAAAATTAGGTACACGACGTAATAAAAATGTGCTAAAATTCATTAAAGTAGTTACAATAGTCACTACTATGGTTTAACGCTGTTTTGAGGTAGCTGGAAAGTACCAATGAAGTATCCATTATAACAAGTGCTGGAAATGTCCACCAAGGGCTTCAAGACATGACTGTACACATCTCTTCATATTGTCAAATACTTTCTGAACGTGTCTGTTGTTATTTCTTGAATGACAATTCTGATTTCTTCTTTCAGATTCTCAATTGTGTGTACATTATTTATGTAAACATTTCCTTTCAAGAAACCTCATAGACAATAATCAAATAGCGTTAGATCTGAAGTACGAGCAGGTCAAATTCCACGTGATATTACGCGACTTGCGAAAATTTCTTCCAAAAAACTCAGCGATGTTCTAGCTGTGTGTGCAGTTGCACCATCTTGCTGGAACCCACGACTATTCAATTTCACGTTCATTCAGCTGTTCTAAAAAAACAAAAAAGGTTCCGGAATGTCAGTACATTAGCGATCGGCATTTATAATGTTGTTGATGAAAATTGCCTCAATAAAGTTTCTAATCGCGTAGATTAAAAGTGCTCCGAAAACGATTATTTTGGCTATTAACGTGTCCACATAGATGAAACCATGCCACATCAGAGAAGAATGTTACATGGAGAATTGACTCGTCTTCTTTAGCTAAAAATTCTTGAAACCACATGGAGTAGTTGACCCTGGATTGATTATCACACTCGTTTAGTTCAGACACAACTGAAATCCTGCATGGATGAAAATGTAATCGTTGTTTAAGAATTGTGTGCACTGTGCTCATTGAATCGTTCATTTGTTGCGACATTTTCCTTAGGGATTTGCTTGGACTTTTCAGGATTCTGTCTTGGATGTCTAGACATTTTCCTCAGACACAGCAGACTTACCAGATCGAGGAGCATCTTCCACATTTCCCGTAGCAAGAAACTTATTCAACAAATTTCTAACCGTTAAGCGATGAGTAGGTTGTTTATCAGGAAATCTTGCCATAAATCTTTGAACAACCATCCGTTTTAACTCGAAATTTTGCCCGGGCAGCGCCGTTAGGTTACTCTTCTTCGATTTCCAACTGCCAAGGGATGTTTTATGTGCGCAACAATACACACGGGCGTCCGATCTCCTATAGACCAGGAGAAATTTTGTTACTAGAAGTCCACGTGAAAAAAATCCCGGCCCTCACCGGGGCTTAAACCCGGGACCTCCAGCACTCGAGGCGGACACCATACCACGAGACCACTCAGCTCTAGTTTTTTCCAGATGTGTACATAACTCTACAGGAAAATATATTGAACCAGGACACCAGCAGATGACAGCCATTCGCTGCAGATTGCTTCATAATGGACTGTCGAGCACATATTTTAATGACGTCATGTGCTTCATTTTTCGAATTTGTTCTACATACAAAGTGTAGTGAGAATACAAACACCTAGTAGTAGTAGTAGTAGCAGCAGCAGCAGCAGCAGTAGTAGTAGTAGTAGTAGTAGTAGTAGTAGTAGTAGTAGTAGTAGTAGCAGCAGCAGCAGCAAAGGTAGTAGTAGTAGTAGTAGTAGTAGTAGTAGTAGTAGTAGTAGTAGTAGTAGTAGTAGTAGTAGTAGTAGTAAGTAGTAGTAGTAAGTAGTAGTAGCACAAGTGGAGAAGAAAAGGTGGAGGAGGAGGAGGAGGAGGAGGAGGAGAAGTTGGAGCAGGAGGAGAAAAAGGAAAAGACAAGTAAGAAGAAAGTAAAAAGATGTATTTAACTAACCTAAAACATTGACTCCATCAGCCATTGGGAATGTCCTGACCCACTTTGTGACCTCCTTATGAACAAGCTCCACAGATTGATTGGCTGAGTCTATGATGGCTCTGTGTGTGGTGATGGTGGTGGTGGTGGTGGTGGTGGAGGCAGCTGTGCTAATGTTGAGCCGGTTCAGGGGGTCGGAGGTGTTGGGCCGAGTCAGGATGTACTCGTCTGCTTCTGGTACCGTGTACACAGTCTTGCTGTGCTGGAAGCAGGCTTGCATGATGTTGTTTGGGAAGATGTTTCTGGTGAGGCAAGCACAATTGTGATTTATTGAGTGATTGAATGTTTCACAGATTTAGATTCGATCAAGGATCGTTGATTGAAGATTCTACAGTTCTAGAATCAGTTAAGGATCATTGATTTAATGTTTGACGGTTCCAAATTAGGTTAAAGATCACTGATAGAATATTTCACTGTTCTAGATTCGGTCAAAGATAATTGATTGAATGTTCCACAGTTCTATATTCGGTCAAATGTCATTTTAATTGATTACAGATATCTCTACAAGTGATTCAGCCTTATCTCAAAGATCGCACAAGCAGAATCTCAGGACTGTGCACCAACTCTGTTGCGCCGATTGTAACCACATTCTGTGTACTAGAATCACAGTCTCACGACAGTCCTTGAGGTTGAGTTAAGAACAGACATCGCAACACTTGGGACATTCCCTGACACGCACGAGCCATCGAATAGTCCCAATACTAATTATGCCAGTTAATACTTAGTTGCATAACCTTTTCAGGACGTTACGTCAGCTCCAACATTTTGTGGCTGTTTGTCTTTCATGGACAAGTTTGCGTTCAGTAGTTTGCCATTGCTTTCTGAATGACCGATACTCATACCAATGTATAGAAAGAAACCAACGCAAGACGGCCTGTTGTCAAATCTCCAACAGCTGTGTTTCGAACGCGGTATGCAGGATTACGAATTTCGTTGGTAACCTTTTCGCAACAGTTCAGGCAGTGGTGCCAGTAGCAGTCTGATTCTGTGTCGTCTGGCCTTTCCTAAGAGTCTTGAGTGTCGGCCAGATCCTGTAGTCACGCCCTCCAGCGCCATTCCCTCCAGGCCTTGATGATATATATGTTTATCTGCAAAAGACACAATCCCAAAAGGCCTCGGTCACGTGTGCCGTATATTATACCCCACAGAGAGGTGCAGACCCAGCCAATATGTCTGCCTGCTCGTTCCCCATCACACCAGCATATCCTGGCGGAAAACCCCCATGAAAGTCCTGCGATTTGGTAGCACTATTTTCTCCAGGCAATGATGGTGTATCTGTTCTTCCACACTATACACGGTCCCGAAGGAGCCTGGCCACATCTGTCTTATTGTGCACCAATAGAAAAATAACAGATTCAGTGCCAAACAAAAGAAGGTTCGGACCACACAGAAATTGATGGCGAAAATGGGAAGTAGAGGTATGTCACAGTTATGACCTTAACGTTGTTAATATGGTAGCAGACATGTTGTCTTATATATCAAATAAAATGAAATTGCTTCGTGAAAACAACTGTATTGGTATTTTAACTGAGACAACATTTCGACGATACATAATTCCATAGCAGATATGGGAAGTCATTTAAGACGATTAATCATCATATGGCATTTAATTAATTAAAGACAAGAGACCAAGAAACAACAACAACAACAACAATACATATGACAGCAGATATATTTATCAGTCAAGAGAACTTGCAGAAAGTGGGCAGTTTTGAATATCTAAGATTCACTGTTGAAGGATAAAGGAGATGTGAAGTCTAATTAGTAATATTATTATCGTTGCAAGAACAATAAAAACAACAACAATAATAATACTACTAATAACCGTGGCAACAACAACAATAACAACAACAGCAGCAACAACTAACAATAATAACAGCAACAACAAAAACAATAATAATAAGAGAAACAGATTCAGCAATCATAACTATAACACTAACAGCAGCATCAAAAGCAACAATAACAATATTAGCAGCAAAGAGAACAATAGTAACCACATCAGAATAATAGCAACAATAACAATAACAACTGTAACCCAGCCAGAAGTAATAATACCAAAAGTAACGACAGCAGTAAAAACAACAATAACAGCAACAACAATAACAATAATAACATAACAGCTGCAGCAACAATAACAATAGCAACAGTAACAAGAGCAGCAACAATAACAACAGCGCAAAAATAACAATAACGACGGTAACATGAACAGCAATAACAACAGTAATATTAACGAAAACAGGAACAACAACAACAGCAACAACAACAGCAACAACAATACCAACCATTGTAACACGAAATTATCTTTTATCCAGCATCTATCTGTCATAACATAGCTACAGCTAGCCGATCGCTTCAACACACCAACTGACCTGAGCAGATCCATGAAGGCATCCAAGGAAGTGGGTGGGTGATGCTCCTTGACACTCCTTCGCCGAACCCCTTGATCGGGGTCACCGGGATGAATGGCCAGCACCAGGATGATCCCCAGAATAATGGCAATGAACGTGGTCAGAAAGTAGAACACGATCGCCCGAAGGCCCATCCGCCCGGAGTTGCGCGGGTCCAGAGAAGCCAGCCCTGCCAGAAATTAGAGTTGAAAAGGGCAAGATCGTTCAGCGTTATCAGAATGTTCAACATTTATCGCCAAGCAATGGTCATAAATATCGATTGAACGTTAAAAATAAAAATAAAAAGATTTTGCATCTTATTTGCAGGATGTTGCCATCAATCCCGGTCTGAATTCCTCTACACATTTCCTCTACAATTTGAGTACCGTCCAGACCCTGTACTCAATTATGTCTGCGTCAGCCCTCCCAGATGTAGAAAACCTGTGTCTGAAGTGATAGTGATGATGATGATGATGATGACATAGATCAACCAGTAAAGTAAAACACTTACCTGTTATCATACTACTAATGATAAGCGGCACAATCAACATCTTCAGCATGCTCATCAACATATCTCCAGGGAAGGAGATGATCATGATTGTGTCCCGGGACAAGTCTGCCGCTCTCAGGGAGAAGCCAAGAATGCTGCCCAAGACAACTCCGCCAATAGTGAGAACCAGCAGCAGGTTTTCCCGGCACCATTTGGGAGTCTGCATGGTTGCAAGAAGAGTTTAAAACAAGTTAGTTGCATATCCTTTACAGGACGTAGTAGTCAATTCCAGCGCGCGCGCTTGCGCGTGCGCTGCGTGCGTGTGTGTGTGAGTGTGTGTAAGCAGATTGCTTAATCCCCACGACAATTGCATGGGGTATTGCTTAAGAGCCAATTTGTGTCCTGAAAGAGTATGTTCCGTTGACCATACACTTCCTTTGCACTTTATAATAACATTCATCTTACTTAATGACCATCGCTTGTATTGTGCCTTAACGTAATTTCTGCAGTGACATTTCCGTTTGTGTGTGTGTGTGTTTTCTTGTTGTAGTTTTTTCATGAAAGCTTGACGCTGCAACGTCTTCTGCTTTCTGTAATGTAATTTCGTTAAGCTGCCCTAACCTCGTGTTTTCCAATTGTTTACATTTCCACAGCTTTTGCAAAGTTAAACCTATTTCCTTCATATGTGTTACCACACACTATAGTTGGACAGAATGGGTTAAAGTAACAATTAGTGGAGTTGGAGGAAACAGGTAAAGTAACAATTAGAAGAGTATTACAGAAAAAGGTACAGTAATAATCAGAAACGTTGGGAAGAAACAGTTGCAGCAACAGTTTCAGGACTTAGACGGATTGAGATAAAATAACAATTAGAAGAGTTGGACAGAAACAGTTAAAGTAACAATTAGAAGAGTTGGATAGAAACAGTTAAAGTAACAATTAGAGGAATTGGACAGAAACAGTTAAAGTAACAATTAGAGGAATTGGACAGAAACAGTGAAAGTAACAATTAGAAGAGTCAGATATAAACAGTTAAAGTAGCGATTAGAGGAGGTGGACAGAAACAGTCAAAGTAACAATTATAAGAATTCGACAGAAACAGTTAAAGTAATAATTAGAGGAGTCGGACATAAACAGTTAAAGTAGCACTTAGAGGAGGTGGACAGAAACAGTTACAGTAACAACTAGATGAGTCGCACAGAAACAGTTACAGTAACAATTAGAGCAGTTGGACATAAAGAGTTAAAGTAAAAACTGTTTGGGTTAGAATATGTCTATGATTAACGGCCTGTCTAGCCATGAACGCACCGGCAGTTTAAGAACGGGTGCTCTTATTCTTCCAGCCACGCCGATAAAATATTCAAATACCTCCACCTACAAATAGTTAACCGGCACTGTGGGTTAGGGGATAATGGGACGCGCAGTTTCACAACTCCCCGCCATAGTGAGTCGCTCGTTTGAAGTCAGCTTCCGGCGATGTGGAAGCAGACCACTTTGGGTTGATTTCGATGATACGAGGCGTCGGCTCTTCAGAACACATTGACTAACTACTGAACTAACACGGCCTAGTAAATCACATCTAGTCAATAAATGCTGGGTGTGATTACCACGTCTTGTGAAGGACATGCGACTGACTTTTGGAACAGATATTGACATCAGCAACATAGAGCCACAGGAAGCGAAGGACATGCTGTGTTGCTCTCGTGCTGGCTACATTTGCGCGATAGATGCCGGCTGTGGTAAACTTACAGCATAAACACAGGACAGGCATTCTGCCGCAAGGCCGCCGCCTGCAGGTGTTAGTTTCGCCCGTCCTGTTTTGTCCTTAACCCCCATCATTGGTTCATCAGCTCCGCTCACGTCAGTCATGTTGGCGGCAGTTCCAGTTGACGTTGGGTTCGGATCTCAAGGTCGACAGATATCTGAAGAAATAAATATGACATGGATTTTATAATTAGCTGAAAATGTGTCAACAATCTGGCATAATGGCAATTCTTCCCACATTTCAAGTTTCCATTTTTATGTAATTTAGTTATGTTGTTGTTATGTTGTTGTTACGTTGGCTCGCTTTGAACTCGAACTTAGTCCATACACGTGCTACCACTTCTAGTGCACTGGGATGATATTTGCGTCTGGATTAGCTTTCTCAATTACCAGTGTCTCTCGCCATCAGGCGAACTCACTTCGTCTTCTGAGGTGCTTGTAATTTACGTTCCCTAGTCAAGGATGAGAATTCAGCATTTTAGTCCAACTGACTGGTCATAATTTTTAAGAGCATGCATCTTTCCCATTGCAACATTTGCCTGTGAGACCCTGACACTTACTAAACAAGCTGAACAGCGCATGCGAATATAAATGCTAAAGACAGGTTCTAAGAATATCTTGGATACAGAAAAGAATAAATGCATCCATACAAGATCAGAATATTGAAGATGGTTGGCTATTAAAGACGATAAAATAAAGAAAATTGAAATAATTTGGTCACTTGAAACGTCACGAAAGTTTGGAGAGAACAATAATGGAGGGGTATATGCCTGGGAAGAGAGGAAGAGGAAGGCCAAAGAGAAGATGGGTGCAGGATGTGGCTGATAATCTCCAGATGGGTGTATCGGATGCGGGACATCTTGCTTATGATTGAGAGGTTTTCCTGAAGGTTGTTATGGGAATGAAGTTCTGCAAAGGACATGCTACTGAATGAATGAATGAATGAATGATTTATCCCTATCGTTTTTTGTTCTGTTTTGTTGCAACAATGTTTCCGGTGGCTACATTTCAAAACGCCAGGTCCGTTTATTTTCCCGTGCAGGATTTCACTGTTAATATCCTTGCTGACATTTTGTATCAACTTCTCTATGACAATAACCTATGACCTAAACAATCAACTCTTCAAACAAAGGTCATGAACCGGTGTTGAGAATGAAAGTATCATAGAGCAAATGGACCTCCCGGACGGCTGGTGGTTGCACTCAATAGTTCGTGGTAGGCTCTCTCGCTTTGAGAACTGTACATCGGATTATCACCATCATTTTCACATCAGATATCTGCTGGGAGGGGGCGGCTAAGCCATTCTATGGTAATACTGTCTTTACTTATTGCTGTCGTCGTCATCTTCCTCATTCTTTAACTCTTCTTCTTCTTCTTCTTCTTCTTCTTCTTCTTCTTCTTCTTCTTCTTCTTCTTCTTCTTCTTCTTCTTCACGCCATCCTACCTATTCCGTCGCCTCCTTCCCTCTCCTCCCCCTCTCTTCCTTCTCCCTCCTCCTCCACCGTCTCCCTTATCCTTCTCTCATTTCCTCCTTCACTACTTCCTCATCCTCTCATTTTTTCCGCCTACTCTCTCCTCCTCCTCCCTCTTCCACTTCCTCCTCCCTCTTCCAACGCCTCCACCTCCTCCCCACTTCCTCCTCATTCCACTTCTTCCTCATTTAATTTCCTCCTCATCCCCCACTTCCTCCTCCTTCTCCCACTGCCTCCTCATCTCATTTCCTTCTCCTACTTTCTCATCATCCTCCTCCTTCTACTTCGTCCTCCCCTCCTCCCTCTTCCACTTTTTTCTCTTCCCCCTCTTCCACTTCCTCCTCCTCCCTCTTCCAACTGTTCCTCCTTCTCAACCCCCACTTCCTCCTCATTCCACTTCCTCCTCATTCCACTTCCTCCTCATTCCACTTCCTCTACATCCCCCACTTCCTCCTCCTCCTCCTCCCATTTCCTTTCCTCCCGCTGCCCTCCTCAATCTTCCCTCTTCTTCCTCCTCTCTCTGCCTCTTCTTCTTCTGCTGTTGCTCCTCTACTTCCTCTTTTACTGCTGCTCTCCTCTTCTTCCTTTTCGACTAGGGACAGTTATGTTACTAATACAATCCTGGGGTTCGAGTATCCCACTGTACAAGGGGAAGACTCCGCAGCTAAGCAGACCTGAGCACTTACTTCCCTTGATAGTCGGAAAACTGCTATCAATTACACAGACAACATAACACCCCGGGCTGATACAGAAGGAAAGGGGATACCACAACTTTACCCACCCATGTTATGAATTAAATCAGATCAGAGTCATAGAACCAAGACCCGAGATCTGTGGAGAGACGTGATCGCCTATGCCATTTGGTAATGCACATGACAACGACACAGTGCACATGACAATGACACAGTGCACGAAACGATGACATAATGGTGACACAGTGCACGTGGCGATGACACAATGCACATAGCGATGGCACAATGCAATGTGACAATGACACAGTGCACATTGCGATGACACAATGCACATAGCGATGACACAGTGCAAATGGCAATGACACAGTGCACGTGAAAATGGCACAGTGAGCTTGAACGGTGTGAGTTCATGGAAACTATCTCTCGGTCAATTTCCTGAGGTTTAATGACAAACCATTATTCCCGTTTTCCTCCATCACCTTTGTTTAGAATGGTTTGCAGATTTACTTTCCAACTCTTAGAAAAGGTTACCAGCGAGATAATCTACTCGTTACCTTCTTTGGACAACAATTACTTTTAAATTAATATCCTATTTGTTGCTGACTCAGTCACAGGATTATAAATCTGAGCCATGCGATGGACCCTAATATAACTTCTCTTCTGGGGTTGAACGGGGTATGGGGTGTAGGTATAATGGAGTATAATGGAAAGAACTACGTCATTGCGGCGGGTTTCATCCCATCTGGCGCGGCCTCTGTTATCTTAACGGCTGAGCCTCGTACGCAGCACGAGCTGCATAGCTCCAATAATGATTCTCACGGATATTCCGGAAATCGCTCATGTGATCTCAACGTCGTCAACCGAAAATGCCCGACTATTAATTTATGTATGACATACACCTGGCCGTCTTGACAAACTATAGTTTGTAAAATGGAATTAACCCTCTCCATAGCACAAAGCCCGGGCTGAATTTAGAGACCATGTGTTGAAAATGCAGCATGATCTCTCTCTCTCTCTCTCTCTCTCTCTCTCTCTCTCTCTCTCTCTCTCTCTCTCTCTCTCTCTCTCTCTCTCTCTCTCTCTTGGCTTGCCTAGTTTACTCCAGAGGATTAACACCAATATATCTGGAACAAGACAAGCTGCAGAAGCTTCCAGGTCAGCAAAGCAATGTTATAACTGTCCGCCGCTCGGAGCTGCCATCCTAGACCAGTTGCCGACCAAGGCTTAGGTCTGCCTTGCCATAACATTTAGTTTTTAGGTTGCATTTCCTCGCAATAGAGTAAGACTTGTACATTAACAATTGCCCTCCTCTGCCTAAAGCTGTTGGCACAATGTGGGGTGTTGTGTTCGGTGAGTGCCACCAAACATTCGGTGCTAACAGAAAGCAGGTAGCACCGCCTACTGTCATACGGTAGCTCCGTCATATATGACTAAGACCTGACTTTAACATTCATGTATAGGTCTTGGTTTAACCAACAGTGATGACATCGACAATGTCACAAATGTTGAATATCTGATCTCCAGGATCAACAACAATGCGGACTATTGCAAACAAGTCAGATGTTGACTGGCTACAAGAGAACTACATGTGCGGTAGACCATTCCTCTATATTACAGCCCACACATAATAAACTGATAAGTGGCGTCAATGGCTACAAAACACGGGCTACACGAGAACTACATGTGCGGTAGACATTCCTCTATATTACGGCCCACACATAATAAACTGATAAGTGGCGCCAATGCTTACAAGGGAACAGTGGGCACTTTTATATGTACAAAATGTTCTCACCTCAAGGTTCAAGGACAGCCCCAGCAGGAGCTCAATGATAAATCGGCTAAATGCAAAGGTTACTGGGAAGTGGGTCAAAGGTCGTATATTTCACATTGACAGGCCGCAACCACAGGTCACCAGTGGAAGCCATATTTATACGAATTAAGCAAAAATCATTTGTTATGTCAGTGGTCTCGCTCTCTCTTCGTGTCGGTTCCTAAACCTCAATTTATGTTAATTTCCCACATTCCTTCTTTATCAGTGTTTTGCATGCACTTTATGTCAATATCTCACCTTCACTTTATGTCAATGTTCAGCCTACACTGTGTGTCAATGTTCAGCCCACACTTTATGCCAATGGTTCAGCCTATACTCCATGTCAATGTTCAGACTACCCTTTATACCAATGTTCAGGTTACCCTTTATGTCAATACCCCACCTTCACTTTATGTCAATGTTATGCCTACACTTTATGTCAATGTTCAACCTACACTTAATATCAATGCTAAGCCTACACTTTATGTCAATACCCCACCTTCACTTTATGTCAATGTTATGCCTGCACTTTATGTCAATGTTCAACCTACACTTTATATCAATGTTAAGCCTACACTTTATGTCAATGTTCAGCCTACACGTTATGTCAATGTTAAGCCTACACTTTATATCAATGTTAAGCCTACACTTTATGTCAATGTTAAGCCTACACTTTATGTCAATGTTCAGCCTACATTTTATATCAATGTTAAACCTACACTTTATGTCAATACCCCACCTTCACTTTATGTCAATGTTATGCCTACACTTTATGTCAATGTTCAACCTACACTTTATATCAATGTTAAGCCTACACTTTATGTCAATGTTCAGCCTACACGTTATGTCAATGTTTAGCCTACACTTTATGTCAATATTAAGCCTACACTTTATGTCAATGTTCAGCCTACATGTTATGTCAATGTTAAGCCTACACTTTATGTCAATGTTCAGCCTACATTTTATATCAATGTTAAGCCTACACTTTATGTCAATACCCCACCTTCACTTTATGTCAATGTTATGCCTACACTTTATGTCAATGTTCAACCTACATTTTATATCAATGTTCAGCCTACACTTTATGTCAATGTTCAGCCTACACGTTATGTCAATGTTAAGCCTACACTTTATGTCAATGTTAAGCCTACACTTTATATCAATGTTAAGCCTACACTTTATGTCAATATCCCACCTTCACTTTATGTCAATGTTATGCCTACACTTTATGTCAATGTTCAACCTACACTTTATATCAATGTTCAGCCTACACTTTATGTCAATGTTCAGCCTACACGTTATGTCAATGTTAAGCCTACACTTTATGTCAATGTTAAGCCTACACTTTATGTCAATGTTCAGCCTACACGTTATGTCAATGTTAAGCCTACACTTTATGTCAATGTTCAGCCTACATTTTATATCAATGTTAACCTACACTTTATGTCAATACCCCACCTTCACTTTATGTCAATGTTATGCCTGCACTTTATGTCAGTGTTCAACCTACACTTTATATCAATGTTAAGCCTACACTTTATGTCAATGTTCAGCCTACACGTTATGTCAATGTTAAGCCTACACTTTATGTCAATGTTAAGCCTACACTTTATGTCAATGTTCAGCCTACATTTTATATCAATGTTCAGCCTACACTTTATGTCAATGTTCAGCCTACACGTTATGTCAATGTTAAGCCTACACTTTATGTCAATGTTAAGCCTACACTTTATGTCAATGTTCAGCCTACACGTTATGTCAATGTTAAGCCTACACTTTATGTCAATGTTAAGCCTACACTTTATGTCAATGTTCAGCCTACATTTTATATCAATGTTCAGCCTACACTTTATGTCAACACCCCACCTTCACTTTATGTCATCATTCAGCCTGCACTTTATGTCAATATCCCACATTGACTTTATTTTTTATTTTTTATTTTTATTTTGCGCTCGCTCGCTTTAAACTCTAGCGTAGTCCATACACACCGTTTATAGTCGTGATGGAGTGAATTTTGCGTGTGGATTAGCTTTCCATATTAACAGTGTCCCTCGCCATCAGGCGAACCCATTCTGCCGTCAGAGGTTCTAGTAATGTCTCCAAGTCAAGGATGACAGGTCAACATTTTAGTCCAGCTGTCTGGTGTAGGGATTGAACAGCTAACCTCGGCATCAGCACACCGGATGTTTAAGAACACGCGTTCTTATCCATTCGGCCATGCGGAACTGTACATTCACTTTATGTCAATGCTCAGCCTCTATTTTATGTAAATGTTCCAGACTACACTATGTCAATGTTCAGCCTACACTTTATGTCAATGTTCAGCCTACACTTTATGTCAATATCCCACCTTCACTTTATGTCAATGTTTAGTATACACTTTATGTAAATATCCCACAATTCACTCTATATCAATGTTCCGCCTTCACTTTATGTAAGTATTCCGCCTTCCACATCTGTCTGTATCTCTCTTTCCCTTTATTTAAGAATTCTCACATTGTATCTGTGGCTTCATTTTATGTAAATATGATATAATATCTTCACCTTAAGTTAGTATCATATCTTCACTTTATGTTAGTATCATATCGTCACTTTATGTCAGTATATGTCACTTTATGTCAGTATCATATCTTCACTTTATATCAGTTTCATATCTTCACTTTATGTCAGTATCATATCTTCACTTTATATCAGTATCATATTTTCACTTTATGTCAATATATCTTCACTTTATGTCAGTATAATATCTTAATTTATGTCAGTACATTTTCACTTTATGTCAGTATCATATCTTCACTTTATGTCAGTATAATATCTTAATTTATGTCAGTACATTTTCACTTTATGTCAGTATCCTATCTTCACTTTATGTCAGTATAATATCTTACTTTATGTCAGTACATTTTCACTTTATGTCAGTATCCTATCTTCACTTCATATCAGTATCATGTTTCATCTTTATGTCAGTATCATGTCTTCACTTTATGGCAGTATCAAACCTTCACTTTATGACAACATCGTACTTTCACCTTATGTCAGTATATCCCAGTGTTGTATCTTCACTTTATGTTAAAGTATCACAACCACGTATGTTAGTATTCTAACTTCACTTTATGTCGGTGTCCCACCATCACTTTATGTCACAATCCTATCCTTACCTTATGGCAATTCACCACTGTCACCTTATATGAGTATTACATCTTCACTTTATGTTAGTGTTACACCTTCACCAATGTCAATTACTTACATTAAATTTATTGATGTCAGTGTTTCACATTTCCTTTATGTTAGTTTATCACCGTCAAGTTCTACTTTGTCTCACATTCACTTGATGTTTGTGTTCCACCGTCACATATATGTGTGTCTCAGCTTCACTTTATGCTAATGTCCTACTCTGCCTTTATGTCAGAATATCACCGTAAATGTATAACAGTGTCCCGCCCTCACTTGATGTCAGTGTCCAACTCTCATTTGATGTCATGTTCCACCCTCAGTTGATGTCAGTGTCCCATTCTCATTTTATGTCAATGTCCCACTCTCTCTCGATGTTACTCTCATAGTCTAAGCTGATGTCACTTTCACAATCTCACTTGATGTCATTGTCCCACCCTCACTTAATGTCAATGTCCCACTGTCACTTGATGCCAGTGCCCCAATCATTTGAAGTACTTGTTAAACTGTCTCTTGATGTTACTCTCAGTCTCAACTGATGCCATTGTTCCACTCTCAGTTTATGTTATTGTCCCACTCTCACTTGGTGTCATTGTCCCACTCTCAATTGACGTCACTCTCGCAATCTCCACTTGTGTCATTCTTCCACCCTCCCTTGATTTCAGTATCCCACTCTCACTTGATGTCACTGTCCCACTCTCACTTGATGTCACTGTCCCACTCTCACTTGATGTCACTGTCCCACTCTCACTTGATGTCACTGTTCAACTCTCACATGATGTCATTGCCCCACTCTCACTTGATGTCGTTGTCCCACTCTCACTTGTTGTCATTGACCCACTCTCACTTTATGTCACTGTCCCACTCTCACTTGATCTAACTGTCCCACTCTCACTTGACGTCAGTGTCCAACTCTCACTTGATGTCACTGCCCAACTCTCACTTGATGTCACTGTCCAACTCTCACTTGATGTCACTTTCCCACTCTCACTTGATGTCACTGTCCCACTCCAACTTGATGTCACTATTCCAATCTCATTTGATGTAATTGCCCCACTCTCACTTGATGTTACTGTCCCACTCTCACTTGATGTTACTGTCACACTCTCACTTGATGTCATTATCCCACTCTCAGTTGATGTCATTGCCCCACTCTCACTTGATGTCACTGTCCAACTCTCACTTGATGTCACTGTCCCACTCTCAGTTGATGTCATTGCCCCACTCTCACTTGAAGTCACTGTCCAACTCTCACTTGATGTCACTGTCCCACTCTCACTTGATGTCATTGTCCCACTCTCACTTGATGTCACTCTCACATTCTCCCCTGGAGTTATTCTTCCCTCTTCCCCCTTTTTGATTTAAGTATCCCACCCTCACTTAATGTCATTGGCCTACCCTCAACTTGGGGCCAGTGTCCCACGATCATCTGACGGCAGTGCCCCATCCTGATTTTATATCAGTGTCCCACTCTAATTCAATGCCAAAGCCAAACCATCAGCCTCTCCGTGTTTCTATGTCCATCAACATCCCGCCATCTGCCAGCTGATCAACAAAGTGACACAGACCTCTGAAACTAGACCACAGACAACGGAACCTAAAATCTCTCTCTTCAAACAAGTGAGGATAACCAGGCTGAATCGTCAAATTACCTCCCTTGTACAGGAAACGCCCACTTCATGGGGAAATTGTACCGGGGCCCTAGCAATTCACGAAAAAAACACCACCCATTATGATGACATTTCTAAACGATATCACACGTTCGCGATATGAGATTCTACAGGCAGTTATCTAGGAAATGAGCAATGTACACTGATGGAATGGCACAACGTAATTATCTCTTTGAGTTGGAGGTAGCGAGAAATATTTCCCGCCTGTATGGAACTGTGTGAATTTGATTGTTTTAGTGCGGGAATTGTCATCGGCTGTTGAATCTCCATGTTCCTAGGTGTTGTTGTCATCATCATTTAGCACAAGTCATTTGGATATCTAAGAGAGTACGGTAATTAGGATGCTAAACACCGCGTAGCAAGTCTTTTGTAGAACGTCTACCTCCTACCGGCTGGAAGAAAAGTTTTCCATCTCTGGCCATTTCTCCTGCCGTATGCACTAAGTCAGGTGTCTTACTCTGAGATGTCTGAGCTATACCATATGGCAGTAGAGAGTACAAATTGCTTTCTGTTAGCGCCGAATGTTGGGCGACCCTCACTAAACCCGACACACCACACGTCTTCTGGTGGAAGAGCGCAATTTGGAGTGTACAAGTCTTATTCTAGTGCGATTTGTAGTCGTGCTTTGGTAAAGCTCTCAATCTACTTCTCGTTTTTCAGTGATTCATTCGTCCTTATTCTAGTACGAGGAAATGCAACCTGAAGACTAAATGTCATGACAGGGCAGACCAGGCCCTAAACCTTGGTCGGCAACTGGTATAGAATGGAAGCTCTGACAGTCGGGCAGTTAGAGTATTGTTTTGCCGATCCGGCGGCTTCTGCAGCTGGCCTTGTTCCATGTGTATTAGTGTTACCTTTCCTCTGGAGTAAACTATGCAGACCGAGAGAACTGGAGCCGCGGTAGAGCAATGGCCTACACGCGTTCTTACCGGCTCAGTTGGCATGTGTTCGATTTTTCTCGAATCGGCGATTTAACGAAAAGAATGCTATTGGCTCCCGGGTCGATCCTGTCTAAACTCAATACAATGGAATTGATCCAGGGAGTAAAGATGGCTGCCGTGATATTGTCCACATCATCCACGGGGAACACGTGATGTCTTAATTCAGCCCAGGTTTTGTGTTATGGAGAGGTATAATATCATTTTACAAACTATCGTCTGTCAAGACTGCCAGGTGCCAGATGTGCACCCTCGTGATCAATGTGTCCATCTTCGCACTAGACGACCACAGCCTCTTCTCCAAGGAACTATATTTTCCATCACCGATCTTCCCAAGCCATTGTCGCGTTTACTATGGTCAAAGTATTTTACTTAAGAAGTCAACCAGGTATAATATTAAAACATTAAATATCTTGAACTCAGGATCATCATTTGCTATCTTGCTGGCTGGCGTGGGCAATAATGTGTCTCCGCAAATTGCGATCTCCGACGTCATGGATCAATTCGAGTGTTGACTCACTTCCGTGTTGAGTTGAGTTGTTGAGTTGAGTCAAGAACCGACATCACTGCACTCAGGACATTCCCATACGTGTTCAGTCCCCTCGTTCAACAGCCACCGAAGAGTCATACTACTAATGTTCCCACCGCTATCTGATTAAATGTTCTCCTGGTCTTCCCTCTCAGTTTTGAGATTCTTCCAGAACCCCTGCCGATCCCCCGCAATCTCATTCTTTCCACATATGGGTTCTCAATCTGTTCCTCCGCCGTCTCCATCTGGTCCCACAAGCGCTCGACCACCTCTCTCTTGTCCATAGGCAAGATACCACCAAAAGGTGCATTCCCTGCTAACCTATCAGCCTGTTCATTCCCCCGTACACCTGCATGGCCAGGGCAAAATATCCATACAATTCTCACAATCTGTTAGTTAGTTAGTTAGTTATCAGTTGGGGTATCTTCGTTGCACTCCGGACATGTCCATAGGTGCTCAGATCCTCCCCCCAGCATATGCATCAGCCTCCGGTGGCTAATAGTGCCAGTTCTGTGTTGGTTGACGAGGCGCTTTGTTTTCCCGATGTACCTCTCGCGTCTGGCTGTGCCGATTCTTACTCCCAGGTCTTTCATCCTGGACAGCGATGTGGAATCATTGACGTCAAAGTCCTCTGTTCTCGCCATATCTTTAAGGACGTTAATAACATCGGCACGATCCATGGGCTGGCCATCTACAGGGGGTGCAGAGCCAGCCAGTATGTCAGCTCGTTCATTTCCCTCGACTCCCGCATGTCCCGGGACGAAGATGAAGGTGACTTTACGGACAACAGACTTCCGCAGCGATTCAGTCCACTGTCTACGTACCGATCCAGCTTCGACCTTCTGAATCATGCTCATTGAATAACTTAGTACACACACGTTGGTATAATGCTGTGACTCCAGCCATATGAAAGCCTGTGTAACTGCCATCACCTCCATCGTCATGCTGCTCGTAGTCATAGAGTGGGCACCACTGGATTTCTCTCTCACAATCTGTGACCTCTGAAGCGACGAGAGCCATTCCACACGAAACATTCCTTTCTCCACCTTGCTAAGCATATTCTTTGAATCCGTAATGAACACAACGTGTGTTGCAGTAGTCTCCTCTAGCCACCGGAATGCCGCTATTACTGCCTCCACCTCCATTCTCATGCTGGAGGACGTAGTCTTATATGTCAGGCTCTCCTTTTTCAAGACTCGCACATTAGCCTTTGCAATAAAGCCCCACCAACTACGTCCGTTTCTCACCACTGACCTATCGGTGTAGGTGACTGTGTCTCCTTGATGTGTGTTGCTCTAGATCAGCTGTTGCACTTCAAACTCAGTGCGGCCCGCTGCCCATTCTCTGCACTCACGACCCACTGTTATTATTACATTGTGCCAGTCCGTCATGTCATCCGGAACTTCAACCCACCCTCATTCACGATTGATTGTCTCTAGATCACACACCTGACTTATAGAAAGTTCTGCCTGTGCCATCCAGGACCTGCCTCGTCTTAGTCTATGACCCTTGACCATATCCATTGCTGCATGCAGCGGGTGATCCCTATCTGCGGCAACTCTCAGGTACCATTTGGCCTGAAGGACCCTATGCCTATCCGTCATTGTAGGTAGCGCCAGGATACGCCTCATGCAGATAATTGGTGTGTCCTTTGTGCACCCCAGTATTAACCGCATGGCGGTATTCTGTATGCGCTCCAACCTTTTAAGCTGGCTTTTTGATACTCAATGACAGAAATTATTAACTGCTGAAAGAGCCTGTACAGCATCCTCTGATCTACCCCGGTTGCTGCCATAGCCCTCAATGCATTAAGTCCCCTATCAGCCTTCACCACCAAATCCTCCACATGATCCTTAAAAGAAACACCTGTCAAAGGTGATACCCAAGTATTTCAATTTACTCTCTCGACTAAGAGGACATCCATTCAACATAATACCTGGGACGTCAGCCTTGACGATCCGGTTATCCAGGGAGTACCACACAACCGATGCCTTGTCTGGGTTTAAAATGGTCCCTGCGTCCCTGCACCACTCCGCCACCCTGTTTACCGCCACCTGTACGTCTTTCGCCAAACTGGCCCTGTCTCCGCCCTGTCTGTACACCAGCACATCATCTGCAAATGTCAAGATTCTACCCACACCTGGTATCTCAATAGCTGCGATTTTACTGGCGTAGACATTAAATAGCGCCGGGGACAAAGCAGATCCCTGCGGCAACCCAGGTGTAATAGTACAGGGATCAGAAGTCCAGGTATCCATGCGCAGTTAACAAGACTGTCTAGAATTTTCTCTCAATGTCTTCCCCACCTCTTTTTCCACAAATCTTTCCAATTATCACAACATGTTCCAGTGTTTGTCTTCTCATAATGTGGCTAAAAATTATGACTGCTTCTTTCTGATGTTTGTGATAAGTTGTCTTTGCGACATAGCCTCCCTCAAAATGTCCAGATAACTCATTTTGTCCAATTCTTTTCAGCATTCTCCTATAAAACCACATCTCCAAGACTTCTATGGATTTTGCCCCCTCCCCTTTTTTAAACTAATTGTCCATGATTCGCGGTCGTATATTAGAACTGGTTCTATGTAACATGCAAGGACTCTTACAGCAGGATATGACAATATAAAAGTTTAAAACTTTGTTGCATATCATTTAAAGGACGTCACAGTCAGCCCGAGTATTTTTAGGCAAAATAATGATTTTTTGGCAAGTTTGCGTTCAGTAGTTTGCCATTGCTTTCTGAACTAACGGTAATCAAACCATTTTATAAAAACCAACGCAAGGCAGTCTGCATCCAAATCGCCCGCAGCTGTGTTTCGAAGGGTGCGGAATTACGACCTCCGTCCATAACCCCGTTCGTCAAACAGCCGGGAACAATATAGAACGAAGCAAACATGAAGTTTGCTGCTTCTCCGCGGGACCTTAACCCACCTGGGGGTCGTCGTGGCAGAGTGGTCAACCTACCGGTTGGCTACGGAGGTCGCGGATTCATTTCTGGACTCTTGTCATTCAGTTCACAGGTGCATAAGCCAACCACCTACAGATTCATCCATCCATTCACCAACGTATCTTTTTATTCACCTTTCTATGCATCCACCCAACAGCCCATTAATCCATCTTCCTATCCATCAATCCATTCATCTAGCTTTCCATTATTCCAGTCATCTATATATCCATCAATCCAATAACGTATTCATCCACCCACGCCCAGCAATCTAATCACATATCCACCCACTCATCAATCTATGTAATCAGTTATCCATGTAATATACTAATCACTTACCCACCTATCCATCGATCCATGCGTCCATCATTAGTCTACCACACATATATACACACCCTCCCTCCCTCCTTCCTTCACTCACTCACTCACTCACTCACACACACACACACACACACACACACACACATATATATATATATATATATATATATATATATATATATATATATATATATATATATATATATATATATATATCTCATCTATATATCGCCATTATTCCATGTAACCAACCAATCACTCACGCATTTGTCCATCCGCTCACCTACCTACATATCCACTCATCCATCCATTAATTCATAAAATTACTTACCTACGCATCTATTGAAACCACACATCCTTTCATCCATCCACATAACTAACCACCCGTCCGCAAATCCATTCATCAGTCCACTTATCCACAACTCAACACTAAATCTATTACGAGTGCAGTTTTCTCGAAGGCTCCTCGGGGTCGTCGCTGGAGTTCGTGCTTTGTGCGACGCTATCGCAGAACTCCTTGCGGAAAGACACTGAGCCGTGCGGGATAAAACCCGGTGCAATTACGTCGATTGTCTCGTCTTTACACTTTTAAAGCTTAATAGACCGATTCCTTTCATCTATTCATC
Source organism: Cepaea nemoralis (assembly GCA_014155875.1). NCBI lineage: Eukaryota > Metazoa > Mollusca > Gastropoda > Stylommatophora > Helicidae > Cepaea > Cepaea nemoralis. Next base: position 205,511 of record JACEFZ010000025.1, on the reverse strand, counting down.
CGCATATAATCTACTCATTCGTCCATGGATCCATCCATCAAGTTACCCACATATTCTCTTTACCTGTCACCTCATTCCTCTATTTTCATATTCAGCGATCCGTTATCTATTAATTCACCCACCCATCCCCTACTCTATATCCATCCAATCATCCGCAAAGCCATATAACCACTCATAATCATCATCATCAAGTGCCATGCCGGCTGGCGTAGGCGTTCATAACTTTCCACAGATCTCGGTCTTTGGTTTTCTGGATCAACTCTGCTGATGATATTCCTCAATGCCACTGTCTCAATCAATCCAGCATCATATTCTCTTGGTCTGCTTGTGCCTTTCCTCTCCTCGATCTTTCCAGTTGTCACGATTTTCTCCAATGCCTCTCTTCTCATCGCATAGCCAAAGAAAGCTGTCTCTTTCTTATTGTTGTATATAATGTTCTAGTTTCATTAGCCTCTTTCTTTTGCAGTCTTACTTTGGCAGTCCAAGGAATTCGCAACATTTGTCTTAGGAACCACATCTTTGTTGCTTCTAAGTTCTTCCTAATTTGTTCATGTACATTCCAAGATTCACAGCTATATAGCAATGCATGTTCTATACAGCACTTTAGCACTCTCTTTCTTACATTCAATGACAGTGACTTATTGCATAGGATACTCTTCATTTTCCGAAATCTAAATCTAAATCTTTCCGAAATGCAGCCGTTACTTGCCCTATACTGCCCTTAATCTCTGTTGTGCACCTTCCATCTGATGTTATAAATGCCTCTAGGTATTTAAAACAATTCATTTGGTTAAAAATGTTCCCTTCTATATCTATTTCACATTTTGGGGTTACTTTTGTCTTTGAGTTCACACCGACCGCTTTCTCTTTCCAATGCATTTCCTGGTATCAATTTTAGACTGGTTGGACCAGCTATGGCCGATCTTCAACATTCGCCTCCGTGCGGATAAGAAGCCGTGACCACTAGGTCGGAAGGCGAATGTCTAGTCCCTCCACCATCGTGGCTCCACATCAGCAATTGGTATCTTAGAAAATTTGAACTCTGGTGTGGACAATGGTCAAACAACAGCGACGGGAATACCTGCTGTGCAAGTGACGTCGTTGTGAAAAACATTACACAACACAACACAACACGACACAACATAACATAATGTAACATAACGTAACATTAAAGTTAGTTTACAGGACGTAGCAGGCAACCCCTGTATTTTTTGGCTGTTCGTGATTCCTGGGCAAGTTTACGTTCAATAGTTTGCCATTCCTTTCTGAACCACCGGCACCCATATCGCATCATTAAAAAAAAAAACACACCAACGCAAGGTGGTCTTCTGCCAAGTCGCCCACAGCTGTGTTTTAAACGCGGTATGCAGGTTTTGAACTGCGCCTGTAACGCCTTCGCCATGGAGCCGGCTAACGTAACGTTATGCAGAATAAAATAACGTAACACAACAAAGAACAACAACGTTTAGAATTCCCAGTGTCCAGTGACGCCGTCGCAAGACAACATAGCGTAATACAACACACCATAAAATAACACAGCGTAACATAACATAGCTTAATTTTACATAAAACAATATAACATACCATAACATAGAACAACAGTGTTTAGGATGCTCATTGTGCAGGTATATTGTTCGACATAACATAACATAACACAACGGCTATGGGAATACTCGCTGTGCAATGACGGCATTCAACATAACATAATATAACATAGAACAACGGCAATGAAGGCGTTCAACATAACATAACACAGCGGGGAAGTCAATAAGTAAACCACAAATGGCTGTAGAAAAATAACCAATTACGATAACAACTTGAACCCAGTTTAGCTTTATACATACATTGTCCCTTTATTTCTCAACATAATTTCCACCGACATTGATGCACTTATCCCATCGTCTTGTCAGTCCTCCCAGACCGGCTGCATAGAACTGCGTCTCTGTTTTCTAAACCACGTTTTCATTTCACATACTTAAATTTCAACCGATGATGCATTATGTTGTATGCTGAACCATGTGAGCACCCTATTGCAAATGCTACAGAGTCTATCGTTGCTCGTATCACCTCTAATCATCTCCTCCACCCGCTGCACGGATACTTCTATTGCAATCTCAATAGATCGGATTTCATCAACAATTTTAGAGCGTCCTTGAGAAAACGTTTATACCCAGCTATGCACCGCTTTCAGGGCAAACATTTGTGAGCATAAACAGGAAGCATTTCTTTATGAATGTCATTTGCAGGCAGTCCTTTTGCCCACAAAAAACGCACAACAGCACGTTGCTCTATGGTTGTACACTCCGTAAGTACAGTGGCCATTTTGTTTATGCGCTGCGCATGCGCATGAGACACCTAGCGCAACCTGACGAACGGGAATATAAAGTTCGATGTTGCTGTCACCTAATGACACCTGTAGAAAACACCAACTATATTTACCTGCCATCCCACAGACTTGTGTGACTTACTTATTGACTCGCCTTCGTAGAAAAAACGGCGGGAATACTCACTGTGCAGTGACGGCGTTCAACATAACATAACATAACATAACATAACATAACATAATGTGCGTGGTCTCGAGGTATGGTGTCCGCCTCGAGTGCTGGAGGTCCCGGGTTCAAGCCCTGGTGAGGATCGGGATTTTTTCATGTGGACTTCTAGTAACAATTCCCCCTGGTCGCTGGGTAGTAAGATCGGACGCCCGTGTGTATTGTTGCGCTCGTCAAAAATCCCTTGGCAGTTGGAAATCGAAAACGAGTAGCATAACGGCGCTGCCCGAGCAAAATTTCGAGTTAAAAATCTACCCAAAGGATTTCAGGATCCTCGTCGGTGCTACGGAGTTCGTGCACTGAGCTGAGTTCTCCAGACTCAGGTTTGAGTTAGGAGAAGAACGGAGCACTTATGGGTTGCATCCGTGTGCCGTTATGTTGATCCGTCGACTAAACTAAACTAAACTAAACATAACATAACATGACATAACATAACACAACATTACATAACATAGCGTAGAGCAAACGCGAACGAGAGACTACAAGAAACACAATGTTACAATAAACTAAGAGCGTCTACTCACAGAACGGCTCAGTGCGCTGTGCTCACGTAACTTTCCCCAGAAATGGTTGTAGATGGACCAGCCTGGGCTACACCCCAGACTTGTTCACGATCGTCAGTGAAAGGGGGAAAGTTACCGGATAAAGTAGTTTAAATTTCCCCCATTCACGTGACACAACTTAACCAATAGATGGTCTATTACCTAGTCCCCAACCCCCACATCCCGGTACCACACAAACAGGGATTCTCCGCCAGTGAGATTTTATCATTTCTGACAATTGCCGACTCTGTAGCTTAGAGACGGTGAACGCGTTTCACAATTCGCCCGACAAACAGAGTCGAAGGCTCGGAATAAGCTGCGGGCGATTTGAAAGTAGACCGTTTTGTGTTGATTTCGATGCTGTGGGCGTCGGTCGTTCAGAAAACAATGACAAACTAATGAACGCTGAAATGTGCCTAGTGTATCACAAACAGCCAACAAATGCGGGATATGATTGCTACGTCATAAAGGACACGTGACAGCTTTTATTTTATTGGCAGTAATGCCGGTACAAAAAAGGACTTCTGGGAAACGACACGGAACTGGATCTTGGGAAAGTGGGGAGGACTGCCACTTATCACCCATTGGGGCATAGGCCAGCAATCACACTCAACGCCAAGTCGTTCTATCATTTACTATCTCTCGCAACTCCCTCCGTGTCCTCCCAATATTATTCATCTCTACAATCCTCTTCTTCGTGTGTTGATAAGTCTCGTGCTATTAATATTGTTTACCTTGTTGGTTCAAAACAATAGTGTTCAGTTATATTGTCCTCATGATTTCTTAGCGTGTATTCTATCCGGCGCCAGTGTCTTTTTCATACCTCTTGCTACCCTGTGGATAACACCTGTAAGAAACTGTGGATAACACCTGTAAGAAACTTTGGATACCACCTGGAAGAAATTGTGGATAATACCTGTAAGAAACTGTGGACAACACCTGTAAGAAACTGTAGATAACACCTGTACGAAACTGTGGATAACACCTGTAAGAAACTGTGGATAACACCTGAAAGAAACTGTGGATAAAACCTGTAAGAAACTGTGGATAACACATGTAAGAAACTGTAGATAACACCTGTAAGAAACTGTGGATAATATCCATAAGAAAGTGTGGATAACACCTGTAAGAAACTGGATAACGGCTGTAAGAAGCTGTGGATAACACCCATAAAAACTGTGGATAACACCTGTAAGAAACTGTGGATAACACCTGTAAGAAACTGTGCATAATGTCTGTAAGAAAGTATAGATAATACCTGTAAGCAACTGTAAGAAAGTATAGATAACACCTGTAAGAAAGTATAGATAACAACTGTAAGAAACTGTAGATAACACCTGTAAGAAACTGTGCATAATGTCTGTAAGAAAGTATAGATAACACCTGTAAGAAAGTGTAGATAACACCTGTAAGAAACTGTAGATAACACCGGTAAGAAACTGTGGATAACATCTGTAAGAAAGTATAGAATAGATAACAACTGTAAGAAACTGTAGATAACACCTGTAAGAAACTGTAGATAACACCTGTAAGAAACTGTGTATAACACCTGTAAGAAACTGTGGATAACACCTGTAAGAAACTGTGGATAACACCTGTAAGAAACTGTGGATAATACCTGTAAGAAACTGTGCACAATGTCTGTAAGAAAGTATAGATAACAACTGTAAGAAACTGTAGATAACACCTGTAAGATACTGTAGATAACACCTGTAAGAAACTGTGTATAACACCTGTAAGAAACTGTAGATAACACCTGTAAGAAACTGTGGATAACCCTTGTAAGAAACTGTAGATAACACCTGTAAGAAACCGTGATGGTGCTCAAAGAAGAGGAAAGAAATAAGTATAGATGAAAGGACAAACTAGACAGCATAATAATTTAAATCTATAGTAACCCGACCGGGATTCTAACCTGTCACCTCTTAAATACAACAGCGCCTCGCTGCAGGAACAAGTGTGCTCCGACACATGACCAAATAGACACCTGTAAGAAAGGCATGGATGCATGCATGATTGTAGTAAAATATGAATAAAATTTGGTGGAACTGTGGTAAAGCTGCAGAAATGTAAACAATATAAAATAACACAAAGTAATGCAGCTTTACAGAACAGAATTACGAAACATACAGGACGTTGCGGCGACTAGCCTTCATCAGCAAACAAATACATACACAAAAACACAACATATAGTCACAAAGAAGACCCTCCGGTGTTTACATTAAGTCATAAGGAGGGATGAGAAGAATAAAAAGATGAAAAACTGAGAGCAATGAACAGAAAATGAAAATATGAAGAAGAAAAAATGTTGCTACTTATCTCAGAGTCCCAGACTGTAATACTACCACGAATGTCACCTTTATCCTCTTTTATACATAGCCGTGGGAGTTCGTGGATCACGGGGACCGGGGTAGGGGACGATACTAGAGCAGTGGGTGGTAAAGGTTCAGTGAAAGTCTCAGGTAAATGAGTGGAAGTGGTACATGAAAAAAGCTGGCAGGGGGGTAAGGCGGGAAACTGGGAGCAATGGAGATGTGATAGTTATCCGAGAGTGAAAGCTAAGGAGTCCCAATGGATGTACGTACTAAGCGTGAATTGTGGTATCTCTTACCAGCCGCGAGACATGTGACAGTTTCCGTATATTTCGATGGTCGTCAGGTCATAGTCAGATATGACTGAGCTACCGTAAGACAGTAGGCGGTACTACCTGCTTTCTGTGAGTGCTGAATGTTGGGCGGCGCTTACCAAACCCGACGCAACACTTTCTATGGATGTAACTACGAAGGGGCTTCAAATGAAAACCTTAATTCTTTTTAAATTTTTTTTTTGGGGTGGTGGGTGGGTGGGTGGGGTGGGGTGTATGGGTGAATTTAATCTGAAAAAAGTAAAGTACAAATGTTTCATTTTCCGATGTAGTCACCACTGCGTTTAATGCAAGTCCTCCAGAGCCGATACAATGCTTGGATTCATGTAGAAAAAAAAAATGCTCTTGGTCTCGTGTGTAACCAGTCATTCACCACCTTCTGTACTACTTCATCGCACCGAAAAGCTTATGAAACTAGAAATGAGGACTAGACGAAAAGAACTGACGGCTGTGGAGGTAGTCAAAGGGGGGGGGGGGGGGTGATCGAGAGAGTCGGGAGATGGTGAATAAAACAATGAAGACATAATAATAGTAACAACAACAACAATAATAATAAGAGGAATAAGAAGAAGTGGTGACAGCTGATGGGGAAGATGAAGAGATGGGGAAAAAAAGAAGAAATACTAGTAGCAATAGTAATAATAATAAAAGGAAGAAGAAGGAATGAAGGTAAGAAGGAGGAAAATATAGAATAAGAAATAATAAAAAAGTCGCTTAAAAGTAGACAGGGTCGACTTAATTGCACCAGGTATTTCCCATATGGCTCAGTCTCTTTCCGCAGTGAACTGCCGAAAGCGTCGCACAAAGCACGAAGTCTGTAGCTTCAGTGACGATCCCCAGGAGACCCGAAAAAGAACTGCACTCGTGAACCGAAGGACGCGGTCCGGAATCGAACCCACAACCGTCGGAGCCCGAGTCGACGGCTTGACAACTTCGTCACGGAGACTCCCGAGAAAATAATAAGTAGAGGCAGTGAAGGAGAAAAAATAGTAGTTGTAGTGGTGGTGGTGGTGGTGGGGGGGGGGGGGGGGTGTTAGGGGAAATAAAGAGGCAGATGAAGAAGAATCAGAGGAAAAAGTGGAAAGTGGAGGAGGAGAAAGATGAGGAGGAGGTAAATGTTCTTACAAATGTTAATTGAGCCACCCTTAAGTAGGTCTCTACTTATTGCCTTTACATCTACATGTGTACTAACCAACACACTTTAAAACAATATATTCCTTGTGAATTTAAACAGATCACATGGAGCCATGTGGGATAAAAACCCGGCGCAATGAAGTCGACCATGCTGACTTTTAAGCGACTTTAAAAAAAATTTAAACACATAAAATCTCAAAACTCAGAGGGAAGACAATCAGATAAGGGTGGGCGTTATTAGTAGTATGACTGTTCACTGGCTGTTGAATAAGGGGACGGAGTGCGGATGGGAATGTATATGTTGCACGATTATTGCCTGGCATATTTCGCTGCGTCAGCCACCTTATCCGCCACCGCCATGGGTCGTAGTTATTAAGCCGCTTTGAAGCACAATGTACCAAACTATCGTCTGTGAAGACGGAAAGGTACCAATGATTTCGCTGCGTCTCGTCAGGTGTATACTGCAGAGTTATGCAGCACATGATGTGAACCCACATCAGTTGCAATTAGGCGGTTGCAGTCGGCTTTATACAAACAAAAATGGTCATGTTAAATTTGAAACTTGTAATGTAATGTTGTTTGTTCATCAAGAATGATGATTTACTTCATCCAGTGGGGTTGAAAGTTTGTAGCTGTGAGTTCTAAGATAGCTGGTAAGGCCTATTTTGGCTGGAAATGTTAATTGACAATGTGGGCAAAAAATGCTTGACATTCCAGGAGGAGGATCTCCTGCAGTGGTTTTTCTGTCTAGCATTTTTTTTCCACAGCTCTTGCAGTTCTGTTTGCTTCACGAGTGATGGCACCCTTACGTAATGATGTATGCAAAAAGATTTCTGTCTTTGGCAAGTGTTATGATGAATTTCAAAAGTTTTTAGTGAGATCTTCAGAGTGTCTTTAAAGCGTTTCCTCTGATCGCCTTTACCACATCGCAGCTCGAAGTAAAACAAATCCTTTAGGGAGCCTGTGATCTGACATGTGAGTCAAGTGACCAAGGCCCAGCAAATCTGATTATTTATTAGTAGTGTGGATACTGGGCATGGGCGCTCTTTCTAGGACTTCAGTGTCTGGGATCGTGTCTTGCCATTTAATCTTCAATAGTTTCCCAAGGTAGACTGTGTGGAAGTGGTTTAATTTCCTATCGTGTCGCTGGTAAACAGTCCAAGTTTCACACACATATAGCAGTGTGGATAATACCACAGCTTTGTAGATTTTCAGCTTTGATTGCAGGCTTATTCTATTTCTGTCCCACACATTCTTGTGTTTAAAATTCGAAACTACTGACGTAACGGATGTTGCACATTTGAACAATACCTGCGTTTTAATTTTTTCAGCTGAAGTATTATTCATTTATTCACTTCATTTGATGGACAACACAACACATTTATGCTATTTATATTTTTTTAAATTACAAAATAAAGAGCCCTTTTCAACACCTTGTAGACTAAGGGTGTAGACTATAAGGATGTCTCCATTTCCTGACACAATCATCTCATTAATGAAGAGACCAGATGACAATTTCTACCAAAGTCAATGAGGGGTGAGCTACGAACGAACAAACAATTCACATATAAAACAAATATCCAGTTGTTATTTCTCTCTCGTTTATTGCACAAAAGAATTAAATAAAACAAAGTATTTTGTTCGACAATGGCAGGTCTGGCAATGTGTAATCACAATCATATAGACAAGTATAAAAACAACCAAACAAATAATACAAGTGATAACACAACCACACAGAGAACACATTTATTCACACAGAACAACAGTGACAACAGAATCATGCAAAGAAGACACAACCACATACAAACACAACAGATGTAAAAACACAAGGCAATCACGACACACAACATTTTTAGGAAACAACCACATACATATGTACAAATACAACAACACAAAGGTGACATCACAACAATATATGTGAGACAACACAACCACAGATATGTGACAACACAACCACAGATATGTGACAACACAATCACACAAAGGTGACATCATAACCACAGATATGTGACAACACAATCACACAAATGTGACATCACAACCACAGATATATGACAACACATACCACAAAGGTGACAACACAACCACAGATATGTGACAACACAATCACAGATATGTGACAACACAATCACACAAATGTGACATCATAACCACAGATATGTGACAACATAACCACAGATATGTGACAACACAATGGCAACATCATAACCACAGATATGTGACAACACAATGGCAACATCATAACCACAGATATGTGACAACACAATGACACAAAGGCAACATCACAACCACAGATATATGACAACACAACCACAGGTATGTGACAACACAACCACACAAAGGCAACAACACAACCACAGGTATGTGAAAACAACCACAGGTATGTGACAACACAACCACACAAAGGCAACAACACAACCACAGGTATATGAAAACAACCACAGGTATGTGACAACACAACCACACAAAGGTGACATCACAACCACTAAGAGAAAACAGGACTGGAACACAATTAAACACTGATAATAGATATGAAAATTCAACCACACACACACACACACAGAACATGCAACAAAACAATGACAGACCAGATGTGGTGATACTTACAAACATGAAACACGTTCTTGGCTAGAGTATATGTTTGACATCACAGAACAAGTATAGGATCTATTTATGGCAGAGATACCATTTTGATGTGATGTGGTCACTGGTCAGCTAACCACATCAGACAGCGAAGTAACCCAACCATAGTGCTCAAGAAGAAAATGGAGAGGCTAAACTGGATAAAGAATACCAACACAATCTAGAGTAGAAGAGGAATGGCTAAATCAGACCACTAGATACCTCCACAATCTAAAGTAGAAGACGAAAGGCTAAACTAGACCACTAGATACCTCCACAATCTAAAGTAGAAGACGAAAGGCTAGACTAGACCACTAGATACTTCCACAATTTAAAAGTAGATGAGGAAAGACAAGACTAGACCACTAGATACCTCCACAATCTAAAGTAGAAGACGAAAGGCTAGACTAGACCACTAGATACCTCCACACTCTAGAGTAGAAGAGGAAAGGCAAGACTAGATCACTAGATACCTCCACAATTTAGAGTAGAAGAGGAAAGGCAAGACTAGACCACTAGATACTTCCACAATTTAAAAGTAGACGAGGAAAGGCAAGACTAGACCACTAGATACCTCCACAATCTAAAGTAGAAGACGAAAGGCTAGACTAGACCACTAGATACCTCCACAATTTAAAAGTAGAAGAGGAAAAGCAAGACTAGACCACTAGATACCTCCACACTCTAGAGTAGAAGAGGAAAGGCAAGACTAGACCACTAGATACTTCCACACTCTAGAGTAGAAGACGAAAGGCTAGACTAGACCACTAGATACCTCCACACTCTAGAGTAGAAGAGGAAAGGCAAGACTAGACCACTAGATACCTCCACACTCTAGAGTAGAAGAGGAAAGGCAAGACTAGACCACTAGATACCTCCACACTCTAGAGTAGAAGAGGAAAGGCAAGACTAGACCACTAGATACCTCCACACTCTAGAGTAGAAGAGGAAAGGCAAGACTAGACCACTAGATACCTCCACACTCTAGAGTAGAAAAGGAAAGGCAAGACTAGACCACTAGATACCTCAAATGACTGCCAACTACAACATACAACTTTAGTGATGACACTCAAATGATTGCCAACTACAACATACAACTTTAGTGATGACACTCAAATGATTGCCAATTACAGCATACAGCTTTAGTGATGACACTCAAATGATTGCCAAGTACACCATACAACTTTAGTTATGACACTCAAATGATTGCCAACTACAACTTTAGTGAACATGCCCAAATGATTGCCAATTACACTATACAACTTTAGTGATGACACTCAAATGATTGCCAACTATAACATACAACTTTAGTGATGACACTCAAATGATTGCCAACTACAACATACATCTTTAGTGAACTTATGAAACCTGTTCTCAGTTACAACATATATCCTAAGAGAAAAAATATCAAATAACTACAACATATAACTATACAGAAAACGCTCAATGAGCTGTCAACAACTACATATAACTATAGAGAAACCACTCAATGAACTGTCAGCTACAACTTATAATCATAAAGAAAACACTCAATGAACTGTCAAATATAACTTCTAACAATAAAGAGAACATTCAATGAGCTGTCAACTATAACTTATAACAATAAAGAGAATACTCAATGAACTGTTAACTACAACATTAAAAAATGCTGGGGATCGAATCCAAACATGTCTCAACAGGCATATGCACCAACGACAATGGCCCCGTGTGATATATTAAACATAAAGGATAGATTTACAATGCGAGGTAACAAACTTTGTTCTATCAGAGTTTGTTAGGTAAGATAGCTCCTGATGGCCAGATTTCCTCACTCTCACAGGCCAAACCAAAGCAACCTGGTAGGACTTGCTCTGGGCTTCGCTTTGCTGCTACACAGCTGCGAATGTGGCAGAGTACCCTGACACACCAGACAAGTGTCAGAGTGCAATTGGCTGAACAAAACACTAAATCCCAGGCACAGAGTTCATGACTTGTCTGCCTTCAGCTCCTGCATTCTCTGACACTGAGATTCACAACCTCCTATAAGTATGTGTTTTGATTGTTTGAAGGAATAAATACATAACAATCTCATGTTTGTGGACATGCTCAGAATAAATAATTTATGCATTTATATAACAATAACATACAACATGATATGCGAGAGCTGCAGACGTACGTGATAACTGCAAACATACATTGGGGAAACAGTCTGCAAACATGTGACCATATTGCAGTAAATACCATTCTTATGTTGTGAGAACTGCGGATGTACGTACACAGATGTCTCAATCAGTCTACAAATCAGGCATCCACATACATGCATACATCCACATAGAAACATAGATCTACATATTGTCATAATCCATAGTTATAAGACACCCACACACAGATGAAAATCCACATACAGACATATATCCTTACACAGACACATCCACATACACACAACATCCATATAAGGACACACCTCCACATTAGTCGTCATTAGATCATTAACCACCATTTGCAAACCACTTTAAATAAATGGCTATACAACCAACAGAAATGAGAAAAAGACAACACAGATTATAAATACAATTTCTTCAACCACTCAACATAACACATAAAATAACATCTCTCTAGAGACATATCCAACAATTCAAAATTGGAAAATAAATAAACATGTTCTTCAAATATTCAACGTCATATATAAAATCAACATTCCCTACAGATGTGTCCAAAACTCTACAATAGGAGAAAACTGCTGAAATATAAGCACAATGAATTCAACCACAGGTGACCACTGATATAAATTACTAACACAGGAGTAAATCAAATATTCTATTTAGATAACTTAAGTACACAATTTCAGTGACTTTTAAATGGAAGCACAGAAGCCATAGATGGGTTGTACTATTTATTACGTGGCATATTTTGCTGGTCGTCAGGTCTTAGTCAGATGTAACTGAGCTACCGTTTGACAGAAGACGATACAATGTACTTTCTGTTAGCAGTGAATGTTGGGAGGTGCTCACCAAACCCAACACCCCACATTGTGCCAACGGCTTCAGGCGGAGGAGCACAACTGGGAGGGTACAACCTTACTCTAGTGCAAGGAAATGCAACCTAATGATTAAATGTCATGGCAAAGCAGATCAGGCCCTAAGCCTTGTTCGGCAACTGGTCCGGCAGCTTCTGCAGCTTTGCCTGTTCCCGATGTATTGGTGTTACCTTACCTCTGGAGTAAACTAGGCAGGTTGAGAGAGGGATCTTGCTGCATGGGCAGCACATGGTCTCTATAATTAAGCCCAGGCTTTGTGGTTTGGAGACGTATAACATTTGCTACCGCCATGGGTTGTAGTTGTTACACCTTGTTAGAAGCACAATGTAACAAACCATTGCAATTGTTATACCTTGTTAGAAGCACAATGTAACAAAGTATCGTCTGTCAAGACAACCAGGCGTGAATAGTAGTATTTTTCGCCAAGTCTCACTATGTGCATACTGAGGAATTATTAAGTGATAATTTTTATTATTATATATATTATAATATAAGCTAATTATTAATATCATATTAAGTGAATGAATGAATCATATTCTGGCTGTAATACATAATACACACAGTCTCTGATATATTGTTTAAATGTGTTCGGCCACAATATGATTCCTTCATTCACATCATGAGATATATAATTCCGCAGTATGCACCCGACGAGATGCAGCAAACATGTCAGGCAATAAATCGTTCAACTTATTGTTTGTGGCTGCTGTGTTTAAATTCACTTAGGGAATTCATTATCTTGAATAACTCTTAAATATTGTTTTATGTGGTTGTATCACTGTCTGTTTCTTATGCGTGTGATGATGATAGTTTTATAACCGGTGTGTCCATTCTGTCACCGTTGATTGAGTTCCGGTATAAATGACCAATTGCATGTCTCGTTTCATTTATTGTTTTGTCAAATTTGTTTGAATTTGTGCTTCGCTCGCTTCGAACTAAAGCGTAGTCCCACACACACTACTTCTAGTAGCACTAGAATGAATTTTGCGTATGGATTAGCTTTCCCCATTAACAGTGTCCCTCACCATCGCCACTCCGACTTCAGAGGTACTTGTAATTTACGTCCCCAAGTCAAGAACAATACAAGAGTGACTGTGAAAAATAGGTACAATGCAATAACTAAAATACAGAGTATAGATGAACAATGGGAAATGTTAAGGGACTCCATTCATCAAACTAGCAAAGAAGTATTACCGGAGAGAGGCAAAATAGCTAAGAAAAAATGGATGAATGAAGATATCTTAAAACTGATGGACAAAAGAAAACAGAGTAAAATGACAAACAAGAATACGCTAAGATAAATAAAGAAATAAAAGATAAATGTGGGAAAGGCTAAAGAAAGTTGGTTAAACGAGCAATGCAAAAAAATTGAATTAAATTCCATTAAAGATACAAAAATATGCACAGACAAATCAGTGAGCTTACAGGAAGAAAAATAAGAATAAATACAGGGTGTTTGAAATCAAAAACAGGAAAGATAATATTAGAGGAAGATGCTATAATGAAGAGGTGGAATGAGTATATAAGAGAATTATATGAAGGAGAAAGGGCAGAATTAACAGAAGATAATAACTTAGAAGGTCCACCTATTCTGAAAGAAGAAGTCGCTGACGCTATGAAACGTATGAAGAAAGGAAAAACAGCTGGGCCAGATGAAATCACAATAGAAGAATTAGAAGTATTGGGAGAATTTGGAGTAGATATATTAACCAAAATGTTGAATGATATATACAGCAGTGGATATTTACGCAGTGATATGCTGAAATCTTTATTTATAGCTATACCAAAAAGACCAGGAGCAATTGATTGTGAAGATTTTCGTACAATTAACCTTATAAACCATATCACTAAGCTTCTACTCAGAATCATAATGAGAAGAATCAAAAAGAAAATAAAAATGGAAATTAGTGAAGAACAGTATGGATTTGTGGAAGGAAAGGGCACAAACAATGCAATTTATACATTACGGACACTAATAGAAAGGTCAATAGAGAAACAGAGAGACATATATTTGTGCTTCATAGATTATACTAAGGCATTTGATAAAGTAAAACATGATGAACTGATTAAAATGTTGGAAGACATCAACACTGATGGAAAAGATTTAAGAATAATAAAGAATATTTACTGGAACCAAGTAGCAGCAATTAAAATGGGAAATAAAGAGGGTAGTTACGAACAGATAAAGCTAGGAGTACGACAGGGTGTGTCTTGTCACCAGATCTTTTCTCCCTGTATAGCGAAGTAATAATGAGAGAGATCAAAGAGATGCCAGGAATACTAGTTGGAGGTTATAATATAAATAATATACGCTATGCAGATGACACAGTATTGGTGGCGGATAATTCAACAGACCTACAACAATTATTAGACGTTGTAGTAACAGAGAGTGCAAGGAAAGGACTCTCCTTGAATATCAAGAAAACAGTAACAATGGTAATATCAAAGAAAATGGTGACACCAAAATGTGACATAGAAATAGAAGGGAAAATCCTTAACCAAGTTGATAATTTTAGATACCTAGGGGCATTTATAACATCAGATGGAAGATGTACAACAGAGATTAGGAGTAGAATAGGGCAGGCAAAAGCCGCTTTTCAGAAAATGAAGAGTATCTTATGCAATAAGTCACTATCACTGAATGTAAGAAAGAGAGTGCTGAAATGCTATGTAGAACCAGTTTTGCTGTATGGCAGTGAATCTTGGAATGTAAATGAACAAATTAAGAAGAAATTAGAAGCAACAGAGATGTGGTTCCTGAGACGAATGTTGCGAATTCCTTGGACTGCCAGAGTAACTAACGACGACTGCCTGAAACAGGCTAATGAAACTAGAACATTATATACAACAATAAGACAGAGACAAACATCTTTCTTCGGTCACGTGATGAGAAGAGAGGCATTGGAGAACATCGTAACAACTGGAAAGATCAAGGGGAAGAGAGGCAGAGGTAGACCAAGAGAAGTGATGCTGGATGGATTGAGACGGTGGCATGGAGGAATATCAGCACCAGAGTTGATCCAGAAAACCAAAGACCGAGATCTATGGAGAGCCATGAACGCCTACGCCAGCCGGCACGGCACTTGATGATGATGATGATGAAGTCAAGAACGATACGTCAACATTTTGGTCCAACTGTCAGGTGTAGGGGTTGAACCCCTTACCTTGGCATCAGCAAACCGGATGTTTAAGAACACGTGTTCCTATCCATCCGGCCATGCTGACCTTTGTTTTCATTGATTTACTCATCTTACCTGACAGCCTGACTCAAGCTCCAAGGGTGTCATAACACTTGAGGAAGTGATGGCAGTTCATATCAGAAGTTTATTACACTGAATGTAAACCAGGCTGCTACATTTTACTATCTGTCCGTGTGACTGTAATGTAACTGTACTGTAAAAACACTTTCACTACAACATATAACACTCTATGCTCTCTGTGATGAAGTGGTTAAGCTGAAAACTCATGTTCCAAAGGTTGTGGGTCCGATTTCATACACCGTCATTCCTTTCACGAGCGCAATTTTCTGAGACACATACGGGTCGTCGCTCAAGTTGCAGAATTCATGCTTTGTGTGACGCTTTCGGCAGGCCGCCCTGCGGAAACAGACCAAGCTATATGGGATAAAACCCAGCACAATGAAGTTGATCCCCTGGCCCTTAAACCCAACACTCTGCAACACACAATGACATTATTATAACGAATCGCTAAGATTGTAAAATGATTGACTAAATAATTGGAAACTCGAAGAATCACAGACAAAACAATGTGTACAACCGGACTGCTGGTTAGTCTGGGGCAGATTGAGGACAAACTAAAAATAGTCCATTTCAGGCTTTCCAAAACATGAGATGTGACTTTTTAACCCTTCAAAGCTAATGATCAATCAATGTATTATATTATTATTTATCTGGTAAATGCAGTATCTGTTATATTCTTATTATAGATGGTTTACTGTATCAACATGACACAAAGATGCCCTTGTGATGTACACAATATAATACATCAGTTATATTGAGTTCCACACAACCGTGCCCATCCGCTGGTGATACATATTACAATATGTGAGCTGGCTTAGAGCTGGTGTAATGCATACAACATAACACAATGATGCCTTTGTGATGTATACAACATAATACATCAATTATGTTTAGTTCAACCCAACAGTTGCCCATCCGATAGTGATACATACAACAACACATGAGCTGGCTTCCATCTCTATCGGACTCGGTCGCAAGCCTTGGTAACGGCTCCCTTCCTTTCACACTCCAGCCCACCCTGCAACACTGGTCTGTGTTTAGTCATCACTCCATTTGTACAAGGTCCAAAGTCTCCCCAGGGACCAAAGAAGCATCGCTCTGTAGAAGGAGAACAACAGGAGGCGATGTGTGAATATGTGAGAGAGAATACAGGAATAAAAAAAGCATCACTCTGTGAGAGGAGAACAACAGGAGGTGGTGTGTGAATGTGTGAGGGAGAATACAGGAATAAAAGAAGCATCACTCCGTAGGAGGAGAACAGAAGGCAGTGTGTGAATGTGTGAGGGAGAATAAAGGAATCAAAGAAATTTACAATATCAGAGAAACAAGAGGCAGCAGTGACTGAATGTGTGAATACAGGAACAAACAAGATTACATGCCTATAAAGGGATAATTAGCAACAGTGCATGAATGTGTAAGGAAGATAACATGAATCAAAGAAGCATGAGAACATGCCTATAAGAGGCAACAATGTGTGAATCATCATCATCATCAAGTGCCGTGCCGGCTGGCGTAGGCGTTCATGGCTCTCCACAGATCTCGGTCTTTGGTTTTCTGGATCAACTCTGCTGCTGATATTCCTCCATGCCACCGTCTCAATCCATCCAGCATCATTTCTCTTGGTCTGCCTCTGCCTCTCTTCCCATCGATCTTTCCAGTTGTTACGATGTTCTCCAATGCCTCTCTTCTCATCACGTGACCGAAGAAAGATGTTTGTCTCTGTCTTATTGTTGTATATAATGTTCTAGTTTCATTAGCCTGTTTCAGGCAGTCATTGTTAGTTACTCTGGCAGTCCAAGGAATTCGCAACATTCGTCTCAGGAACCACATCTCTGTTGCTTCTAATTTCTTCTTACTTTGTTCATTTACATTCCAAGATTCACTGCCATACAGCAAAACTGGTTCTACATAGCATTTCAGCACTCTCTTTCTTACATTCAGTGATAGTGACTTATTGCATAAGATACTCTTCATTTTCTGAAATGCGGCTTTTGCCTGCCCTATTCTGCTCCTAATCTCTGTTGTACATCTTCCATCTGATGTTATAAATGCCCCTAGGTATCTAAAATTATCCACTTGGTTAAGGATTTTTCCTTCTATTTCTATGTCACATTTTGGTGTCACCATTTTCTTTGATATTACCATTGTTACTGTTTTCTTGATATTCAAGGAGAGTCCTTTCCTTGCACTCTCTGTTACTACAACGTCTAATAATTGTTGTAGGTCTGTTGAATTATCCGCCACCAATACTGTGTCATCTGCATAGCGTATATTATTTATATTATAACCTCCAACTAGTATTCCTGACATCTCTTTGATCTCTCTCATTATTACTTCGCTATACAGGGAGAAAAGATCTGGTGACAAGACACACCCCTGTCGTACTCCTAGCTTTATCTGTTCGTAACTACCCTCTTTATTTCCCATTTTAATTGCTGCTACTTGGTTCCAGTAAATATTCTTTATTATTCTTAAATCTTTTCCATCAATGTTGATATCTTCCAACATTTTAATCAGTTCATCATGTTTTACTTTATCAAATGCCTTAGTATAATCTATGAAGCACAAATATATGTCTCTCTGTTTCTCTATTGACCTTTCTATTAGTGTCCGTAATGTATAAATTGCATTGTTTGTGCCCTTTCCTTCCACAAATCCATACAGTTCTTCACTAATTTCCATTTTTATTTTCTTTTTGATTCTTCTCATTATGATTCTGAGTAAAAGCTTAGTTATATGGTTTATGAGGTTAATTGTACGAAAATCTTCACTATCAATTGCTCCTGGTCTTTTTGGAATAGCTATAAATACAGATTTCAGCATATCACTGGGTAAATATCCACTACTGTAAATATCATTCATTCTAACATTTTGGTTAATATATCTACTCCAAATTCTTCCAACACTTATAATTCTTCTATTGTGATTTCATCTGGCCCAGCTGTTTTTCCTTTTTTCATATGTTTCATAGCGTCAGCGACTTCTTCTTTCAGAATAGGTGGACCTTCTAAGTTACTATCTTCTGTTAATTCTTCCCTTTCTCCGTCATATAATTCTCTTATATACTCATTCCACCTCTTCATTATAGCACCTTCCTCTAATAATATCTTTCCTGGTTTTGATTTCAAACACCCTGTATTTATTCTTATTTTTCTTCCTGTAAGCTCACTGATTTGTCTGTACATATTTTGTATGTGAATATTTTGTGTTAATGTGTGAATACATGAATGAATACAAGAATCAAAGCAAGACAACATGCTTATAAGAGAAAAAAGAAAGCCTTAAAAGTCTAGAGGAGCAACTTCATTGCCCAGGGTTTTATCCCATATGGCTCAGTCTTTTTCAGCAGGACGGCCTGCCATAGGCATCGCACAAAGCATGAACTCCATAGCTCCAGCGACAATCCCCAGGAGTCTCTGAGAAAAATCCACTTGAGAACCGAAAGACGTAGCCCGGAATTGAACCCACAACCTTTGGAGCATGAGGCAGAAGGCTTGACCACTTCACCATGGAGACTCCCTTCTTATAAGAGAACAAGAGGGATAGATACAAGAATCAAAGCAAGAGATATGTCCGTCAGACAACAAGAGGCAACAGTGTGTGAGAGTGTGAGGGAAAGATACAAGAAATGAAGAACTGAAACAACTTATAGCATGTGTACAATCTACCATTTGCCTGTTTGCTGCATGTATAAAACATGACAGCTGTCATATCTCTAAGTACAATTTCTGTAACAATTCAACCTCTCATATCTAACTACAACTTCTGTAACAATTCAACCTCTATATGTCAAGTGACAACTTATGTAACTATCTGACCAACCTTTGCCATCTTTCTTGTTACATGGTTTGGTAACAATCTCTTCCGGTTGACACTTCTTGAAATTGCTGCCAGAAACCAGTGTTTTCACTCTGGTTCTGTGGTTTGTAACCGGGTCACACTGTCCCCATTCTCCAATAGTGTATTTGCACACTGAAACGGGAATTATTAATAGTAACACCTTGTTATAGTTAAGAAGGTTGAAAACATCAAAGTCTAGTTTTTAGTTCACCTAGGACAGTTGAAAACATCAATGTCTAGTTGCTACTTCATTCAGAACAGTTTTAGGGGGGGCTGCGTGGTCTCGAGGTATGGTGTCCGCCTTGAGTGCTGGAGGCCCCCGGGTTCAAGCCCCAGTGAGGACCGGGATTCATTTCATGTGGACTTCTAGTAATAAAATTTCCCCTGGTCTCTGGGTAGTGAGATCGGACGCCTGTGTGTATCGCTGCGCACGTAAAAAATCACTTAGCAGTTGGAAATCGAAAAAGAGTAGCCTAATGGCGCTGCCCAGGCAAAATTTCGAGTTAAAAATCTATCCGAAGTATTTCAGGATCCTCGCCGGTGCTACAGAGTTCATGCACTGAGCTGAGTTTCTCCAGACTCAGGTTTGAGTTAGGAGGAAAACGGAGCACTTATGGGTTACACCCTGTGCCATGATGTTGATCCATCGATTAAACTAAACTCGACTAAACCCAGAACAGTTCAAAAGATTACATCATCTAATTACAGTTCTCAGAGAGAGTAGTATATCCGGAATTACACTACACTGGGACTTGTGTCCCCAACATTGGGACTTGCCCACACCACTCACACATTTTCTTCTACAGTTTAGGGTGCAGCTTGTCTAGGTCTCCGGGAGGTAACGCCTTTCATCTCGGCTCGTATCGCAGTTGCATGCAGAAGCAGGTCCACCATAAAGTCGGCTATCAAGGCTTTTGGGTCTGCGTTGCTCAGGTGGGTCGGCTGCTCCTCTAAGGTGTCCCCCACCAAAACTGATTATCGGAATCTGGTGGCTCTCATAGGTGAGGTCGGGGTGGGGCACTGGGCTTGAGCCTTGTTGTGCCAGGCCTTGAAGTCATAATAGATGGCGTGGGGGTAGACCACCGTCTGCACCTGAGGCATTGGGGCACGAGACAGCGGTGATCGTTCACACTCCCAAACAACCACCAGGTTGCAGCTGGTGGCTTACTTTCTCACGGTGGCGGGTTTTCTCATACAACTCCCTCGCATTGCGAGCTTCACAGTGGGCAGGACACCCATGCCAGTGGCAGCCATGATATTCATACAGCGTTTGGGTGGTGGGCTCTAGCCATCTACCAACCCATCAGCGATCCGCCACTCCCCCATGGCCGCAGTATGCAATGGAGGTGCCGCCCTGTTTGGGCTGCCACATGTTCCAACCATAGGGTGGAGGCGCGGCTGGCGTCAGTTTGGGGTAGAACACTTTTTTGATTGCCGACTGGGAGCGAGGCACCTCCTCTCCTGCGCAGAGGATCTTGGTTTCCCCCCTGCTGCAGTGATCGGCGTGACGTTAGAGATGGCAGGCTTGGGTGAAGTGTTGATTGCAATGTTGACACTAAAAGAGCTGTGCCAGCTTTGGCAGGTCGGTTATCAGGAAGGCGTGGTTGTCATAAACCCAGATCGTCATCAGATTGGTGACAATGCACTCGTAGTTTGCTGGCCTCCTTACCAACCTCCAAACCCCCGCTTCTGTCAGCTCAGAGACGTGGATCCCTAACTTCAACCTCTCCTCAAACTCTTTTAATGAATCCAAGCCCAGCTTGTCTGGGGTTGTGGTGGCCCACATCCTTTGCGCCAGCTCCCGGGTTGCAGTGGTACAATGGTCTTGCCAGCCATAGTGGATAGCTAGACACCGGATCAGACAGATTGTCGTTGTAGGTGTCCAGCCCCTTCTTTTGTAGCAGCCAATCTGGCAGTCATCCAGCCCCTAATAGAACCGGGGGGGGGGGGGGGGGGGGGGGGGGGGGGGGGGGGGGGGGGGGGGGGGGGGGGGGGGGGGGGGGGGGGGGAAGAGGAGGAGGATCGCGGGGGTGAGGATCGCCTTCACGTCAACCTGCACCCACCTAACAAAGACCCAGTTAGTGTTGGGGCGGTCGATTTGGGTGGTGTCAAGGCGGGTCTTGTCACACTCTGCCAACCACGCTGTGGCTGCAGTGGTGTGGTTTATCAATCCCGGGGTGCCTCCTAGAATTGTGTGGTACACCATGTCGTCTCCAGTTTCGGATTTGGTAGGTGTAGGCATACCGCAGATAGAAGGCTGACCTCAATGCGGGGCATGAGCCTCTCTACGATTGGTCTGTCTAGCCCTTGGAAGGGCTTCCACACAATTGTTCACCTCCCCCACTCTTCACTATCCTTTGGGATCCTCCTCCAGGATTTTAGGGTCGCACTGGGCGATGAGTAGGGCGAGTGGCTCCTGATGTAGATAGCGCCATCTACGCCGCCTCGCGCTGGCATCTATGGTGGCGAAACGTACTACTGCCCACCCCCCCCCCCCCCCCCCCCCCCGAACAGCTGGATACTGTCCGGTGTAGGCGGCCCGCTCAAGTTAGGTGGTGTAGGCTGCGTCTCTCGCCTGAGCTATTTCCTGGGTGAGGACAGCCTTGCAGCAGTGGTTGTATGGCATCCATACTGGCGGGCTTGCTCTTGCCACTCTTTTACGGTGACTATGATTACTGCTGGTCTTGTACCCTCAACTCTCCACTTCTCTCTAAATAGAAATTTCTTTTGCCGGAATTTAAATATTGATTCTTTTCAGGCACCTCCATTCGCAGCGGAATGGCTCCTTCTGCTGGTATCGCAGTTTGTGGTATTTAATGTTAGCTCCGCATGGCTAGCAGAGGGCTAGGGTGGTTTTCACCCCAATGCCACAGCTTGCGCAGGCGACTGTCCCTCCCCCTTCTTGAGACGCTCGTTGTGCTTCCGACAGTATTCCCCCCCCCTACACTGCCGCTCGCACCTACGCATTATCCCCAACAGTAGCCAACGACATGTGTTCATGATGCATACACCTATATCTTTTTACATCTCTAATTCCTAAGTAATATATCTGAATGATACTACCTCAGGGGTCCGGTTCTTGGTGTGGCTCTAGTTCTGAGTAGTATATCTGGGATTATAATGACTACAGAGGTTTGTACCTCCCGTGGGGGTCCAAGGGGCTTGAATCGGCCAACGTGTGAGTGTGAGGGTGGTGGTATCATTCTAATCCCGGATATACTACTGAGAGTTCAAAAGATAAAATGTCTAGTTGCATCCTACTCACAACAGTTCAAGAGATCAAATGTCTAGTTACAGCCCACTCACAACAGCTGAAAACATCAATGTCTAGCTACAGTTCACTCAGGTTGGTCCAATGCAACAATGTCTAGTTACAGCCCACTCACTACAGGTGAAAACATCAATGTCTAGTTACAGCCCACTCACTACAGGTGAAAACATCAATGTCTAGTTACAGCCCACTCACAACAGTTGAAAACATCAATGTCTAGTTACAGCCCACTCACAACAGCTGAAAACATCAATGTCTAGCTACAGTCCACTCACTACAGGTGAAAACATCAATGTCTAGTTACAGCCCACTCACAACAGTTGAAAACATCAATGTCTAGTTACAGCCCACTCACAACAGTTGAAAACATCAATGTCTAGTTACAGCCCACTCACTACAGGTGAAAACATCATTGTCTAGTTACAGCCCACTCACTACAGTTGAAAACATCATTGTCTAGTTACAGCCCACTCACTACATGTGAAAACATCAATGTCTAGTTACAGCCCACTCACTACAGGTGAAAACATCATTGTCTAGTTACAGCCCACTCACAACAGTTGAAAACATCATTGTCTAGTTACAGCCCACTCACAACAGTTGAAAACACCACTGTCTAATTACAGTTTACCTAGGCTTATTAATTCCAACAATACCGATACAGAACACTCACAGCAATGTGAAACATATGATCCCAACAATACAAAAATACATGTGAACAGCAAAAATACATGTTTATATCGGAGTGAATTTGCTGACTGTTATAATACCATATGTATCCATGTTGTTACTGAGGTTTAGGATAATCAACTTTTCAGTTACTTCCTTGATACGTTGTTGATGTTTTTGTCAATAATTCTCAGCTTGTGTATGTCTTTGTGGACTGTGTTGTGGATATGCCAAGTGTTGTCTTTAAATGTGATACTTTTCTGGGCAGCAAAACGAGACATACACTCTCTCACTCTCACACACTCTCTCTCTCTCTCACACACACACACAGACACAGAGAGAGATTGTGTGGGAGAGAGAGTGTGTGGGAGAGAGAGTGTGAGAGAGAGACAGTGTGTTTGAGAGACAGAGAGACAATGTGTATGAGAGAGAGAGACAGCATGTGAGAGAGAGACAGACAGTGTGTTTGAGAAAGACAGAGTGAGAGAGAGACAGTGTGTGTGAGAGAGACAGTGAGGGAGCAAGAGACAAAATGTATGAGACAGTGAGACACACACAGAGAAACAGAGAGAGAGTGAGAGAGAGAGAGTGTGTGAGAGAGAGAGTGAGACACATAGAGAGAGATACAGAAAAACAGCATGAGAGAGCGACAGTGTGTGAAAGTGTAAGAGAGAGACACTTAGAGAGAGAAACAGAGAGAGAGAGAGAGAGAAAGTGTGTAAGAGAGAGTGAGAGAGACTGTGAGAGACACACACACAGAGAAACAGAGAGTGTGAGAGAGACAGTGTGTGAGAGAGAGTGAGAGAGACAGAGGACTGTGAGAGAGACACACACACACAGAAACAGAGAGTGTGAGAGAGAAAGAGTGTGAGAGAGAGTGAGAGTGTGATTTGAGAGAGAGACACAGAAAATGAGAAAGAGTGTGTGTGAAAGAGTGAGAGAGTGACAGAGACACACAGACATAGATATTGATTTGATCTGATTTAACTCTATTTTCAAAGGGTCACAAATTGGGCATGCAGGCCCGCCTTACATTCGGCCCTTCCAGTCACTCATCTTCATTCAAGAATAGTGCATTATACATTCACACAGGGAAAAAAACATTGTCAGATGAATGTTGTACACATAAACAATGCATATTACCATGTTATGAGACACATCCCCGCCAACCTACACAACCACCCATCCCCCACCTACACCCACATCCCCACATCCCTGAACCCACACATGCTCCACCCCCCACCCCTCAACCACCCAGCCAAACACATATCTCCAACCACACATCCCCCACCCACACATACATTCAGCAGTCACCCATACACACATCCCCAACCCACACAATCTCCAACCACCTACATCTCCCCACCCACATCCCCCACCCAACCTCCAACCCACACACTCAACCACCCACACCAAATCACCCATCCCTCAACCCACACCTCACCAACCCACACTCACCCGCACACACATCCCTCACCAACTCACACATCCACCACCCATACACACACACACCCCACCCACACATACATCTCCCCACCCACCTACACACACCCTACACATATCCTCCACATCCCTACCAAAACCCCCTCACACCCACCCACACATTCCCCACCACCCACACTTAACAATACCCACCAACACCCACACATCCCCACCCACACACATCCTCACATCTAAACACATACATGATGCCTCACATAATCACTGAAACTAATATGAACAAACTCCCACACTTCACACACATATATACACTGATGATTATCGTGAGCATTCTCACCAAAATGTAAAAACATGGAGAAAAAATAGTGATGCTCCCACACACAGAGACAGGCAGGCATAGGCAGGTGCGCACACACGCACACTCTCATTCACACTCACTAACTCTCCCACTCACTCTATAGTAATGAACATGTGCTCATATTATACATGATAAAATCAAGTGGCAAAATGATAATATGAAAGATGAGAATACACAAAAAATATGGAATAGCATGTTACATGACATGTGTGCGCTCAACACACACACATTAACACATCCACTGTTCCACTTTCTCTCACTCACTCTCTCTCTGTCACACTCACTATTTCCCTCATTCATTCACTCTCTCCATCTTCATTCACTCTCTCTCTCTCTCTTACTCTCTAACCCACACACATCCCTCACCCACACAATCTCCCCAGTCCCACCAACACACACATTCCCCATCCACACATCCCCCATAGACCCACACATCCCATACACACATCTCTCACCCACACACACATCCCTCACCCACACACACATCCCTCACCCACATCCCAACACACACACACACATCCCCCACAACATATAGGGACAGAGAGAGAGAGAGAGAGAGAGAGAGAGAGAGAGAGAGAGAGAGAGAGAGAGAGAGAGAGAGAGAGAGAGAGAGAGAGAGAGAGAGAGAGAGAGAGAGAGAGAGAGAGAGAGCTGTTTTTCTATTAATGCCTTGATATAATATATGTGTACGCTCCATATGTTTTATCTGTCCATATGGCAAGTCTGAACTCTGAAATCCAATTTATTGTCGTCCAGGTTGCCCGAGCCCTGAAAAGGGCCCACATCCATGAAAGTGAGGCTAGGACTTTCTGGACTTGGTACCAAAGCACCATGTTGGGGATGGTGTTACAAAGCTCTTCCTCCCCTCTCCAAGCTCAAACTTGTGGAGTATGCAAGACTGGTACTGGAGCTTGACAACTGTGGACAGGCATATTAGTATGTAACCAGGTCATGATTCGGCACAGGACATATAACCTGGCTGGAATCAGGTTGGTGGTGTCCTTCACTAGACTCCATCCAAATGAAAGAAGAGAAAGAAGAGACAGACCACAAAGATCCAACAACAGTCCAACACCCAACACTGTAGGCTTGACTACTGATAAATCACTCCTTGAAAAAAGAACACCATGATATAGAACAGGAACCTGATAACACCAGGTCTCAGAATTGTGCGCGAGCCTGACCAGACATGAAAAGCAGCAACAAAGAAGAAATCAAACACCAAGCCAGAAACGCAGAGAAATCGGGAAACAAAACACTCAGCTCTATTTCCGCAAAGCAGATGAAAAAAAGAAACACATAAGGGCCACAATAATATTTCGACACACTGACAGTTGAATGGGGCCTAAATGAATTCTTCTTCAAAGCAGCGCGCAAAAAAAAACACCTAGGGGGAGTCCAAGGGAAGTTAGATAATTTAGGGCCACAATAATATATCAACACACTGACACTTGAATGGGGCCTAAATGAATTCTTCTTCAATGCAGCATGCAAAAAAAAAAAAACACGTAGGGGGGAGTCCAAGGGAAGTTAGATAGATAATTTGGTGGAGAGAAGGGTTACCTCTTTTACACTTTTTAGTGATCTCCCTTGTAAGGTCACATTCTTTTGAACTTCCTTTGACCAATGTGTCCACTCTTGTCATGAGGAGAGTGACTTCATCGCACTCTGACCACTCCCCTCGGCGGAACTTGCAAGCTGGCATAGGTCATAAAACATGTGAAAAACACTACATGTACGTGAAGCATATTGTGAAAAACAAGACTACACGTATGTGAAACACATCAAGCAAACAGCAAACTACAAGTATGTGAAACACCTCATGTAAACAGAAGGCTACAAATATGTGAAACACATTGTGAAAAACAACACATGCATATTAAACACATCATGTAAACACAAGACTACAAGTATGTGAGACACCTCATGGAAAAAAGAATACATATATGTGAAATACATCAGTTAAACACAAGACTATAAGCATGTGAAACACCTCACTTAAACACAAGATGATAAGTATGTGAAACGCCTCATTTAAACACACAAATACACGTACGTGAAACACAGTGTAAAGACAAGACTACAAGTAAGTAAAACTTTGTTTAAACACAAGATTATAAGTATGTGAAACACACTGTATAAACACAAGTATGTGGAATCATCATCCAGTGCCTTGCCGTCTGGCGAGGGCGATCATGCTTCTCCACAAATTACGATCTCCGACATCACGGATCAATTCTGTGTTGACTCCCTTCCAAGCCATGACACAAGACTGTCAATAATCTTTTCATGCTGTCTTCCTCTATCTCTCTTTCCACAATTTCTTCTGGTTGTTACAATATGTTCCACTTTTTGTCGTCCCATAACATGGCCAAAAAATGATGACTGCCTCTTTCTGAAATTTGTTATAAGTTGTCTTTGCCACTCAGCTTCCCTTAACCCCTTTACCGTGTGTCACGAGTTAACTCGTCATAAAAATTGTTGGCTTTAACCGTGCATCACGAGTTAACTCGTCATCAGATGTAAAAGTCTTCTGTGTGCCGTGCGTCCCGAGTAAACTTGTGTTAATACAAAAATAGCATAGGAAATGCATAGGGCGGCTAATCCAACAGCCAGTTCAACAGCGGAAGATAAAAGTAGGTCATCATTTGATGCCAAAAGTGAAAGTGAACAGTAAACAAGAAAAAAAAGGTACGAAAGAACAAAAAACTTTTTATTGTGATTTTATTATGATTATAATTTATAACTTTGTAGTATGATTATAATTTATGCATAGTATAGCTTGTGTAGATGTATGCGTACATACATGTATCCTATGGGCATGTATTTGCATAGTTTTTATTAGCAAGCTTGGAATCTACAGAGTACGTGCATGAACAACATGGCTGGGTTTTCATATTTTTTTTTTTTTTTTTTTTCAGATGCTAATTTTCGAATAAAACAGAACACCATGACAAGTCGTAAACGTCCACTTACGAAAGAAAAAATTCAGGAGTTACTATTTGATGACAATGATGAAGTTACTTCTAGTTCTGAAGACAGCGAATTGGACAGTGAAAATGATGACAGCTCTGATTCTGAAGCAGTTGGTGGCGGAAGTGATGAGAGTGATATTGATGATGATAATGCTGTTGATCAACTGTTGTAGTGTTGGAAGGAGTAACAAAACGCCAACTGCATAAAACGTTGTTTATTTGTCAAGGTTTACAAGCCGCGTCCTTTCAGCTGGTTTCTTAGATGTTAACTGCCTATAACAACATAATACGTCACGATTGAGCATCTCCCACCCCTTTCAGTCTCAATGCTCAATCGTGCTGTATCGGAGTTTTCCAATAGACCCCAATTATACCTACACTGTTACACCTCCCCATGTTACTTAAAGAATTTTCCTTTTAAAGGAAAAATCTTTACTCCTAATCCCCATACTCTATTCCCTACTTGTCTTTTAACCTTCGCCAATACATCTTTTACTCTTCTCCCAGTGCTATGGTCTGTCTACAACCTCCCCATATACTTCTTCTTCGCTTTTTATTTATATAATACTACGGTTAATCCCAGCGGTCCTTCTTTCCTTTTCATTTCCCCAACATTTTACAGTCAACTACATAACCTCCCCATGTTATTCTTCATTTCTGGTTCTCTCTGGTTACCTATATCAAATATACATATTATAAGAACAGCTCATAAAATTTCTCATTCTTCACTATTTTGGTTCTTTCTTGGCTCATCTAGTTTCCTGTATCAAATATACACATTATAAGAACAACTCATAAATTCTTTGTCGAAAATTATGATCTTATACAATTCCTCATTCTTTCAAACCCCAGGACGTACAAAAACAAAGTAGTTAGAAAAAGTAAAGAAGTGGTGCGCACCAAATAAAGAACATGAAGAATGAATACACGACATGACCACATGGACATATAGTAAATGTACACTTAAGACATTCACCCTTTACCTCCCTTGCCAATAAAAAAAATTTTTGTAAAATAATTTTTTAAAACACCTTTAAGAAATATATTATTGTTCGTTATAAAACAATTTGGCATAAGTTTTCATAAACCTTTTATATTTCACATTGACATTGCCAACCACAATTCCGTTCCTCTTCCGTTATCTCACCTTTTACCAAGAGCCCATGTTCATATTTTATGAACACCTTAAATATAATTAAAGCTGGTATTTCACAGCACCTATATCTTTCCCCCGTACAACCCATCCTGTTATTTTATAAATAAAGTGACGTGTGTGCAGACCCTGGATACGTCTATCCATTCGTGCATACACGTTCACCAACACGTTTCCCACTAGTTAATGAATGCATAGTTTCCCCTTACCTTATATCAGTGGACAAATTAGTTTTTATCAACTCTTTTCTTAACGAAAAACCTTTAGCAAAACCTCCTTCATTTGAAACTTACTTAACTAACTTTACAAGCATTTAACTCAATATACCAAATCATTCATGTAATCGAAATAAAATGAACACAACCTCCAAATTAATCTAGAAGAAAAAAAACACATTGACATAACATGCATGTTATCAAATCAGAATGAAATATCCTATTCTACCTATCACTATTGGACACTTTTACGGACCAACAGTTCTTGTCAACTCAAATGCTATGAACACAATCACCCTACTCTAAACCAATTACTCAAACAATAACAATCATTTTTCAAGACCAAATCAAGAAAACAAAATGAGGCATTACAACTTAGGCTCAATAAAACAACCAACCAATATCCCTCATCCTCCAGTAGCAACTCAAGCATAAAAACATTTCCTATATGACTCATAATTCACAAAACTTAGATTTCATAAACACCGTCCTCAATACAATTATAACTCTCTTAAAATTTCTACATACATTGGCCTACCAGTATTAGGCTCTCATAAATGACGCATATCCAGTATTTATATGACCGAGAAGACTAAACATCCTATCTATATATCTGTTAACTACAGATCAATTATGAACATATCTGTTCTATCTACACAAACAAATCAGTAATCCAGAATTATCTATTTATTATCTCTTAACAGCACATAGTATCCTGAATAAGCTCTTAAGTAAACACTGTAACCTATATCCAACATTAACTCAATGTAGCCATCCTCTACTTATCAACGTACTTGTGATCTGTCCTGTCTATTATTATTATAACTTGTTAACCCCTATCTTTAAACATGGCACTTCTAACATCAATAAAAAAAATATATTCACCCACTGTACTAATATCTCAAGACCACTTTTTCCACCGTTTCGTATACATCTTTAAACATCACTTACAATTTTAAATCTTGTTATCTACAGTACTTTCGACTTATCTATCTCTTACGTTTCCATTTCCTCAACAACTCTAAGTTTCTCTGAATAAGTGCTAACTCTATATCAACATCTTCTTCTTCGTACAACCTACTAGTCTCCTTCATACTACTACTTGACTCTGACTTTTCATCCATTTCTTCTTCTTCGTCTGTATGTCTCTCTTTAGCTGCCGCTAATTTCTTCCGTTCAACATCCCACCTAATTTGTCGATCACTCTTTCTTAAGGATCTTTCTAGTATAGGTATATCGTCTCCGCTTGTTGAACCATCTCTAATTCTCCTCTGTCTTTTTACTTCTTTATCTCTTTGACTGTCCATTCTTCTTTTTGTTGCTTGCCTAGTATTTTTAAATGGAGCATCTGTGTCTTCTTCCATACTATCATAATGAGTTTCATTTGGCCCTTCTTCTTCCATTCTTTTCGGAATTGTCTGTTCTTGTTCTTCGTAACTTGGACTTGCTAACAACTGATTTTGTTCTGGTTCTTTTCTAAGATCTGGGGTTACTGTAGCTCTTCTAAGATCTGGGGTTACTGTAACAACTTGTTCATCCAAAAATTTTGCATCCGAATAACTATTATTATTATAATTATTATTTTCTATCTCATTTTCATCTCTTCTTAAGTGTTCAACATGTGCCCTTGCTATGTGTGCTGTGACCTGGTTCTTTATAACATACGATACATTACCTAGTTTTTCCAAAACGTAATAACCTGGAATCCAACGAGAATCAAACTTAGAGTTTCTTCTATGCTTTTTGTAATAAACTCTATCACCTACTTTAAACTCCTGTAATTTTGTATTTACATTTTTGTACTTTTTCTGTCTTTCCCTAGCTTTTATTATATTATTTCTTAATCTCATATGTGCTTTATGCATTTCTTGTATTATGACCTCTTGAAAATCTTCACCCATATATTTCCGTCTAGGTTTTAATAAATTATCTATAGGTAATATTGGTTCTCTCCCGTGTATTAAATAAAATGGCGAAAAACCCGTGCTCTCATTTTGATTTGTACGAATAGCGCTAAGAGCAGGTCCCAAAAATAGATCCCAATCTTTTTCATGTTCATCAATAATCTTTGCCACAATGTTGTATAACGTCTGATGTTGACGCTCGTTTTTCGCATTTGACGAAGGTCTATAAAATGAGGTCTTTATATGTCTTATGTTTAAATCTTTTAATAACTTTTCGAATTTTTTATTTACAAATTCTCTACCATTATCTGTAAGTATACTTTGTGGGCAACTAAACCTTGGTACGAACTCCTGTAAAAAAATATTAATGACAGTATCCGCGCTCTTATCTGGAATTGCATAAACCTCTGGCCAAAGACTGTAGATGTCTACTATATGAATTAAATATACATTTCCTGACAATGTTCTGGGGTGTGGACCTGATATGTCTAAACTAATCTTTTGCATTGGAAAGTGAGGAATATCTGTGTCCTGTAATGGAGACTTTATTGTTTTCATGTTTCTTAATCTGCACTTTTCACACGTATCTACATATTTGCATGCAGATTTAAATAAGTTTGGCCAATAATATTTACTTGTAAGTGCTTTCACTAGTTTGTCTCTACCGAGATGTCCATTTTCATCGTGATATGCTTTTAAAAGTTCATTTTCCAAATGCTTTGGAATATATTTCCTTAGTTGTTCGTTCTTTTCACACATATAATATAACTGTCCATCCTCTTGTAAGAGCAAATAATTCCTTTTATATTTGTTATCTTCTGTTTCTCGTAACTTTTCCTTTATTTGTATGATTCTTGGGTCTAAATCCTGCTCTTCTTTCATATTGAATTGTGCTAACTGTAGATCTTCTTCTCTATGTTCAGACTCTTGATCTGATGGTAAGCTATCAAATTCTCCCCTATTTATTATAGCAGAATCCAGAATATTTACCTGCCAATTCCTGTCGTCTATCTCTGGTTCGGCTGCCTCCTCTTCTGTATCCTCTGATGACTGTGTATATGGAATTCTAGACAAAAGATCGGCGCATGTGTTTATCTTACCCGGTATGTACTCAATTTTCGCGTCGTACCCCTGTAGATTCAATGCCCATGTCTGTATTTTCCTGTTCTGCACTGGAGCTTCTAAAAAGACTTTAAAGGCATGTGGTCAGTTCTAATAACAAAACTTGCGTTATGTAAATAGTAATTAAGTTTTTGAAGAGCGTAATGAATCGCGTAAGCCTCCTTCTCGATAGTACTCCATTTTTTTTGTGATTTACTAAGCTTATGAGACAAGAAGTAGATAGGTCTTTCATTTTTAACCCCTGGTATTCCAGATTCTTTTCCTTCATATGGTTGTACTAAACATGCTCCTACTGCACTGTCTGAAGCATCTGTGTATAGTATTAACTGTTTGTTTAAGTCTGGATGCGTCAATAGTGGTACTAGTGTTAAGCTGTTTTTTAAATAGTCGAAGGCTTTTTGACACTCATCATCCCACTTAAACCTGGCGTACTTGGCTGTTAAATTTGTAATTGGTTCAGCTATCCTTGAAAATGCCGGAATAAACCGTCTATAATACGCACATGTTCCTATAAAAGCACGTACTTCCTTAACGTTTGTTGGTGCAGGTAATTCTTTAATAATCTTTATTTTGTTCTGGTCTGGTTTAATACCCTCTCTATTTATAATATACCCTAAATATTTTGTTTCTGTTTTCAAAAATTGGCACTTACTAAGCTTCAACTTCACATCATGCTTTCTTAACCTGTCAAACACTAGTCTAATATGTTTCAAATGATCTTCCACATCTCCCTTGGTATAGATCAATACATCATCAATATAAGCAAGAGCGAACCTTTGCATACCCTCTAGAACTTCATTTATTAAGAACATATAGTGTGAGGGCGCCGTCTTGACTCCAAAAGGCATTCGTAAGAATTCGTACGAGCCCATGTGGGTACAAAAGGCACTTTTCCGTTGCGCGTCCTCCGACATCGGAATACACCAAAATCCTGACCTTGCGTCTAACGTTGTGAAATATGTAGAGCCATTAAGTAGCCCCAAAATATCATCAATTACTGGCAGTGGGTATGCTACATTCTTGGTGATTTTGTTCAACGCCCTGTAGTCACAACAGAAACGACTCGAACCATCAGGCTTGGCCACTATGACGACCGGAGATGACCATTCTGACTTCGACCTTTTTATTATTCCTGCTTTCAGCATCTCCTCTATTGCCTTTTCCATTATTTCTCTGTTTCTTAATGGAGTTCTGTATGGTTTTAGACTTATTGGTGGATGATCTCCCGTGTCTATCTCCATCGTAACTGTCCGCGTCTTACCCAATTCCAAATCATTAACCGCAAACACATCTTGATTTTGCTTTATAAACTGTTCTAACACTTCCTTATTTTCCGGCGAAGCTTTTAACTGTGACAGCAATTCTTGTTCCCTTGTTATTTTGTCTAGTGAATGTATATGGACTTTATTTTCTCCGAATGGATGGATCAATTCATTCATTCCGATTTTCCCTCTTCTTCCGCATCCGCGTCTGTCACTTCTCCTTTCACTAGAAGTTTCCAAATAACTTGTTCCCGACACTTCTGTTCTATTCGTTGCCAATATTTCACTAATGTTATGATCTAACTTTGCTATTACACATCCTCTGTATAACTTAATTTCTCTCCCTGTGTTGTTGATAACCATTACTGGAAAGGTTAAGTGTTTATCCAACTTCATTACTCCATCTGGAACCTCCAAACCAGGCTCATCAATTATTTCTTCTTGTAACTCAGTGATTCTGACTGTGTTTCCTTCCACATAATATGGGTTTCTCTTCAGCTTCGCTTGTATTAAATTAACCGACTGTGGTTTTAATGTCGTTGTCATTTTGACCCTAACTAGTGCTGCTATATGCATATCCTCTTCCATATCTATATATACGTCTCTGAATTTTAACTTATGTAAATCATAAAAAAGTCTTATCCCATTCTTTATCAAAAAATCTCTTCCTATCAGCATATTTCTATTTAAACCCCTCACTACATGAAAAAGGTGTCTTATGTTTATCCCCCCTAACTTAAAATTGATCATTGTTTGTCCAACTACTTGTAAATTCTGTCCAGTAACAGAGTGTAAATTATTACTACACTTAAATATTCTACAATTTCTTACTATTTTATATAAAAAACTTTCTTTTACTACACTAACTTGAGCTCCCGAATCTATTAATGTACGAACTCTATACTTTCCTATTTCTAATATACACGAGCTATAATCTGTTTTTTCTTCTATAAATTTCTTGACTTCATCCAGTTGAAAATATTCTCTGTTCGACCTATTATACTTGTTATTAACATACTCTCTAACACTTGGGACCCTATTATTTACCCTCCTATCATCGGTCCTGTCTAATAGGTTGGGCGCCAGTTTTCCTGTGTTCTTGTACCTGTAAAGTTCCTGTGTCGATCAACAACATTCCTACTCACCCTATTATTATCATGTCTACCCTGTGTATTTGACTGTATACGCCTGTTATTACAAAAACGAGAAACATGTCCCCGTTGACCACAAACCCAACAGACAATGTTTGTGTTATTTGTGTTTCTTACTGCCTCACTTGTAGGGTATCTCATATTTCTTCTTTCAACATAATCGCTCCTATTTCTACCTTGTAAGGTTTGTATACCGCCTCTCCTATTCCATCCGAATCTTGTTTGTCCTATCTCCATGGGTTCCTCAATTCTGTCGTCTCTATTACTTCCCACTTCTCGTCCTGTTCTTAATCTAAACCTTCGTCTCAAATTTTCCTCTTGCACCGCAATATCCACCGCTTGTGATAACCTCTCAGGGTTATCCCTCATCAGCTTAAGTTTCAAACCATCAGATTTGATGCCATCCACAAAAATCCCTACCAACATC
This sequence comes from Cepaea nemoralis, assembly GCA_014155875.1. Taxonomy (NCBI): domain Eukaryota; kingdom Metazoa; phylum Mollusca; class Gastropoda; order Stylommatophora; family Helicidae; genus Cepaea; species Cepaea nemoralis. The sequence continues at coordinate 169,957 of JACEFZ010000025.1, read as the reverse complement.
CTTTCCACCTCCTCCCCTCGCACATTCTGTCCTAAGAATGCCTCTTCAGCCAGGTTAATCAACCTATCGCTAAACAACTGTACCGTTTCTCCATTATTTTGTTTAGCCTGCCTCAATACCGAAAATGCATGTTGCGGATCCGTTATCTCTGCGTATTTCCTGGCGAGATCTTCTTTGAATTGTTCCCATGTCTCATCTACTCTAGCCTCTAACTTCCTCCTTATATGATCTGAGACCGGTTCTGTTGCCGTCTGATAAGCTAGTCTCATTTTCTCTTCTTCCGTTGCTGAAATTAGGTATGCATACTTTTCAATAGAAGTAACCCATTTCTTAAAGTCTTTGGCCTGACCACTAAACTTCAAAATTTCTGTTGCCATTCCCTGTTGGTTGATTACCAAATTCAATTTACCTACCGCTGTTCCAACCCCTGTCAGCACCTGTGCAAGGTTGTCTGGTTCCGTCATGCTGAAAATACTGCAAGAAAGCAAGCAAAGAACAAAAAAAAATACACAATTTCAAATTATTTGCTTCTAAAATCTGGTTAATTAATTACCTTATTTATGAATCACCTAAATTTACTAATTTACAACACATAATTCCCCCAGTTCATAAACTGTTCCATTAGTTATTTAGTTCCAGAATCGCACAAATTTCCCTTGGTTAATCCCTAAAGAGCACAAGTTGTAATCAGCATCAATATTCTGTCAACGTAGAGGGAGGAAAAACCCTGTCTTCAATAAGTCCTGTTTGAAACCAAAAAGTTCGCTATAAATCCTCATACCTGTTTCTAATAATATAATAATGTTTTAGACTCTGCTCTAACCAAGAATTTATGGCACATCACCGGAGTTACACAGTTACCTTCTTTTATTAGCTGATGGATCTAGTTCCACTAACCAGAGTTCGCATCAAGTGAAACCTAGTCTCGAGTTCAAGTGGCGGAGTCCAGAAGCTCAGGTGGCGGAGTTCTCTTCCCTCAGGTAAATTTTGTAGCTGCCAGATACTCTTCCTGGTTGGGTCACGTCTCATGGGATGCCTGGATAGATTTCAACCCCTGGTTGGGTCACGTCTCATGGGATGCCTGGATAGATTTCAACCCCTGGTTGGGTCCCTTCCTTGATTCTGAGTGAAGTACATCATCGGCGTCTTGATAGGGGTCGTAGTAATGACGTGGCCCCAAAAATTTATCACAGTTAACCGAAGCCCAGTGATATTTATGTGTTCAAAAAACCCAATCACGAAATTACAAGGCTTTGTCCATTATTACTTGAGCCTAGAAGAGTTCTTGACTTATTTTTCTTCTTTTGTCTGACAGGTTCAGCTTGAAATTCTGGTTTTCTCAAAGTTCTAGGACAGGATGGCTCTTCTCAAAAAAACGATAAGTTTCATGCAACGGCTATGAGAAGCCCCTTGTTATTGATAACTTTCAGTGGCTGGCGCTTTAAAATAGAAGCCCTTTCTTTTGAAACTCCAGAGTTCAGATCTCGGCTCCGGAAAACCTTGAAGGCTGAAGTTCAGTTAACGGCCATTATCAATTCGGCCACGGCTCCAGAAAAGCCTCTTGATAAAATTATCTTCTGAGTTTCATCGTACTTCGCGTAGTTATCCGGACGACTCGATTCAAAATCCTGGTCACGGCACCATAATTACTCCTGTTGTAGTGTTGGAAGGAGTAACAAAACGCCAACTGCATAAAACGTTGTTTATTTGTCAAGGTTTACAAGCCGCGTCCTTTCAGCTGGTTTCTTAGATGTTAACTGCCTATAACAACATAATACGTCACGATTGAGCATCTCCCACCCCTTTCAGTCTCAATGCTCAATCGTGCTGTATCGGAGTTTTCCAATAGACCCCAATTATACCTACACTGTTACACAACCCGCATTTTCTGATGTTTTTGATTGGAAAAAAAATGACTTTATGAGACGAGCACAGCAAGTATTTACGGGAACCTCGGGTTTGCAGGTAAACATAAACAACGACACTGATCCAGTATCGTATTTCAACATGTTTATTACGGAAGGAATGCTTGATGTTATTGTTCTGGAAACAAATAGGAGAGCCAATCAGCTGGCAAGAGCTGCATGTAGAGCACATAAAAGATCCAGGATGGTGAAATGGAAGGATGTGGATGCAAACGAGGTCCGTGTTTTTATAGCCGTGATTCTTATTCAAAGTTTGATACATAAACCGGAACAAGAAATGTATTGGTCTACTAAACCTCTGTTGGAAACGCCTTATGTTCGGAAAGTTATGAGTGAACAGCGATTCAGTCTAATTTTGAAATGCCTTCATTTTACCAATAACGAAGACTTACCACCCACTACATCTGCATCAGAGAAATCTTTCTTCAAAATAAAAGACTTTTACGATGCACTTATTGCTAATTTCTCGACAGTTTACATTCCATCCAAAAATATAGCCATTGACGAATCGTTGTTGCTCTGGAAAGGTAGACTGCAGATGAAACAGTATATTCCAATGAAAAGAGCTAGATTCGGTATAAAATCTTATGCTTTATGTGAATCGGAATCGGGCTATATCTGGAAGGCGATGATACACATAGGAACAGCGATGAAACTGGATGATGCTGCAGACGACCTAAAGTCATCAAAAATTGTCATGACATTGATGAAAGATCTTCTGGGAAAAGGATATTGTGTCTTTCTCGACAACTGGTACAGTTCGCCTGCACTGTATCGTCAACTTCATGTGAATGGTACTGACGCAGTCGGAACGGTCCGACTGAACAGAAAAAATATGCCGGCGGACCTCAAGAAGAAGATACAATGTGGTGAAACAATATCCCGATTTACAGAAGATCTTATGGCTTTGAAGTGGATGGACAAAAAAGAAGTGACTGTTTTGTCCACATATCATACAAGTTCCATGGAAACCATTACAAAACGTGGTGTGGATAAAGTGAAACCCATTGCTATTCTGACCTACAACCAGCACATGGGTGTGGTTGATGTCGGCGATCAAATGCTCGCAGCATTTCCAATAGAGCGGAAGCGCACTAAGGTGTGGTACAAAAAACTTTTTCGCCATCTTGTCAATCAAACTGTTCTAAACAGTTACATTTTGTACAAAAAAAATCCAGATACACCAAAACTTAGTCATTTACAATTTGTTGTCAAGTTGACCGAACGACTTCTCGAGAAATATCATGTTCCTGATCAATTGCAAAGCCGAGGTAGACCATCAAACACTACCGGTAATCCTCTACGTCTAACTGCTCGACATTTCCCTATGTTCATTCCAGCCAATGCTGTAAAACAAGCACCAACAAAAAGATGTAAAGTGTGTTGCAACAGACCCGGTCCCGATGGGAGAAAATTTCGTAAAGAGACACGATACTACTGTCCGGAGTGTGACACAGCACTATGTGCAGCTCCATGTTTTGGTGTTTACCACACCAAGTATAATTACTAAAAACAATTGACATCTAATATACGTATCAGTTTAGTTCGTTATTGAACAGTACCATTTAGTACAGAACATTTCTTATTTTCCTCACAATTTCTAAAAGACAACTCATTTTCACTTAAAACAACATTTTATTTTGCCAGGACAACATAACATATCAAATTATGAAAGAAAAAAAATACAGTTTGCATAACAAAAAAAAATTTTTTTTTCCACGGTAAAGGGGTTAAAACATTCTGATTGTTCTTTTTGGCTGTCCAATAAATTTTCAGCATTCTTCTATAAAATAACATCCCCAAAGCTTCCAGGAATTTTTTTGCCTGTTTACCAATTGTCCATGACTCGCAGCCATATGTTAAAACTGGTTCTATGTAACATGCAAGAACTCTTTTTCTGACTTTCAAGGACAGTGACTTATTGCACAAAATGTTCTTCATGTGACAGAATGTAGTGTTTGCTTGTCCTGTTCTGCTCTTTATCTCAGTGATGCATCTTCGATCTGATGTTATCCATGTGCCTAGATATGTGAATTTCTGCACTTGCCCCAAAATAACGTCGTGTACTTTACTTGCATATTTATGCACAATCTGTTTCTTTGATATCACCATAACTTCTGTCTTTCTATTATTCAAACTAAGGTCCATTCTATCACTCTCCACAACCACTGTATCTATCATTTCCTGTAGATCGTTCTGACTTGTGAAATACATGATATAAATAATATAAGAATGTGAAAGACACCATATAAATAAGCATGCAAGAATATGAAAGACATCATAGTAACAAAAGATTACAAGTATGCAAAACACATTATGTAAATAAGACACATAAGTGAAACAAGTATGTGCAGATTGCCCCTTCGTTTGCCAGACTAGTGTCTACCCAGGTTGTCCCACAGATTAGTATCTACCCAGGATGTCCCACAGACTATTATCTACCCAGGATGTCCCACAGATTAGTATCTACCCAGGATGTCCCACAGACTAGTGACTGCCCAGGATGTTCTACAGATTAGCCTCTACCCAGGACAGTCCCAGACTAGTGTCTGACAGGATGTCCCACAGACTAGTGTCTGACAGGATGTCCCACATGACTAGTGTCTGACAGGATAGTCCCACAGACTAGTGTCTGACAGGATGTCCCACAGACAAGTACCTGATCATGATGTCCCACAGACTAGTTCCTGATCAGGATGTCACACAGACTAGTGTCTGACAGGATAGTCCCACAGACTAGTAGTCTACCAGGATGTCCCACAGACTAGTGACTGCCCAGGATGTTCCCACAGACTAGCCTACTACCCAGGATGTCCCAGACTAGACCTGATCAGGATGTCCCACAGACAAGTTCCTGATCAAGATGTCCCACAGACAAATTCCTGATCAGGATGTCCCACAAACTAGTTCCTGATCAGGATGTCCCACAGACTAGTGTCTGACAGGATGTCCCACAAACTAGTTCCTGATCAGGATGTCCCACATGCTAGTGTCTGACAGGATGTCCCACATGACTAGTGTCTGACAGGATGTCCCACAGACTAGTGTCTGACAGGATGTCCCACATGCTAGTGTCTGACAGGATGTCCCACAGACTAGTGTCTGACAGGATGTCCCACAGACTAGTGTCTGATAGGATATCCCATAGGCTAGTGTCTGACAGGATATCCCATAGACTAGTGTCTGACAGGATGTCCCACAGACTTGTATCTGACCAGAATATCGTACATGGATGTTAAGAAAGGTCGTACTCAGCATGAACTATGACCCTGGCACATCAGCCCCTCTGCATCCCTGCTTGTGACAAGAAGAATGATAGTTAAGCTTCAGTTATAGTAAAACTTAGTGAAACTCTACACTCACCAATTCTGCATTTCTTTGTCAGCTTCTTTAACCTCTGACACACATTTGGGTCACCACTTTTCAAGGTCATCCACTGGGTCATGGTGTTGCTTCGAAGGTCACAAGTACTCCATTCACTCAAGTTGTAGCGACATTCTAGGGAGATACAAACAGAACATGCTATGTGGTCTGTTCATATTTACATATCAGATGATGATCTACTGCAACAGCAGGAAATAGAAAATGGGGATCCAGACTTCCAGGGTTAATTATATCACTGATGGAATGACATTGAGTAGTCTCTCATCATCCACAGATGTAAAGTCAAACCATTTTAGACCACACAATTATCAGATTCCATAAATGTTGGATATCAAACCGCAGACATAAAGATAAACCATTAGAGACCACACTATTTTCAGATTTCATAAGTGGTTGGATGCTGAACCAATTACACAAGGATAAACCATTAGAGACCACACAATTTTGAGATTCTATAAATAGTTGGATGTTTGAACAATAGACATAAAGATAAACAATTAGAGACCACACAATTTTGAGATTCCATAAATAGTTGGATGTTAAACCATAGACATAAAGTTAAACCATTAGAGACTGTAACATTATCTAATCCCATAAATAGTTGAATGTTAAACCATGGACATAAAGTTAAACCATTAGAGATTGAAACATTATCTAATTCCATAAATTGGTGGATGTTGAACCACAGACATAACGTTAAACCATTAGAGATTGAAACATTATCTAATCCCATAAATGGTTGGATGTTAAACCACAGACATAAAGTTAAACCATAAGAGACAAAATTACTATCAGAATCCATAAATGGTAATACACTGATGACATTCTTTACGTTACATACAAATGACATTTATCACTGTTTACTATAAAGTATATGTGAGCCGCTGGTTTTCCCGCCTCCTGGCACAGATGTCATGTGGTCGAATCTCCACTGAGGCAGATTGTTCTCAGACTGACTTGGTCTCCCAGCCAACCTTGTCTAAAACACACCAGGAAATGTTAGGGGAAGTAAAGTCTGCCTGCATGGCAATGACCACCAACCTACTGAGTGCTGATGGCTGTATACAAATATGGGGGGGAGGGGGCACCATCATATCCCTATATGCCTGTAAGCATGTAGAAGGGACTTTGACCCGGTTTACTTATATAAACACAAACATGATTGAACCAATTCTACTGGTGCACTCTGATTGTAAAATCCAGCAGACAGAATGCAACATAAAAGCATTTTTCTGGGATTCCATATCATGTGGTTGGATTCTTTGCCATAGTTACAATGTAATATCGTCAGATTTTCGGAAGGCTAATGTCATATAAAATGTAACAAACTACACTGAGGTCATGCAAACAAGTACTGAGTACTGACTCATTCATTCATTCAGTAGCATGTCCTTTGCAGAAACTTGCTCCCATAACAACCTTCCGGAAAACTTCTCGATCACAAGCAAGATGTGTAAACAGCCCTCCACCTATCACAACCCCATCATTTCTAGGGAGCACTGTTTCTGCAGCCCACATTCTACCTCAAGGCCCAGACTACCCCTCTCTTATTCAACGGACACAATCACTAGAAACCCTGTTTTTGAAAGTCATACGAGTTATCTAGAAATAGTTCATTCATTCAGCAGCATGTCCTTTACAGAACCTCGCTCCCATAACAACCTTCTTGAAAACTTGTCGATTATAAGCAAGATGTCCCGCATCCGATACACCCATCTGGAGATCATCTGCCACATCCTGCACCCATCTTCTCTTTGGCCTTCCTCTTCCTCTCTTCCCAGGCACATTATTGTTCTCTCCAAACTTGCTTGACGTTTCAAGTGACCAAAATATATACATTTTATTTGTTTTATCGTCTTTGATAGCCAACCCTCTTCAACATTCAGCTCTTGAAGTATGGCTGCATTTGTTCTTCTCTTTACCCAAGATATTATTAGAACTCGTCTATAACATTTATATTCAAAGGCATTTATGCACTGTTCAGCTGGTTTAGTGAAAGATGCATGCTCTTAAAAATCTAATTTTTGTAGTTCTATCTGTCCCACTCCATAATTTTTTCAATTGCTTTAGTCCTTGAAGAACAAATGATAGTCGTCATTTAATTTCTTTCATTGTGTCCCCGTTGTTGGTAATCAATGACCCAAGATATTCAAAATTTTCCACCACCTCCAATCTTCCCTCATTAACATATATATCTTTCTCCATAGTTGTTTTATTTGTATGCATATAAGTTGTGATTTTCACTATTTCTTTGGGTTGAGGTTATTAAGTTTTCTATACCATTCTGTGATGTGGATAGTAATACTGTCATCAGCATTTCGAACCTCTGGTATTTCATGACCACCGATATTTAGGGCATCATATTGCTCCATGGTTATATCATCTCTGACATTTCTCATTATATTTTCAGCTTACAAGGTAAACAAAATGGGTGACAGCACACAGCCCTGACGGACTCCTTGCCTGATGTCAAACCAATCTGATGTCTCGCCATCTATTCTAACCACTGTTTGTTGGTCTAGATCAGTGTTTCCCAACGTGGGGCCCACGCCCCACAGGGGGGCAATTCGATTGTTAAGGGGGGCAATTCGAAAATGGAAAAAAGATTTATGGAATTATTTGATACTCTTAGTGATTATTTAAGCAAAACACCTGAAATGAAAAATCTGTTAACGGTCAATGCTAATGCATTTGTGAGTTATTTAGCCGATTCCCAACTTGGATGATGCAGCCAATGTTAGTGGATTTGTCTGATATTTCAAATATGCAGTATCAAGAAGAACTCGCAGAAATGCAAAATGATGAATCAATTAAAACTGTATTTAATTTAAAAGGTGCGATGGCATGGCTTTGTGAGGAAACTGAAATCAAATATCCAAATGCAACTAAATGTGCAAGAGAACTATTGTTACCGTTTCCATCTTCATATTTAGCTGAATGCGGATTTAGTGCCATAAATGATTTGCTGCTTAAAAAAAAAATAAATTAAAAAAAAAAAAGAAATCGGCTGGATATAACAAAACGGGGAGACTTGAGACTGAAGTTAACTAAATTGGAACCTGACATAAAATCTCTTCGCAGCAAGCATCAAGCGCAAGGATCTAATTAAATTGAAATAATAAATAATTCATAATAATTAAAATAATATAGAAAAATCTTTCATTAAAACTATTGTGTACTTGAATTTCAGTTCTCCATTATGTTTTGAAAATTTACTTACTGTTTGCTTAATAATTTCCTAGTGATTTCTTCCTAAAACCTACCATTCAAGTTTCTTTAGTGAACATTTCAAGTTTTGAATATTAAAAATTATGTATATGTTGGGGGGGGGGGGGGGGGGGGGGCATAAGAATTTTAGAAAGGTTTAGGTGGGGCATATCACAAAAAAGGTTGGGAAACACTGGTCTAGATGGAGCATTTTTATGAGTTGTACTACATGTGATGGAAAGCCCATATTCCTCATGATTTCCCAAAGTTTCTAATGTTGTACGCAGTCAAATGCGTTTGACTAATCCACAAAACATGAGAATGAATACTGACAACATAATATATAACATATAACTATGTAACAAATAATATATTGGCAAATCTCTGGGCATCTTACCAATACTGATATAACAAGTTAGTTAGTTAGTTAGTTAGTTAGTTAGCTAGTTAGTTAGTTAGTTAGTTGGCAGATCATCCTCATTGCACATCAAAACATTCAGTCCATAAGTGCTCGGATCCCTTCATCAGTAAATCCCGCAGCGTGTAGCGGCTAATAACACCAGTTCTGTGTTGGTTTATTAATCTTCTTTTGCTTCCTGCGTGGAGGTCTTGTTTGGCCGCACCTCTTTTAATTTGCTGTTCTCACATCCTGACCATGGTTGTAGATTCACAGTCATCACTTGGTTCTTGCGAAACGACTTACTTCTCATAAAGCATTCAGAATGTCTGCCTGGTCCATGGCACGGCCGCCTTCCACAGTTGTCTTACCTGCAAGCTTGTCAGCACACTTATTTCCTTGTACACCTGCATGCCCTGGCACGAAAATGAAACTAATCTTTGCCAGCCGAGACAGCTCCAGATACAGATATAACAAGGGAGCACACACCTCTATATATATATATCCTAGACAGATATAAGTGAGCTACTGTATGACTGTACATAGTACCACCTGCTTTCTGTTAGCTCCGAATGTTGGGCTGCACTCATCATTGTCGACACACCACATTGTGCCAACAGCTTTGGATGGAGCAGCATGATTTGGAGGGTACAAGCTTTACCCTAGTGTGAGGAAATGCAACCTAAAGACTAATTGTCATGGCAGGTCTTGCTTGGCAACTGGTCCAGGATGGAAGCTCCGACAGGCAGACAGAGCATTGCTTTGCTGATCAAGCAGCTTGTCTTGTTCCAGATGTAATGGTGTTAACTTTCCTCTGAAGTAAACTAGGCAGGCCAAGAGAGGGATCGTACTGCATGGGCAACACAATTCAGCCCAGGCTTTGTGCTATGGAAAGTTTATTATACCTTTTTGTTAAGTACAATATAACAAACTATCTTCCGTCAAAAAGGCAAGGTGACAGTAATATAGGGAGTAGCAAATATCTGCAGCTATAACAATGACTAATACACTTACTGTTAGCCTTGGCTGCAACCAGCTCCTCTGCCTGTCTCTGACATGGTCTCGATTCCACTGTTGCCTGACACTGAACTGGGCCACCCTTTCGTGGGCTAAGTGATCGCTGTTCCAGATTTGTTACTGCGTCGCATGGTCCCCATTCTCCTTTCACAAAGCGGCAGGCTTAAAAAATAATTTTAAAGAAAAATGTATTCCAGTAAAAAAATTCTTTCCTTATGATGTATCTTTTGCAGAGGTAATGGGACGGAGTGACTTAGAGGCCTCATTATCCACCTTTAACTTGACAATACTGGATACAGAGAGCAGCTTACTATCCATAACCTGTGATAATTAACTTATTATGGAAAGCCTAGACATGTTTATCTATAAGAAAAATTACCACGAGTGACTTTACTGTTAATTTAGGGTAAATACATTTCAAGATTATGTCAGATAAACATAAAGTCGAGGCAAACCTTTCTTGCAGATTTTGGTGACAATTTTCTTGGGCAGACAAAGAGAAGGATCCCCTCGGACGAGGATCATTTCCCTCTGCCTGGTTCTGGTATCGACGCTGCAGTTTGACCATGGTTGCTTGTTGTACACACATCCTGCAAGAAGCATCAACAAGGCTGTACCAAACAGGAGCCAGAAATGCTAAGGTGTTAAGAGTTTGACATATACTAGTTAACAGCCTTACAGGGCAGGGTAAAAAGTTTGTTCACCAATATTTCCACACAGCTTGATACATGGTATCTCTGAGTCACACAGCTTGATACATGGTATCTTTGAGTCACACAGGTTGATACATGGATCTTTGAGTCGCACAGGTTTATACATGGTATCTTTGAGTCACACAGGTTTATACATGGATCTTTGAGTCACACATGTTTATACATGGTATCTCTGAGTCACACAGGTTTATACATGGTATCTCTGAGTCGCACAGGTTTATACATGGTATCTTTGAGTCACACAGGTTGATACATGGATCTTTGAGTCACACAGGTTTATACATGGTATCTCTGAGTCGCACAGGTTTATACATGGTATCTTTGAGTCGCACAGGTTTATACATGGTATCTCTGAGTCACACAGGTTGATACATGGATCTTTGAGTCGCACAGGTTTATACATGGTATCTCTGAGTCACACATGTTTATACATGGTATCTTTGAGTCACACAGGTTTATACATGGTATCTTTGAGTCACACAGGTTTATACATGGTATCTCTGAGTCATACATGTTTATACATGGTATCTTTGAGTCACACAGGTTGATACATGGATCTTTGAGTCGCACAGGTTTATACATGGTATCTCTGAGTCACACAGGTTTATACATGGTATCTTTGAGTCACACAGGTTGATACATGGATCTTTGAGTCGCACAGGTTTATACATGGTATCTCTGAGTCGCACAGGTTTATACATGGTATCTCTGAGTCACACAGGTTTATACATGGTATCTTTGAGTCACACAGGTTGATACATGGATCTTTGAGTCGCACAGGTTTATACATAGTATCTCTGAGTCACACAGGTTGATACATGGTATCTCTGAGTCGCACAGGTTTATACATGGTATCTCTGAGTCACACATGTTTATACATGGTATCTCTGAGTCACACAGGTTTATACATGGTATCTCTGAGTCGCACAGGTTTATACATGGTATCTTTGAGTCACACAGGTTGATACATGGATCTTTGAGTCGCACAGGTTTATACATGGTATCTCTGAGTCACACAGGTTTATACATGGTATCTTTGAGTCACACAGGTTGATACATGGATCTTTGAGTCACACAGGTTTATACATGGTATCTCTGAGTCACACAGGTTGATACATGGATCTTTGAGTCGCACAGGTTTATACATGGTATCTCTGAGTCACACAGGTTTATACATGGTATCTTTGAGTCACACAGGTTTATACATGGTATCTCTGAGTCGCACAGGTTTATACATGGTATCTCTGAGTCGCACAGGTTTATACATGGTATCTCTGAGTCGCACAGGTTTATACATGGTATCTTTGAGTCGCACAGGTTTATACATGGTATCTCTGAGTCACACATGTTTATATATGTTATCTCTGAGTCACACAGGTTTATACATGGTATCTCTGAGTCGCACAGGTTTATACATGGTATCTTTGAGTCACACAGGTTGATACATGGATCTTTGAGTCGCACAGGTTTATACATGGTATCTCTGAGTCGCACAGGTTTATACATGGTATCTTTGAGTCACACAGGTTGATACATGGATCTTTGAGTCACACAGGTTTATCCATGGTATCTCTGAGTCACACAGGTTGATACATGGATCTTTGAGTCGCACAGGTGTTTACATGGTATCTTTGAGTCGCACAGGTTTATACATGGTATCTTTGAGTCACACAGGTTTATACATGGTATCTCTGAGTCGCACAGGTTTATACATGGTATCTTTGAGTCACACAGGTTTATACATGGTATCTCTGAGTCGCACAGGTTTATACATGGTATCTTTGAGTCGCACAGGTTTATACATGGTATCTCTGAGTCGCACAGGTTTATACATGGTATCTCTGAGTCACACATGTTGATACATGATATCTTTGAGTCGCACAGGTTTATACATGGTATCTTTGAGTCACACAGGTTTATACATGGTATCTCTGAGTCGCACAGGTTTATACATGGTATCTCTGAGTCACACAGGTTTATACATGGTATCTTTGAGTCACACAGGTTTATACATGGTATCTCTGAGTCGCACAGGTTTATACATGGTATCTCTGAGTCGCACAGGTTTATACATGGTATCTTTGAGTCACACAGGTTTATACATGGTATCTTTGAGTCGCACAGGTTTATACATGGTATCTCAGAGTCGCACAGGTTTATACATGGTATCTTTAAGTCACACAGGTTGATACATGGTATCTTTTAGTCACACATGTTGATACATATCTTTGAGTCACACAGGTTTATGCATGGGATCTTGAAAGCCCCTAAAATGATGAAAGCCCCTAAAATGATGAAAGTCCCTAAGATGAAGACAGTGCCCAATAGGAGTTGCAGTGCCACAGTGGTTAGTGTGCTTGCCTGCCAACACAGTGCTGCAGATTCAATTCCCAGCAGAGGCAGGAGGCTTTTATCCCCTACCAGTACGCCTCTGGAGTACACCTAATGGGCACCAGACAATTTTCAGACTCCTCAAGGAATTGTCTTGAGAGGAAAGGCAAAGAGGAAGGAAACTGGCCAATGCACCTCATATTAAAAGGCCTAGAACACGTCATGGTCTAACATATTACATCCCAATGGCAGTAGCTGCCATGGGACTTATGCTACTACTAATATGACGGAGCCAACACACAAGGTGGGCATACCTTTCCTGGACCTCTGGAGTCCTTTCTTGCTGGGACTGCTCCCACAGGCTTTTGTCTTCACGCTGGAAGGTGAGCACAGGCTGCTGGATCCTTCTTTCAGCTTCATGACCTTTGACATCAGGTTAGTGGCTGGGTCACACTCGGTCCAGTCGGAGCCATTTCTCTCATACCTGCAGCCTGTGAGTGGATGTAACACATGTAAGCATGTGAGTGAATGAGTGAGTGAGTCAGTGAGTGACAATACCTGGAGCCTGTGAGTGAGTGACAACATGTGTAAATGTTATTTTGGGACAAGTGCAGAAATTCACATATCCAGGCACATGGATGACATCAGATGGAAGATGTATCACAGAGATAGAGAACAGAACAGGACAAGTAAAAACTGCATTTTAGTAAATGAAGAACATTTTCTAAAATACATCTATGAAAATTGTGTCAAGAACTCTTGCATGTTACACAGAACCAGTTCTAAAAAACGTTTTGAGGGAGGCTAAGACTCAAAGGCAACTAACTGATCACAAAAATCAGAGAGAGGTAGTTGTCAATTTTCGGCCACATTATTAGAAGACAACTACTGGAAAACATTGTGACAACTGGAAAGATTTGTGGAAAGAAAGATAGCAGAAGACAGCAAGAGAAAATTCTGGACAGTCTTGTGTCATGGCAGAGAAGGGAGTCAGCATACACACTGATAAATGACATTGGACATGGCAAGATGTGGAGAAGCCAGCCAGTTGTCAAGGTGCTTGATGATGATGACAATACACAATACAATGAGTGCATAGACATATGATATGTGTGATGTGCATGTGATTTTAATGTCAAAACACAGTAAGGGTGTGTGGGCATATGGGTGATGTCTTTGTGATTAATACTATTAACATAACATTTAATGCAACTGCACTGGCCAAAAATACACAACAACATGACAGAAAAAGACACTGTCAGATGGACACCACAATGCTAAGCAAATACCTCCACAACCAAGACTACTGTATGCATTTAGGGATCATTCAAATACTGACTTCACTAAGAGGCACTACAAATACTGACTTCACTAAGAGGCACTACAAATACTGACTTCACTAAGAGGCATTACAAATACTGACTTCACTAAGAGGCATTACAAATACTGACTTCACTAAGAGGCATTACAAATACTGACTTCACTAAGAGGCATTACAAACAATGACTTCACTAAGAGGCATTACAAACAATGACTTCACTAAGAACCACTACAAACACTGATTTCACTATGAACCCCTACAAACACTGATTTCACTAAGAACCACTACAAACACTGATTTAACTAAGAACCCCTTAAACACTGATTTAACTAAGAAGCACTACAAACACTGATTTCACTAATAACTCCTACAAACACTGAATTAACTAAGATCCACCACAAACACTGACATCCCTAAGAACCACTACAAACACTGATTTCACTAAGAACCCCTAAAAACACTGACTTCACTAAGAACCACAACAAACACATACCTCACTAAGAAACCCTACAAACACTGACTTCACTAAGAACCACTACAAACACTGACTTCACTAAGAACCCCTACAAACACTGACTTCACTAACAACCCCTACAAACACTGACTTCACTAAGAACCACTACAAACACTGACTTCACTAAGAACCACTACAAACACTGACTTCACTAAGAACCACTACAAACACTGACTTCACTAATAACCCCTACAAACACTGACTTCACTAAGAACCACTACAAACACTGACATCACGAAGAGTCCAAGGTTGAAGACCGACCTTTAACCTTTCTTTTCTTGTTGCTGCCCTTCTGCAGACAGGGCTCGGAGATGAGCTTCGTGGGCTGGCAGGTAGATGGGTTGCCTTTCTTTAGCTGCAGTGTGATCACTTTCATGTTGGTGGTCATGTTGCAGGCACTGTCGCTGCCAGCCTGGTCATACCTGCACACTGGGGTAAATACGTGTACGTCTGGCAATAATCAAAACTGCAATCTCATATTATGTGAAAATTGATGATATGATGGTGGTGTTATAAAGCCAATGATATGGTTGTGGTGTTATAAGATGATGATATGGTAGTGTTATAAAGCTGATACGATGGTGGTGTTATACAGCTGATGATATAATGGTTGTGTTATAAAGCTGATATGAAAATTATGAAATGGTAATGTCAAGCTAATGATGTGATGATGATGTCTAGATGATGATGCTGATGATGTCCAGATAATGATGTGATGTCAGATGTCGATGTCTAGATGATGATGTGACAGTGATATTGTCAAAATGATGATGTGACAGTGACAATATAAAACTGATGATCTGACAGTAATAATGTCAAAATTATTATATGGCAATGATGTCAACATGATGATGTGACAGTGATAACATCAAACTGTTGATGTGAAAGCAATAATGGCAAAATGATGATGTAACCCTGAGATCAAAATGAGGATATACAGAAGTTGTTAACACATGATGTGTCATAGATGATGTCAAACCATTAATGTGACCATGATGGTGCTAAAATAATAATGCCCAGCAAAATACTGTAGTGAAGAGTGATAGAAAAAACAGTTATAGTATGTCCACATTTGTTTGCCTTCATTCACGATCAATTAATTTGAAACCTGTCTGTTGCATCGTTATGAAATTTTTCCAGCCGTCTTATATTTACCCCCACCCAAGGAATATGTCTTTGATAGGTCCAAAAACAACTTAAATCATTGAAAGCGGCAACATTCCTTTGATGTTTTGCTGAACAACTAGTGATTTCTTGCTAACAAAGTTATTTTTACGGTAATGGGAGACCTGCAAATTCTGATGAAACACAAAGGCGTATCCGGATTCGTATGGGAGTGGGTGCAATGAAAGAACTAGCTTAAGGCGATGTGCGGCAGTAAAAACATCGATTTTTTGTCAACTTGGCTATTTTTGGAATAGTTCATTTTTAGACACCTTATCATGTCTTCTATCAGATTCTGTACTTGTTTTTGTTTAAAAACTGTTATTTTTATGTAATATTCATAATTTACTGAACCCACCCTCTGTGTCAAATTGTATAATTATTGAAAATTGTTGCGAAATTGTCGGTTTTCAAATCCTAGCAACGATATCTCAGGAAAACACGACACGCGCGTGTAAGGTATCCCTGGAAAGGTCGTGAACTTCCGTAACTGTTCGTGATACTCCGAGTTCGTCTAATCGGAAGCTCTTCTGTGTACATCGGGTTTATTCGTGTCTATCATCTTCCGGAAACTTCCATATATGGAACATCGTAAGCAATCCGCGTTCGCCGATGGCTGAAATTGATCACGTGGGTTTCCAAAATGGCGGCTTTGTGTTGTTTACACCTGGCGACGTGCTGAAAGTTCATTGTTGACGACAGACTGACACGCATTGAAATATGCCTCGTTCTAAGAAATTTAACATCCAGTCATCCACTCAACGTAAGTAATCTCTCAGACTACACCTCGCAAATGCTCGTAAGCAGCGAAAAGCCTATCAGAACGTAGTAAATGATACAGACAATTCTGAAACTACTGAAAGCGACCCAGCTAAATTGCACATGCCACTTCCAAATCTAAGTGTTTTGACAGTGAATCTGAATGAATCAGTGCTATCGTGTTCTTCTCAAAGTTGTGGAAGTGGTTCTTTTATTACCCGAAGCCAATTTAAAAGAGATACGTATAAATACACAACATCCACTAGCAGCAAGTATGATTCTGGTGACGACAATGGATATCAAAAACGGGATCACAGAGCAATAGTTGATTGTTCAGAAATTGAGGCAATAATCAAATTGTTATATTGTTCAGTTTGTAAAAATGATAGTCTTATTTTGAAAACTGACAGCAAGAAAGCCAAGGGATTAGCTGTGTATGCAGAGGTTTACTGCTCTTGTTGTGAAGAAGTGATGTGTGGAAGATACCTATCTGAAAAAAAGAAATGATGGGGATAGATCTTTTGCTATCAACAGCCAGTCAGTATATTCAGCATTAGTTTGTGGGATGGGTGCAACAACATTTAATAATTTTTGTGAAAATATAAACCTGCAAGGTATTCATCACAAAACATTTCACAGCAAAGCGAATAAACTATATTCAAAGATAGAAGATCTGGAGGACACTTTTTTCTCAAACCGTAAAGTATGTTCGACAGGCTCATGCACAACAGTCAGGCATAACTCTACATGACAATGATGTGCTAGATATTAGTGTCAGCTTTGATGGCACTTGACTGACTAGAGGCCACACATCCCACATTGGAGTTGGCTGTGCAATGGATGTTCTTACAGGAGTTTGCATAGATGCCCATGTTATGTCCACATATTGCCAGGTGTGTGAAACCACTGGTAAGACTTTCCAGGGACAAACCAGATGAATTTGCAGCATGGAAGGCAGAACATCTTTTAAACTGTGACAACAATTTCACAGGATCTGCTGGAATGATAGAGGTGAAGGTGCTGTGGCGACGGTCTGTGGCCCGTCATAAACTTCGCTACACGTCAATACTTTCTGATGGTGACACCAAAACATTTGCGGAACTTACCAAGATCAAACCATATGGGGATGACATTCAGATAGACAAAGAGGAGTGTATCAACCATGTCAGTAAACGCCTTGGAACAGCACTGCGCAAATTAAACTAAACTACTTAGTAGATGTGTGTCAGGACAAACTCAGAATTCAAATGAGTGTTTACACAGCTTGATATGGGCTCGATGCACTAAAGACAACTTTGCCTCTCGCAAGCGTGTTTAGTTTGCAGTTGTAACTGCAGCAAGAGAGTTCAACTTTGGAGCTGCTGCTGCCCAAGACACTGCCCAGTTTTATGGACCTTCTACAGGCCTGCATATGCAGAGACTAGGAACATTTAGGATGCAGAAGCAAGTAAGAAATAGTCTGAAGTACAAGAAGGACAAACAAACTAAAAGACGCGACACTGTACGAGCGGCCAAATTAAAGAGACAAGGTGAGCTGCATGCTCTGGAGGGAGGTCCTGCATATTCAGCAGGACAATTTTAACACTCAAGGTCCAGTTTTACACTTTTTTTCTCTGTAAAAGAGTTCATTAGTAATAAAAAACAAAAAAATAATTAGTTTTTCCCCGTTTTCTCATTTCGCCAGTTTTTTATACATAAGTACAATTGTTTTAAAAACTATTCGTTAGATTTCACTCAAACTTTGCAGAGATATTCTTTATTATATCACTTACATTGTGAGTAGATTAATTTTGAAAATTACATTTTAATTTTTGTGCTATACTAAAAAAAAAAAATATGTCATGAAAAATGTCATTAAAATTTTCAAATTATGAAAAAAAAAAACTGCAAGGAGATATCATTAAAATTTTCTACTAAACTTGTAAAGGGTCTATTTATTTACACATAATACAAAGAATTTAGCCTGTACATTAAAAAATAAATGTTTTAGAGGTACATTAAGAAATTCAATATGGCCGCTGTTTATCTTGGTTTCCATAGCAACCGTTAAGTGCAAAGTCAATTTGACAATATTTTATCGATCAGCAGTCTTCAGTATCAAACCCTATATCATAAAAGAACATAGAAATTAAGTATTATGGAATTAAATTTTTTAAGGTTAGCATCGCCTTAAAATTGACAGGGTCTGCTGCATTGCACCAGGTTTTTATCCCATATGGCTCAGTTTATTTCCGCAGCGCGGAAAGCGTCACACAAAGCACAAACTCCGTAGCTCCAGCGATGACCCTCGGGAGTCTCCAAAAAAATGCACTCGTGAAATGAAGGACGCGGCCCGGAATCGAACATACAACCTTCGGAGCCCGAGTCAGACGGCTTGACCACTTCACCACGGAGAATCCCAAGAGGGGTGCAATGTGTAATATTAGTAAAGACAGAGAATTTACAGAGGCACGGGGTAAATAATTTGTAAATTAACAGGAAAGTAGAAGGAATATATTTCTTACCTTATTTTTCCTTTCCTTCTTGTTTCTTCAGCTGATGCTGATGCTGTAATGTTTAGGGCCTGCAATTCGTCTGAATAGTTGGAGCAAAATATCCCAGTAAGTGTGTACGTAGATTAAGGTCTGCGATCTGCTCAGACCTTAATCTGCGTCGGACGATTCCAGTAGGTTGATGATTGCTCTCGGTTGCATAAAATTCAATCCATCCTTTCTCCAATAGTCCTCTTCCTCTTTCAACACATGGTCCTGACGTTTTTCCCAGTAACTTTTATCAATATTTAATAGCGCAGACAGACAGACAGACAGACGGACAGACAGACAGAAAGGTAGGTAGGTAGGCAGAAAGGTAGGTGGGTTGGTGGGTGGCTGACTGGGTGGGTGGGTCGGTGGGTCAGTGGGTGGGTCGGCCGGCAGGCAGACAGATAGATTAGATAGATAGATAGATAGATAGATAGATAGATAGATAGATACATAGATAGATATCTATCTATCGGTAGGTCGGTCGGTCGGCCGTAGATAGATAGATAGACAGATAGATCCCAGCCAGGAGCCAGGCCGAGCCAGCTAGTTTATTTATATAATCACGTTTCATGAAAGAACCCACAGTTTGACGACACCTCTGAACTACCCCATATAAATTCCCTCAGTCTGCCAAAAGCGAAAACCGCACAGAGAAATTTCAAAAACATCGGGGGTGTGTCTTGTTGAAGCGGTAATACTCTTAAAATGATGGAATGAATGCGGGGGCAATAAAATATATACTGCATATAAACAAACATTGAAATCTGCTGTACAATCTCCAGAACAAAAATTTTTTTGTTGGGTGGACATAATTATAAGGTTATATGCTAAATCTCATCATTTTCCCTCAGTTGGTTACTGAGATATTGAATTTTATATTGAGGCAACAAAAAAACACACACTATAGTTGCTCGACTTATACAGGATGTTGCAATCAACCCCAGCATCTTTTGTTGCGTATTTGTGATTTACGAGACCAGTTTTATGCTTAAGAGCTTGCCATTGTAATTGATAATGTCAACCTAATGATATAACTCTACTTAAAAAAAAAAAAACTAGACACTGCTCACGACATGAGACAGCAGTGATGTCACAAGACAAGACATGCCCCAAACAGCAATTACAGTACGTTAAAGAAGGCCGTTAACTGGTGGACAGACTGATGACAGACTGCACAAGCCAATATGGAGAACCTAGTAACATTCCCATCGTTATGCTGAGATCAAATCTGGTATCTTCTAAGCCTGCCTAATGGGTATTTTTTATGGTGAACTGCGCTGTGGTAAACGCTTCCAAAGCAACCAGAGGAAACGCTTTAAAAACACTCTGAAGATCTCACCAAAAGCTTTTGGAATTCGTCACGACACTTGGGAGACTGCTGCCATAGACCGAAATTCATGGCTTACATTATTACGCAATGGTGATGTCACTTGTGAAGCAAACAGAAATGTAAAAGCTGTGGGAAAAGCCTGGACAAAAACACCACAGCAGGAGATCCTCCTCCTGGAACATCAAGCATTCTTTGCCCACATTGTAAAAAAACATTTCGAGCCAAAATAGGCCTTACCAGCCATCTTAGAACTCATGGCTCCATACTTTCAACCCAACTGGATGAAATGTGTGGTCACCATCATTCTTGATGGACAAACACCAATGGGTAGACAGAGCCCGTGACCTTGGATGGGATCTGTCTAGAGGAAGCAGACCTGACACGAATGCTTGCTGAGGTCTGACATACAGACCTCTGAGGTCTAGCACACTTCCCTCAAAACAGAAATGAAGAAGAAGACAACTGTTGGAGCAATGGTTTCAGACAGGGCCCACTAGACACAGAAGTAACCACCTGTAATGACCCAATCACTCACTGACATAAACACACTGCCAGTTCCTTGGTGAAGGGTTATGGATGCAGTTCGTAATCCCGCATTCAAAACACAGCTGCGTGTTATTTGGCAGCAAACCGCCTTGTGTTGGGTTTTTATGAAAATGGTATGATTGCTGGTCGTTCAGAAAGCAATGGCAAACTACTGAAAATAAACTTGCCAAGAGATCACAAAGAGCCAAAAAATGCTGGATTGACTGCTACGTTCTGTAAAGGATAGACAACTAACTTTTTAATTGCCACATCTGAATAATAACAATGATAGTTAATTAGTTAGTCGCGGTTCCAACTTCACGGCTAAGGGTCGCACCATTATGCTCTGTTCCTGTGCCAGTGAATATCACACAAACTGCTCCTCACTGCCCTATGTGAAAAGTGGAACAGACAACACTGATTTCCGGTCCTAAAAAAATAAAAAAACAAGGATAGGCGGCTGAGCAGTCAAGGCCTGTAGAGTCTCTATGCTTGTGGCTGCGGTTTGCTTATGCATGTTCCTCGTGTTGGACTGGTAGTGCATGGTTCTGTTGTCCTCCTACTGAGTTGAGTGCTAGGAGTAACACTGTGAGCCGTGAATTTCGCATAGAGTGCTTTTACATCCGTCCGCGGTTGTTAAATAACAACAATGCAAACCCCTACCTGCACCCTTTGGCTTCTTCTCTTTCTTTTTGTGGGCTGTTGTTACATCCAGGAACATAGAATGCAGCAGCAACAGCATCAACAACAAGTACACGAAGCTGTGGAATGACTTCATCGGGACTTGACATCTGCAACAAAACACAGCAAAACTGGCATGTTGGATCACGGTAGAACTAGTGCAAGGGTCCACAAATGTGGTCAGTACTGCTTTTGTCTTGTGAGGATAATAGAAAACCCATATAAATATTGAGGAAGAATTGGAAAGTTACTTTTTATGTGGGAAAATTATAAATACCTGGCAAGCGAGACAGTGGAAGACAGAGAAGGAAAGCAGGACAATATATAAAATATACACTTATACAGCATCATTCATTCATTCATTCAGTAGCATGCCCCTTGCAGAACCTTGCTCCCATAAAAACCGTAAGGAAAACTTCTCGGACATAAGCAATATGTCCTGCATCCGATACACCCATTTGGAGATCATCCGCCAAACGAACTGATCAATGCCGTGGTGATCACAATTTGTGGAGATGCATGCTCGCCCACGCCAGCCAGCAAGGCATTGGATGGTGCACTTTCTTATCTTCTACTATGTCACGCCCGACAACAGGTGAACACCGCTGACTCATCTCTCACATTCATGAAGTGCGTGTCAGATTCAATCTGACCCGCAGATGTCAAGTGTGGCAGCGTCCGAACTACTACCCAAGCGGTCCTAACACGGCCGGCAGTAAGTCAGTCTTCCATGCATGTGATCCCACCCCAACAGCTGTTTCGTGAGCTTGCCGTCTAATATATCTCGGGATCCGCAACAGCAACATATCTATAGATCGCGGGAGAAGAAGGAATTAGAGACTAGAGGACGCACTAGACAACATAAAATTTGAAAGCTATAGTTACCGACTGGGATTGGAACCTGTCACCTCCAAATGACGACGGTGCGTCGCTGTAAGAACAAGTGAATTTCGACGCGTGACCAACTAGACATCCCGTAACTATAGCTTCTAATAGCGCCAAACAATACACGTGTGTTAATTTATGAACTCAGTGGCTTCGAAAGACTCCACCAATTGATATATCACGGGAGCCGCGGTAGTACAATATTTAACACGCTTGACTGTCGGTCCAGTGGTTGTTGTTGTCTTCTACTTATGCCGTTAGGCGTCGTGGGTGGGGGGGGGGGGATGATTGAAGTTCCGGCGCCTGTGACTAGCGCCTTTCCTCCAAGAATCATGAGCAGCATTTTAGGATCAAGTAAATTCTCTAAAAATACTTGCCTAGTACAATAACAGCAACTGAAAAATGCTGGTGTTCATTGCGACGTCATGCAAGGGATATGGGGGAAAAAAAAAAAAAAAATCCCCTACCGGTTTGCTAGACCAGGCGCAGGTTCCTTACCTACTTACCCCTTTTTTGTATTCGAATTCCAGTGGAGAAGGATTGTTTAAACCGACCTGGGGTTTCAGGTCGACTCAGCTTAATATGTTTATCCAGGAGCCCCAGCAGCGCAGTGGCTAGACACTCAGAGGTGAGGGGTTTGATCCACAGCTTGGCGAAGTCATAATTGTAAAAACTGACCTGGACGTGAAAGTCGACCCAGCATCAAACCGCTACTAAGGAATGACGCGGGAAGTAAAGGCGACCGGTGTGGTACTGAACACATCAAACACCGAGCGGCCATTGCTCTATAAACATAAGGCGATAACACCATGTACTCAACACCCTCGGGGCTGGTGGGATAGTCTTGTACTTATGTTACAAATAGATCTAGGTCATTCTTCCACCGTGTCTACAAGGGGTTTTGCGTGAGTTGGTGGTGGAGCTATTCCTCATTGGGAGTTGAAAGGAAGAAGAAAGAGGAGGGGGGGGGGGATTAATGAATCAGCAATAGAAAAAAAAGACGACGAAGAAAGAGGAAGAAGAAAAAGAAGCTAAAGAAGTATACACTGCTGTCGTGTAGTAGTAGTAGTCGTAGTAGTAGTAGGGGTAGCCTGTTCCGTGGCGATGGCGTTACGAACGCAGTTCGTGATCCCGCATAATAGAGTCCGAAACACATCTGCGCGCGATTTGGCAGCAGACGGCGATGCGTTGGTTTCTTACGAAATGGCATGGTGCCGGTCGTTCAGAAAGGCAATGGCAAACTACTGAACGTAAACTTTCCAAGAGATCACAACAGCAAAAAATGTTGGTGTTGACTGCAACGTCCGGTAAAGGATATGCAAGTAACTAGTAGTAGGAAGTAGTAGCAGTAGCACTAGTAGGAGCAGCAGTAGCAGTGGTAGGAGCAGTATATCATAACTGTACCTGCAGACACCCCGTACTATCCCCGCACACAACCTGCAGTCGGCGAAAACAACCCGGATCACACCCCGCCCCGCCAGCTGACGAAGTAGGCCTACCACTCCGACACATGCGGCGCGCTCTCCTGGCAACCGTCAATTCTGACAGGAGATAGGAGAAATAGATGGCGGAACAATCGCCCGACACGCACGCCTACGGCCTGGCGTCTTTCACGTGTCACCGTGACTGGGCCGTGGAAATCACAGACAATATGGATCTAATCACGTTCGTGAGAACATGTGGCGCTCACCTGCTCACCACAGCTAAGGATTTTTCCTGGATGGGCTGTGAAAGGTGCAGGAAAACTCAAACCGCATTTGATAACTAACGCACAGCACATGTTCACACTGCCGATCACAAACGTGTTATTGTTTACATTATAAATCATGGGAGTGGCACTGGCTAGGACGAATGGATGCCGTCCCAGGGGCATGTGTTCGAATCCACAACGAGTAGAGGTATTTTAACAGATTCTGTGCCAAAAAAAAAGTAGGTTCGGACCGAACACAAATTAATGGCGGAAAATGGGAAAATAGGGGCGTGGAAGAGATTGGAAGCGACAGAAAAGTGGTTCCTAAGACGAATGTTGCGAATTCCTTGGACTGTCAAAGTTAACTAACAACGACTGCCTGAAAGAGGGTAAGAAAACTGGAACATTATATACAACAAAAAGACAGAGGCAAACGGCTTTTTTGGTCATGTGATAAGAAGAGAGGTATTGGAGAACATCGTGACAACTGGAAAGATAGCGAAGAAGAGAGGCAGAGCAAGGAAATGATGGATTGCGACGGTGACATGGAGGAATATCATCAGCGGAGTTGATCCAGAAAACCAAAGATCGAGATCTGTGGAGAGACATGAACGCCTACGCCAGCCAGCATGACACATGATGATGATGATGATGATGATGATGGATGTGGCGCAGTTATGACATAAAATTTGTTGATCTGGTAGCAGACATGTAATATAATAACGCAATAACAATATTTCGGCGATATATAAGCCCATGGTAGATACGAGAAATGGCTTAAGACCTTCCCATGACATTTAATCAGTTAACTGACATCGGCTCTCTGGTTGACCCAGCTTAATATCAATCAATCAAGTGCCATCTCCATAATGAAGGTTGGCTGTAATGGATCTCCAACACTGTCTGTCTCTCGCCCCGCTTGTTGTTTATCCATCTCTTGTTGTTATCTTCCCACTTGTATCGTTGTCTACCTCTTGCTTGCTTGCCTTCAACCTTACCCTCGGTATGGCTTTTATACGAGTATTATGTCTTTTAACGTGGCCGAAGTATTTCACTTGCCTCTATTTTTATATTTCTTTCATCAACTCTCTTTTCATTCCTAGTTTTCTAGAACATCTGTATTTGATTGTTTTTGTTTCCACGAAATACGACATATTCTTCTGTATATCCACATCTCCATGGCTTAATGAATATAAAGTTGCATATCCTTTACAGGACGTTTGCAGTCAACACCAGCATTTTTTTTGGCTGATGTTGATGTCTTGGCAAGTTTACGTTTAGTAGTTTGCCATTGCTTTCTGAACGACCGGCACACATAACATTTCGTAAAAAAAGCAACGCAACGCGGTCTGCTGTCACATCGCGCGCAGCTGTGTTTCGAACGCAGGTATGTGGGATCACGAAGAGCCTAATATAAGTGCCAGGAAAATGTCACGGAAAGCAGAGGCGGCCGGCCAGATATCGATCACAGCACCCAGTTAGTCGACAGATTATCCTCCCTGTACATCGAACAGTTCAGTCCATAAATGCTCGGATCACCTCCTCAGCGTGTAGCTGTCGACGAAACCAATTCTTTGGCATCGTGCACAAGCGGTCCGGTGGCTTTACCCCTTTTCACTTGATGTTCTTGCAGTTAAGGTTGCAGATTCCCAGCCGTCAGTCGATTCCTTTAATCGCCCCATCTCTCTGACGACACTATTAGTATTTCAGTTCACAAATGAATACACACGTATTGTTTGGCGCCCACTGAAGTAGGGCAAAGAAGTAGAGACTAGTTGACGCACTAGACAACATAACAATTCACAGCTATAGTTACAAACATGTCACCTCCAAATGACGACAGCGTCTCGCTGTAGAAACAAGAGTACTTCGATGTATGACCAATACTACAGCGAATCGCTGTCGTTATTTGGAGGTGACAGGTTCGAAATCCCGGTAGGTAACTATAGCTTTCAATCTTTATGTTTTCTAGTGCGTTCTCTAATCTATATTTCTTACCGCTACATCTATGAGCGACAAACAATACACGTGTGTTTATTAATGAACTGTCTTATTTGCCTCAAAGGGTTCCTCAATTGATATTCGTTATATCAGTCCTGTCCACTTTCCACGGTGGTGCGGGCAGCAAGCCCATCAGCCTGACAATTAGCAAACAGGCGAAAACATCTATAGAAGCATCGGAGATGTGGTTTATAGAAGAATGCTGAAAATTAATTGGACAGCCATAGGTCAGCATATCCGAATGGATAAGAACGCGCGTTCTTAAACATCCGATGTGCTAATGCCGAGGTCAGAGGTTTAACCCCTACACCGGACAGTTGCACTAAAATGTTGAACTATCGTCCTTGACTTGGGACGTAAATTACATGTACCCCTGAAGTCGGTGTGGGTTCGCCTGATGGCGGGGGACACTGTTAATAGGGAAAGCTAATCCACAAGCGAAATTCAGTCCAGCACTACTAGAAGTAGTGTGTAAGACTACGCTTGATGTCAAAGCGAGCAAGCAAAAAAAATTGGACAGCCAAATTTAACAATCTGGACATTCTGAGGGAAGCTAAGTCGCAAAGACAGCTTATCACAAACATCAGAAAGAAATAGCCATCAGTTTGTAAAGACACAAAGTGAAACATCTTGTGACAATCTTAAATATTTGTGAAGCTAAGTCGCAAAGACAGCTTATCACAAACATCAGAAAGAAATAGCCATCAGTTTGTAAAGACACAAAGTGAAACATCTTGTGAAATCTTATATATAAATTAGGATCTCCGTCTGTCTGTCTGTCTGTATGTATGTATGTCCTTTATGCGCTCGCGAACGGCCCATCCGATTGAGATGAAATTTTCTACACGCCTTCCTTTCATTCCAGCGCTGCCAACTGTCGTATTTTTTTTTCTTCTTCCTCCTCCTCCCATTCCCAAAATACGTACGTAAATATATGATGATGATGATGAAAGAATCCCCGAACCAAAACGCTAGG
Organism: Cepaea nemoralis; assembly: GCA_014155875.1. NCBI lineage: Eukaryota > Metazoa > Mollusca > Gastropoda > Stylommatophora > Helicidae > Cepaea > Cepaea nemoralis. The sequence continues at coordinate 142,615 of JACEFZ010000025.1, read as the reverse complement.
GAAAGGGAAGAAAATGACGTGACTACACAGAATCGTCACACGGCAATCATCATCATCATCAAGTGCCGTGCCGGCTGGCGTAGGCGTTCAACTCTGCTGCTGATATATATGCCTCCATGCCACGGCAATATCAATAACAATTCATCTTTTTATGTGTAAGGAAGTTATCTACAGTCGTGTAGAAGGGAAGAACAATCAATGGAAGGACCGAAATCACAGAACCTAGACGAGTATGAATTCGGAATGGTGAACTCACTCCTCCTCTCTTCTCCTCCTGCCTCTACCGCCTCCCCTCCTCCTGCCTCTACCTCTCCCTCTCCCAATGCCTCCTCACTCGACTACCTCATCCGCCTCCCTCCCTCTACATCCTCAATCTCCTACTCCATACATTCCTCCCTTAAAGATCCTTTCCCCTTCTACCTCTTCCTCCATCCCCTTCTCCCTCCACCTCCTCTCCTCTCTACTCATACTCCCACACCTATGACATTTCCTCCTCCTCCAACCCCTCTTCCTGCGCTACGCAACCTACCTCTTCCTCTCCCCTTTCCCCCCTTCTCTTAATCCCTCCTCCTCCCATCCTATTTCCTCCGACTCCTCTCTACCTCCTTGCCTCCTTGCCTCCTTCCTCTCCCTCCTCCCTCATCTACCTCCTCCTCCACATACTCCTCTCCCTCGACCTCCTCCTCACATCCTCCTCATCCTCCCTCTTCCCTTCTTCCCCCGCCTCCTCCCACCTCTTCCTCTCTCCCTTTCCCTCTCCTCCTCCCCTCCCTCTCCTCCTCTCCTCCTCCTCCTCCTCCTTCTCCCCCTCTTCCTCCTCCCCCTCCACCCTACTCCTCCCTCCTCTTCCTAATCCCTCCTCCTCCCTCCTCCACCTCCCTCTTCCTCCTCCCTCCTCCATTTACCCAAGACAGACAGACAGACAGATAGTCGGGAACGGGATCTTATATGACTACTTATATGATTTAAATGAGATGCTCTCCACCATGGGCTGGGCCGGGTCAGACAGACAAACAGACAGATAGATGGACAGACAGACAGACAGTCGGGAACGGGAACTTATATGACTACTTATATGAATTAAATGAGATGCTCCCCACCAGGAGTTGGGCGATGCCGGGCCGAGTCAGACAGACAGACAGATAGATAGTCGGGAACGGGAACTTATATGACTACTTATATGAATTAAATGAGATGCTCCCCATCAGGGTCTGGGCGAAGCCGGGCCGGGTCAGACAGACAGACAGACAGATAGACAGACAGACAGACAGATTGTCGGTAACGGGAACGAGAACTTATATGACTACTTATATGAATTAAATGAGATGCTCCCCACCAGGGTCTGGGCGAAGCCGGGCCGGGTCAGCTAGTCTTAAATATTTGTGGAAAGAGAGATAGAGGAAGACAGCGTGAGAAGATTCTTGACAGACTAGTGTCATGGCACGAAAGGGAGTCAACACACAAATTGATCCATGCCAGCCAGCAAGGCACTGGATGATGATAATACACAGAAGGGGTGGAACATAGAGATAAAAAACCTTATGCATTGACAATAATGGACACAAGAACAAACACATTTTATTTTCAAAGTGTCACAAATTGGTCACTCAGGCCGTCTTACATTCAGGCTCTTCCAATAATTAATCATCACTCAATTATATATTGTGCATGTTACATTCACATAGAAAAAAACATTGTCAAATGAATGTTGTGCACATAAATAATACATATTACCATGTTATGAGACTGGTAGGTGGACAGACACACATACAGTCAGACATGCACACATGCATAACACATACATGCATACCTATATACACAGATACATCATTTACACAAACTCTCAGTTATGCACCCACCCACTCAATAACACTCAAATACAGTCTCATCTCAAGATTAGTTCATGGATACATGCAACTGTCACAACAGTCTCATCTCAACCATACTTTATGGATACATGAAACTGTCACAACAGTCATCTCAACCGTGGTTCATGGACACATGCACCTGACACAACAGTCATCTCAACCGTGGTTCACAGATACATGTACCTGACACAACAGCCACATTTCAATCATGGTTCTTGGATACATGCAACTGTCACAACAGTCTCATCTCATCCGTAGTTCATGCATATATACAACTGTGACAATAGTCTCATCTCAACTATAGTTCATTGATACATGCAAACTGTCACAACAGCCTCATCTCAACCATAGTTCATGGATACATGCGACTGTCACAACAGTCTCATCTCAACAAAAGGTGAAGGATACATGCAACTGTCACAACAGTCTCATCTCAACCATAGTTCATGGATACATGTAACTCTCACAAAAGTCTAATCTCAACCAGGATTCACAGACAAGTTAACAACAGAAAAAAGTGAAAAGTCTGATTTTTAACAGTGATTCATGGACACGAAACTACTGACAAAAAGTCTTATCTCAATACTCATTCTTGGACACAAGCTACTGACATAAAAGTCTGATTTCAAATCATGACATGTAAAACTCTTTCCAACAGTATTTATGGACACATGCTACCGACAGAAAGTCTGATCTCAAATGTAATTTACAAACACAGACCACATCTCAAATCTGGTAAAGTCCAACAGCTAATGAGATAAAACAAAATGCCTGGCAGACATCTGTGATACAGGTAGGACAAAGCCAAGGATTACACAGATGATACCTAAGATAACATCTCTGGTTTCTTGAAGGCTTGAGGTAATTCTACAGGAGGCAGAGATGAAAATGGAACAGTCTGAAGAGCACATGCTGAATAAACGCAGCATGAAGTTTTCTATTTTACAATTATACACCATTTCACAGTTACTACATTGTATGTTTTCATTTTGTGATGCCTGCTCACTTTGAACTCAAGTATAGTCCATATACACTACTTCTAGTAGCACTGGAATGAATTTTGCGTGTGGATTAGCTTACCTAATTACCAGTGTCCCTCGCCATCAGGCGAAACCCACTTTTTGACGTCAGAGGTACTTGTAATTTACATACCCAAGGACAAAAAGTTAACATTTTAGACTAACTGTCGTCGTGTAGGGGTTGAACCCCTTACCTTGGCATCAGCACATTGAATGTTCTTATCCACTCAGCCATGTGAACCTCCTACACTGTATGTGAATGTGAATCCTCTCACAGGCTGTGAGTTGCAACTCTTAAATTCAATAATAGTCAACTAACACAGAAATGTTTTAAAGGCCAGGGGATCGACTTCATTGCAACGGGTTTCATCACACATAGTTCAGCTTTTTTCGGCAGAGCGGCCTACTGAAAACGTTGCATAAAGTATAAACTCCAGCGATTACCCCAAGGAGTCTCCAAGAAACCTGTACTCATGAACTGAATGGTGGAGTGAGGAATCAAACCCACAACCTTCACAGTGCGAGGCAGGCAGCTAAACCACTCTGCTGAGACACAGAACTGGTGTTGTCAGCCACTACATGCTGTGGGAGAGACTGAGCATGTCGGGACCTGGGAATGGTTCAATGTGTAGTGAGGATAATCAAATGACAACCTTAAATCTCATGCACTGGTCTCTACACTGTTCAATAGATGGAGAGAAAAACTGAACAGGCAACATGGACAACTGAAAAGAGAGCATGACAATATGAACTGACGGCATACAAAAAGTGTTACTATACATCTTCTTTAGCTGCCTGGTCTGTAAATCACAGTGCTGATGAATACACTTTAACACAGTATTAAAAATGAGAATGTTCAAATGTTATGTATTTTCAACACAACTATATGGCGTGAAAGCCTGGACAATGAACAAGCAATTAAAGAGTTGAATAGAGGCCCTGGAGATGTAGATATACAGAATATGTTGTATTTCATGGAAATAAACAGCAATCAAATACACAGGTTCTAGAGCACATGTCAAACTCAAGGCCCGTGGGCCACATCAGGCCCGGCGTACAATCATATCAGGCCCGAGAGGTCTCAACCGACGTACACATATATTCGGCATGAGAGAGAAATTTAGACAAAAATATTTTTAATGGCCACGATATAAAGTGCAAATCAAATTCCCTAAATAGCATTCTTGCTGAATGACAGGCTAACTGAGAGCGTTCTCGCTTCGATCAGAATAAGCGATAATAAGAATAAAAGTTGTGTAGTAAGTGGATGTTCGTCGTTATAGTGACCTAGCAACGTTCAGTTGCTCGTTTTGGATTAGCGCATAAGAAATGAAAGTAATGTAGCGCCCAGATATTACATCACCTTTTCCTGCTATGGCTAACCTGATATCAACCAAGCATCTGTCAGTAGAAGCACAATATTTTTAATATCATTTAAATCAAAGCTAGCCTTTAAAATGACCAAGAGAAAAGTTGATTCTGAAAATAGAGCCTTTGAAAGCTGTTGGGAGGCTGAATATATGTTTACTGATATTGGCTGTAAACCTGTGTGTCTAATTTGTGGAGATAACGTGGTTGTGTTCAAAGAATATAATCTGAGATGGCACTACCCAACATAAACGAATTTGTAGCCAAGAAAAGATACCAGACATCGTGCTTTGACAAATTGACATAACAGTGACAATGTGAATACCAATGATTTTTTTATTATGAAAACTGTTTTCTGTTTTAATTTATATTAATCTTTAAAAAGGTTTAATTTTCGGCTTATTGAATGTTTATCCTGTTCGGCCCACAGCCTTACATGTGATCTGGCCCGCTGAGCTGATTGAGTTTGATACCCCTGTTCTAGAGGAATAGGGAATGAAAAGAGAGTTGATGAAAGAAATAAACAAGAGGCAAGTGAAATATTTTGGCCAAGTTAAAAGACATAACACTCTCATAAAAACCATACTGGAGGGCAAGCAAGAAGTAGACAATGATACAAGTGGGAAGATAACATCAAGAGATGGACGAACATCAATCTGACAGAATGTACAGTCAGGGCGAGAGACAGTGTTGGAGATCCATTGCAGCCAACCTTCACTGTAGAGACAGCATCTGATTGATTGATGAACACACTCCAACACTTTGTCTAATGAAGTGGATGTTAGTATTATCATATTTGTCAGACATGAAAACAACTCAAATGTCTCGGAACACCACCGAAGAGCATGAAGAGCAGGAGACAGACACCCGGAGTCATGACCCAGATGGGCACAGCATCAGGAAGGCAAAGAGCTGAAACATTGTGGGAAGGTGGACCTCTTCTAATGATCAGAAGCCTCCTATCATGCTTGCTCTGCGGCTGAATCTTTATCACTGTGGCCCAGCTGTTTAAGATTTCCACACACATCCTTCCTGCCTTTCAATTCTTCTCTTGTCTGGTATTTCCCCCACAAAAAAAATAGCATACATTGTTTTCTTCTGTTTAAATGTCATATATACATCATTTATATTAATCTATTACAATGTGGATGTCAGTTCTGCACTAAATTATGTTCTTCATCCATGATATTATAAATAACCTTCCCAAAAGTCTTATCTCTGCTGCCTCTAGTTTCTTCACTATTTCATTACCGATTGTCCAATATTCACATCCACTCATACAGAAGAAAAGACACTGCATAATGTTTCAGTAAGGTATACCAGTGTGTATGGTTGTGTTTCCATTTTTATTGTGTTATTTCAATAGAACTATTAGTTTGTGAGTTGTTTCATGTTGGGGTGAAGAGAATGTTACTGTTGCAGTTATCTACTAGTAACAGGTGGAAATGAGGAAACAATACAATGGAGAGGTGGTTTTTGAGAACTATGTTGAGAATATCTTGGCCAGCGAAGAACATTTCTAAATCATGAAAACCACATAAGGAAAAAACAAAACAAATGAAATGTGTATATCAACAGGAACAACAGTTAAGTTAGTTGCATTTCCTTTACAGGACGTCCCAGTCAACACCAGCATTTTTGCTGTTGTGATCTCTTGGCAAGTTTACATTCAGTAGTTTGCTTTGCTGTCTGAACGATCGGCACCAATACCATTTTGTAAAATACCAATGCAGAGAGGTCTGCTGCCATATCGCTCACAGCTGTGTTTCGAACGCGGTATGCGGAATTACGAACTGTGTCCGTAACTCATTTGCCATGAGGGAAATAGAAAAATTAACCTTATGTGGTAAAACTCTAGACAAAGAGGAATAAAGAGAAACATGTTTCTGGACAGCTTAAACAGCCAGCCAACATACTGTATTTTTTAAATATAAGCAGTATAAATGCAACCTAAAGACTTAATGTCATGGCAGGACAGACCAAGCCCTAAACCTTGGTTAGCAACTGGTCTAGGATCGAAGCTCCAAGAGGCAGATAGTTAGAGCATTATTGTTTTGTTGATCCGGCAGCTTCTGCAGCTTGTCTTGTTCCTCTGGAGTAAACTAGGCAAGCCGAAAGAGGGATCATGCTGCATGGGCAACACATGGTCTCAGCCCAGACATTTGTGTTATGGAGAGGTATAACTCCATCTCTGGTCTTCTATCACTGTGGGTGGTAGTTAGTAGTTATGCCTTTTTCTTGAAGCACAAACTATTGTCTGTGAAAATGGCCAGGTGCCAGTATAAGTAAGCAGCATCAATTCCATTCATGTATCAGATGACAGAGAGGACTGACTGGAGAATCACAGATGTCTGCTGCTCTTGGTAAGCAGCTTAGGCTTAGGAAGAAGAACGTATGTATAAGATAATATATACACACACATCTCTTCTTAGATTAGTGAAATTTGATAAGTAAAATAGAGAGGTGGCATTAGCTGTATTCTGATATTCACTCTCTATTTAGTCACTCTCTTTGTGACGTTGTGTATTTGTATTACTTAGCAAAAGTAAAGTTACAGTCTGATTATAATCCTATTTAAAATTAATTTACATTAGAGAGCAAACTTAACTTGGCTTCACCTGTCAAATTCAATAACTAATAACTCCATGATCTCAAGACAAAATACCAAAACATGCATTTGAAACATATCAAACGTGAAGGAGAAGTGTCAGAAATGACAATCACAATGACATAGCTACAATAATAATGAATAATGCTTTACTGTAAAGCAAGTAAAGTTTACAAGTGTTGTCTTACCTGTGGTGCGACAGTAAATTATCCATATTGGATGAACGCCAAGTGCGGCTTCCCCGCTTTCTATCTCGAATTATTTTCACTCTTTCTTAATTTAATTATTATAAGATAAAAAAAAGTAAATAAAGCTGCTGCTACTTGGCAATGGAACGAACAAACTTTAGTTTACTGTCTTAATGATAGCAAATAAACGTAAACAGGACGTAGCAAATTGAAGCAGTCAAGAATGTTTTCTACTTCTCTCGGAATCCCTCTCTACCCCAACAATGAAAACTTTAGTTACTTTTCTCTTAAGGTTAAGCGGCACCAACAACCACAACCGTTAAGCCGGTAAACAAACGTCCGAAGAAATCGGATGTGTCGGCCGAAAGGCGCAAACACTGCAGCTCTGCTGTAAACAACACAATGCAAGCACGTCCAAATACAAACAATACCGGACGTACAAGAAGAAGGTTTGTGAGCGATGGGAGTGAGTCCGTTAACTGTCGTACAGTAGTCCGCTGTCTGCAACTTTCTTCGTCTATCTCCAGACGACAACTGTCCGTTGCGAGTTTTTACACACACCGGCGTCTTGCCAGGTCGGCTAGGCAACTTACGTCCACATGGTAATCAATCAGCGCTTATTTCTCGCCCCAGTATTTTCGATCAATATCATCAGTAGAAATCAATTGGAGAGAACCCTTTGAGACTGCTAAGACTGTTTCATAAATAAAATATACACGTATTGTCTGGCGCTCATAGAAGTAACAGAAAGAAGTAAGGTTTAAATGACACACCAGACAATATAAAAATTGAAAGCTATAGTCCTGTATGTGTATGTTTGTTGTTTGACCTAAGCTGGTTTAATTTTTTAATAATGTACACTACGTGTAAGGGACGATTACAGCCCATGGACAACAATCACAATTAATTGAATAAGCTTGTGAGGGTAAAACCGTGGACAGCTGCTTTTGCGGCTGGCTCAATCACAGGACTATCAATCTGAGCCGGTAATGGACCCTAATATAATAATATAATATAACTTCTCTCTGAGGTTGAATGGGATAGGGGTAATGGTAAGAATCAAATCGAATCGAAAAAATAATATAAAGTTCCGAGACCTATGTGTTATCTCAATGGTTAGATACGAATTCTGTCAGTATTCCATAGTTGTAGGTTCATGTGAATGACAGACCTGACTGCTTGTTTTTAAGAGCTGTTTAGTTGGTTATGCGTCGCTGAACACTTGTTCCTGTCGTGTGTTTTTTTCCACAGCTCCGAACACAGATTTACAGTTGGTGTTGGGGTGTTGACAATATTGTTATTCAAAGAGAACCATGTCACTGCTGCCTTCGTTAAGTTGACCGATTGCCCCAGATTCCACACGCCAAGTGCTTATGCGATTTAGTTCTGTTTGTAGATCCACAGCCACTCGATCTCTATCCTTACCCAGACTATACACAAACATATCGTCGGCATATAACAATGCCTTCCAAGGTCCTCTGATCTGCTCGCCTGTAATTCTCACAGTGTAGGCATTGAACAACACCGGAGATAATAATGGTGATCCCTGTGGCAGGCCTGGATATATTGTTGATGGTTCAGAAGTTCAACTTTTTTTCTTTTCGCATATCCTTTACCGGACATCGCTGTCAACATCACCGTCTTTCAGCTGATTGTCGATTTCTTGGCAAGATTATGCTCAGTAGTTTGCCATTGCGTTCTGAGTGACCGGCTCACATACCCCATAGTTACCGACGCGGAGAAAACCGCTACCAAATCTCGCGCACGTTACGTTACTTACGAGAGTATACGGGATCACGGAGAAAGTCGTGTAACATCTAGACCAGGGAGACCGGCAGAAGTTCAACTGACACATCTAAAAACTACTTTCCGTTGGAAGAGGGCTTCGCGATCCAACTAAGGAGGAATGGACTTATCTTGAGTTCAAGAAGCTGAAACATTAAGAAATCCAATGTTACTCTGTTGTACGCATCCTCAAGATCAATCGCCGCAGTACATGTTTCAATGCTTGAGTGGAAACCTTCATAGACATCATGGGCAAAAACTGCTGCGTTGGTCCAGGTTTCTCTGTTTGGACTAGTTAGTTAGTTAGTTAGTCAACAGATCATCCTCATTGCACATCGAACCATTCAGTCCATAAGTGCTCCCACAGCGTGTAGCGGCTAACGACACCAGTTCTGTGATGGTTTATCAATATTCTTTGGCTTCCTGTGTAGTGTTCTTGTTTGGCCACACCTCTTTTAATTTGCTGTTCTCGCAGTCTGGCGATGGTTGTAGATTCACAGTCATCACTTGGTTCTCGCAAAAGTCTTACTTCCTCGTAGAGCATTCAGAATGTCAACCTGGTCATTTCCTTGTACTCCCGCATGCCCTGGCACGATGATGAAACTAATCTTTGCCAGCCGAGACCGCTCCAGAGACAGCGAACCATTCTCTTCGGACCCACCCATCTCTATCCTCTTGAGCATGCTCATTGAGTCGCTAAGGAAACATGCCCTAGTGAATGTCTGTGTCTCGAGCCATGTTGTTGCTGTACTTACTGCCATGACTTCCATAGTCAGGCTACTTGTGGTTTCAGTGAAAGCACCAGTCCTCCTTCACAATTCTCCCTCCGGCCTGAGCCGTAAAGTCCCATGAGCTTCTCACATGTCGGACGACCGACCCATCTGTGTACATGACAGCATCACCGTCTAACGAAGTTCTCGAAAATCAACGCACTGTACTTCCGCCTCCACAGCAGCCGAATTTTCTTGTCTGCATTTTCTGTCTAGGTGTATGCAAACAGAAAAAAAGATGTATATAAATCTGTTGGCACTTGTATCCACTCCTCGCCAGGTTCTAAGTCCTCAAGTGAACACACCTGTTGAAGAATGTGTTCGGCTTGACCCATCCACGACCTTCCTCTTTTTAACATGCTGTCCTTCACCTTCATAATTTCACTATGCAGTGGATGTTGTGTGTTTGCGTTAACTCTGAGGTGCTCTGCAAATTTATATTCTGTCTCTAATGGTTGGAAAATCAAGAAGGTTGCGCATCGTCCTGCTTGCTGTATCTCTTGTACATCCAAGAATAATGCGCATAGCTTCATTCTGTATCCTTTCCATCCTTTCTATCTGCTTACGGCCGAGAGTCAGGATCGCCATCGCATACTCAAAAATAGGCATGACCAGCCCCCTAGTATAGAAGATACAGATCGCGCTGCTCACAGTTTGCTGCCGCCATCACCCGCATCGCAGCCAAACCTCGCTTGGCCTTTGTTATCTATGTCTATGTGCTTATTACAAGCAAGGCTTCGATCTTCTTCTTCTTCTTCTTCTTCTTCTTCTTCTTCTTCTTCTTCTTCTTCTTCTTCTTCTTCTTCTTCTTCTTCTTCTTCTTCTTCTTCTTCTTCTTCTTCTTCTTCTTCTTCTTCTACTCCTCCTCCTCCTCCTCCTCCTCCTCCTCCTCCTCCTCCTCCTTCTTCTTCTTCTTCTTCTTCTTCTTCTTCTTCTTCTTCTTCTTCTTCTTCTTCTTCTTCTTCTTCTTCTTCTTCTTCTTCTCTTCTTCTCTCTCATCCTCCTCCTCCTCTTCTTCTTCTTCTTCTCTTCTTCTTCTTCTTCTTCTTCTTCTTCTTCTTCTTCTTCTTCTTCTTCTTCTTCTTCTTCTCTCTCTTCTTCTCCTCCTCTCCTCCTCCTCCTCCTCTCCTTCTTCTTCTTCTTCTTCTTCTTCTTCTTCTTCTTCTTCTTCTTCTTCTTCTTCTTCTTCTTCTTCTTCTTCTTCTTCTTCTTCTTCTTCTCCTCTTCCTCCTCCTCCTCCTCCTCCTTCTTCTTCTTCTTCTTCTTCTTCTTCTTCTTCTTCTTCTTCTTCTTCTTCTTCTTCTTCTTCTTCTTCTTCTTCTTCTTCTTCTTCTTCTTCTTCTTCTTCTTCTTCTTCTTCTTCTTCTTCTTCTTCTTCTTCTTCTTCTTCGATTTCGTCTTCTTCTTCTTCTTCTTCTTCTTCTTCTTCTTCTTCTTCTTCTTCTTCTTCTTCTTCTTCTTCTTCTTCTTCTTCTTCTTCTTCTTCTTCTTCTTCTTCTTCTTCTTCTTCTACTCCTCCCCCTCCTCCTCCTCCTCCTCCTCCTCCTCCTTCTTCTTCTTCTTCTTCTTCTTCTTCTTCTTCTTCTTCTTCTTCTTCTTCTTCTTCTTCTTCTTCTTCTTCTTCTTCTTCTTCTTCTTCTTCTCTCTTCCTCCTCCTCCTTCTCTTCTTCTTCTTCTTCTTCTTCTTCTTCTTCTTCTTCTTCTCTTCTTCTTCTTCTTCTTCTTCTTCTTCTTCTTCTTCTTCTTCTTCTTCTTCTTCTTCTTCTCTTCCTCCTCCTTCCTCCTCCTCCTCCTCCTTCTTCTTCTTCTTCTTCTTCTTCTTCTTCTTCTTCTTCTTCTTCTTCTCTCTTCCTTCCTTCCTCCTCCTTCCTCCTCCTTCTTCTTCTTCTTCTTCTTCTTCTTCTTCTTCTTCTTCTTCTTCTTCTTCTTCTTCTTCTTCTTCTTCTTCTTCTTCTTCTTCATTTTTCGTCTTCTTCTTTCATTCGCTTGAAATATCTATAACTGCAATGTTGTCTCTTATTTGAATCTAACAGTCTTTTTTAGTTCATTCAGCGGTCCATAGAGTTTATCTTCCACTGTTGTCTCTCTAGGCCAGAAGGTATGATTGGGTATATTGTAGTTTGGGCAGTCTTGGAGTATGTGCTCTGCTGTCTGCGAAGTCAAACCCCGCATGTGCACTTGGCTGAGTCACCAATCTTGAATTTTGTATACATGTGGATGCGCAATCTATTATGTCCTGTTCTGAGGTGTAGAATAATGACTTGTTCTGGCCTGTCTATAACGTGGTAGTCATCTTGAGCAGGTTTTGGTGGCCTTCTGACTGATTTGATCATTCTTTTCTGTTGGTGGCATGTAATGGGTACATCAGGCTGTTCTTCCTTTGCTCCTTCCTTAGCCAATCGATCAGCTCTGTCGTTTCCGGGTACTCCAGAGTGGGATGGTATCCACTGTATGGTGACCTTATGCTGACTGCTTAGTTCAGAAAGTAGTGTCCTTAGTACTGGCAATTTCCCAGACAGGAGACCTCGAGTACTGATGTTGCATCTGCCAACAGCACCGCAGGTTGTGTACCATGGTTGGTATTTAGTAATTTCTCTGCTGCTATCTTGATTGCCTCAATTTCAGCATCATAGTAATTCCTGCTGGAACTCTGGCCGTGTCCCTAGTATTATTTGGGTATTCTAAGTAGACTCCGCTTCTCCATTTAGAGCAGCATTTTGTGCTGGCCCATCTGTGTAGACTCGGATCCAGAGGTTCTGTGGGTATTTGTCATCAAGGAAGCTGAGAGTGGCTGTTCTGCGCTGTACGCTGTACACTTGGATCAAAACGTATCCCCAGGTAATTAATTGCCTGCGTTCTTTCCACAGTCTCTGAACACAGATTTACAGTTGGTGTTGGAGTGTTGACAATATGATTATTCAAAGAGAACCATGTCACTGTTGCCTTTGTTGAGTTGACCATTGCCCCAGCTTCAACACACTAAAGTACTTATGCGATTGAGTTCGGTTTGTAGTTCCACAACAACCTGATCTCTATCCTTACCCTGACGATATACTAAAACATCGTCGGCATATGACAGTGTACTCCCCAGTCCAGTGATCTGCTCGCTGGTGATTCTCACAGTGTACGCGTTGAACAGCACCGGAGATAATGGTGATCCCTGTGGTAGACCAGGATATATTGTTGTCGGTTCCAAAGTCCAACTGCCACATCTAAAAACTACTTTCCTTTGGAAGAGGGCTGCAGCTATTCAACTAAGGAGGAAAGGACTTATCTTGAGTTCAAGATGCTGAAGCATTAAGAAATCCAATGGTACTCTGTTGTACTCGTCCTCAAGATCAGTCGCTGCAGCAAAGGTTTCAATGCCTGAGTGGAAAACTTTATAGACGTCATGGGCAAAATCTGTTGCATTGGTCCAGGTTTCTCTTTTTGGACGGTACCCATCCCAGGGTAGGTGGGAAAATAACTTGCCTCTCTAGCTGGCTTGATATTTTTCTGGCAATTAACTTCCCCAGCAGCGTACCTATTGTATTCTGCATAGTTATTACTCGATATCTCTGAATCTTTCTGTGGTCTTTGCCAGACCTTCGACAAGGGAATCAGATAGCTGTGTAACCACTCCTCCTTGATGCTATAGTCTGTTTACTTTTGTCTGCCTCAATATAAAATTCCATATCTCAGAAACCAACTGAGGGAAAATGATGAAATATAACCTTATCATTATGTCCACCCAACAAAAAAATGTTTTTTTTTCTTTTTTCTGGAGATTGTACAGCAGATTTCAAAGTTTGTTTATATGCGGTATATAATTTACGAGACAGAGATGAAGTGCATGTTATTAAATGTATTACATCTTCACACGGAAACATTAGTGCTGAATAGTTAATTTTCTCGTGGGACATGGGATTGGCCTTGTGTCGTCTTCCGAACTGGCGGGAAATTACAGTAAAACAAGTTTGTTAGCGAGAAATCACTAGTTTTTAACAAAAACATCAAATAAATGTCACCGCTTTCCATGATTTAAGTTGCTTTTGAACCTATCAAAGACATATTCCTTGGGTGGGGTAAATATAAGACGGCAGGAAAAATTTCATAAAGATGCAACAGACAGTTTTCAAAATAATTGATCGTGAATGAAGTCATTCATTTCTGGAAGACTATAGCACCCCATATACTGTTGTTTTACATGTCTGCTAGTTTATCTAGCTCGTTGTCGGTACACTTATTGATGTCACCGTATCTGATGTCATCTGGCCATGGAGCGCTGTTTTGTGATCGTCGAAGCACAGCCTTGATTTCTTTCACTGTCACTGTGTTTTCATTCGAAATGTTCTGGGCCTTGCACCTGTCTGAGGTGACCTCCTTGTCAAGATTTCGTCCTCTCATGTCTGTCTGGTTGCTCTGCTCTAGATAACGTTCGAAAGGGCTTTGCCATTGTTCTCGTCGGTCCTCTGCCAGGTGAGGTCAGCACCTTGGAAGTCAGAAATGCTCTTATTCTTGACTATCCCACTCATGCTTTTATGTAGTCGCCAGAACAATTCCAGTGACTTGTCTGTGCTTACTGTTTGACACACCTCTGCCCATTTTTCACTTTTAACCACCTTAACCAGTTTTTGAAATAGCTTACTTTTGTGTGCATCTCCCTTTCTAAGTGCATGCAGGGACTAGGATGGGCAACTCTGTTCTTCTCGGCGTTTTGCCATTGCCGTACAGCACTGCGCTTATCCACCCAGGCCTTCTCCACCTCAAAATTCCACCAAAGTGGCTGCTCCCAGCTTTTTTCCCCCCTGCCCTGAAGCTTTCTGCGCTTGTCGCGCCTTATTTTACTCACCACATCTTGCCCTGTACTGTCATACTGGAAAGTCTTGACCGTTGACATGTGCTGCCTGGTTGTGCCTTTCTCCACCAATATGTTGCAAGGGTGATGGTCGCTGCCGTGGTAACCTAGGACGTCCTATCTACACACTGTAGTGAGTGAAGGAGAAACCAGCGCCAGATCAATAGCACTGTCCTCATCACCTGGACGGCTTGCTGTTCTGGTGACACAGTCACTGTTGATACAAACCAGGTCAATGGTTTCAAGTGCAGTCTCGAGCTCCTCCCCCTGTGTGTTGGAGGAAATGTTTCCCCATGATCTGCCTTTAGCGTTGAAATCGCCACAGAAAATAACATTTCTCTCGTGACCTAATATATCACTTAAGCACTGCCACTTCTGGGAATTCATACTCGCGCTGCGGGCATAAACATTAACCAACACGAATGGTAGAACAGATTGAACTCTAACCGTCTCTTTTTGTATGTCGTCACTGTCCCAAATGGACATGTCTAGCTCTGAAGCAACCTTACTGTCACGGATGAGAATCGCCACTCCCAGATGTCGCCTGTTGTAGAAACATTTGAAGCCGGCAATTTGGAGCAGCTGATCACCCAGTCTCATCTCCTGGGGCGCTACAATGTCATTCCTGTATACCATTTCTCTGTTTGGATGGTACCCTCCCAGGGTAGGTGGGAAACAACCTTGTCTCTCTAGCCGGCTTGATATTTTCAGGGCAATTAATTTCTCCAATAGCTTGTCCATTATATTTTGCATGATTACCCTGTATCCCTGAATTTTTGTGTGGTCTTTGTCAGGCTTCAGCAGGAAATAAGATAGCTGTGTAACCATTTTTCCTTGATGCTAGCACGCCCTATGCTGTTGTTGTACATATCTGCTAGTTCCTCTAGCTTTTTGTCGTTACACATATTGACGTCGTTATTCCTTATACCATCTGGCCCTGGTGCGCTGTTCTTCGTTTGTCGAAGCACAGCCCTGAGGCAGCCTAAGGCAGGTGTAACGCACCACAGTTAGGGGAATGTTTATTAAACTAGTTGTCCATTGAGATAATAATTATTATAGAGGAAGTAGAAGAAGCAAACACAGCTTTGTAACGTGTACATAGTTCAAACATTCCACCGTGTAAACAGCCCTCCACCTATCACTTATCACAACCCTATCCTTTCTAGGGAGCACTGTTTCTGCAACCCACCGAAGCACACATTCCACCCCAAGGCTCAGACAAACCGTCTCTTATTCAAGGGACACAATCAATAGAAACCTTGTTTTTGGAAGTCATACGAGTTATCTAGAAATAGTTCATTCATTCAGCAGCATGTCCTTTGCAGAACCTCGCACTCATAACAACCTTTGGGGTGCAGAGGTGTTTCCAAGCCACCAGGGCCGGGTTATATACTGGCCAAGACCTGCTGACACGTCCATGCCGTGCGTCCTGGGCAACAGGTCCCTTCGGGGACCTGGCTAAGATCAGTAGGATCTATGATTCCTCCGAAGCCGGAGAGTATTTGCCTGCATGGCGAGGAACCACCAGTCTGCACACCAATAAGCCAGACATGGGACAACGGATACTCACGCAAACCTCAGGTCCGGTATGACATCACACTGATGTTGGACAACAGGATGTATTCATCCGACATACAGGACTTCACGCTGGAGTTCACAGCCAGCGAACACAAGCAAGCAAGCAAGCATAACAACCTTCAGGAAAACTTCTCGATTATAAGCAAGATCTGCCATGTCTGATACACCCATCTGATGATCAACCGCCACATCCTGCACCCATCTTCTCTTTGGATTTCCTCTTCCTCTCTTCCCAGGCATATACCCCTCCATTAGTGTTCTCTCCAAACTTTCGTGACGTTTCAAGTGACTAAAATATTTCAATTTTCTTTGCTTTATCGCTTTAATAGCCAACCTTCTTCGATATCCAGATCTTGAAGTATTGATGCATTTGTTCTTTTCTTTACCCAAGATATTTTTAGAATCCGCCAATATCATTTATATTCAAAGGCATTTATGCGCTGTTCAGCTTGTTTAGTAAGTGTCGAGGTCTCACAGGCGTATGTTCGCAATTGGATAGATGTATGCCCTTAAAATTCTAATTTTTGTAGTTCTATCTGTCCCACTCCATAATTTATTCAATTGTTTTAGTCTTTGAAGAGCAATAGACATTCGTCTTTTAATTTCTTTCATAGTGTTACCATTGTTGGTAATCAATGACGCAAGATATTCAAAATTGTCCACCACCTCCAATTTTTCCTCATTAACGTATATTTCTTTCTCTATAGTAGTATTATCTGTATGCATTACCTTTTGCTTTTGCTATGTTAAGATATAAGTTGTGATTTCAACAATTCTTTTGCGTTGAGGTTATTAGGTTTTCTACACCATTCTTTGTGTTGGTAGATATACCGTATCATCAGCATATTGAATCTCTGGTACAGTATTTCATGACCACCGTTTCATATAGCTCCCTGGTTATATCATCTCTTACATTTCTCATTCTATTTTCAGCATACAGGTTAAACAAATAGGTAGACAGCACACAGCCCTGACGGACTCTTTGTTTGATGTCAAACCAATCTGATGTCTCACCTTCTATTCTTATTGGTCTAGATTGAGCATTTTTATGAGTTGTACTCCATCCATCCATCATGTGCCATGCTGATAAGCGTGAGCGGTCATGTTCTGCCATCTCACTCGATCACCAGAGTTGTACTACATGTGATGAAATCCAATATTCCTCATGATTTCCTGAAGTTTCTGATGTACACAGTCAAATGCCTTTGAATAATTCACAAAACACGAGAATAGGTTTACATTAAATTCTCTGCACTTCTCTATTTTTAAACGCATGTTGAGAATGTGATCTCTTGTTCCTCTTCCTTGTCTAAATCCAGCTTGAATCACGTTAATCTCTTCTTCCATTTTCTTACGAAGTCTTCTCATTATGATTTTAGTAGAATTTTACTTACATGACTGATCAGGGCAATAGTTCTATAGTTGGTTCATAATTAAAGGTTGCCTGTTTTTGGTATTGGAATAAAGATAGTTCTATTTCAATCTTTTGGCCATATACCATATTTCCATATCTTTTTACATAATGCATGATAGATTTGTATGCTTCTTCTCTCTCTCTCTCTCTCTCTCTCTCTCTCTCTCTCTCTCTCTCTCTCTCTCTCTCTCTCTCTCTCTCTCTCTCTCTCTCTCTTCCCCCCCCTCCCCCCGGTTTAATTAGTTCAGCTGGTATCTCATCGCATCCTGGTTATTTACCATTTTTCAAGTTCTTTATTGCCCATGCAATTTCATCTAATGAGGGTTCAGGTTCTGTCGTTAGTTCATACATCTCATTCCTACCCTCACTGTCATTCATATAATACATTCCACTGCAGTATTCCTGCCATATTTCTAGAATTTGTCGAGATTCTGTTAAGGTATTTCCCAACTTGTCACAGATAATATTTAATTGAGATTGAACGTTTCTAGTTAATAACTTCATTTCTATGAACATTCCGTAATCTCTTCCATTCTTATGATATTGCTCTATTTTAATACAACAATCTTGTATATATTGGTTTTTGTCCTTTCTTGTGTTCTTTCTTATTTCTCGTGTTAAAGATTTATACTTCATCCTACCGTTATCGGTTTCTTTTCCTTTCTCTTTCCGTTCCCTTCGTTGTTTTATTAATTCTAATGTGTCTGATGGCTTATTTTGGTAAGTCTTGGTCGGAATTAAATCTTTAGCTGCTGTTATCAAGATATTTTTAGCTTGTACTGCCAGTTCGGCAAGTGTCATTTCCTCCTCTATAGACATCAAGACCCCAAAACGATTCTTCACTTCTATAATGTATGCATCTGGTATTTTTGTGAGATCAAAACGAAGTGGCCTTGGTCCTCGGGTAAGCTTTTTGAGTTGTACTTTCATATCTGCTTCTAATAACTGATGATCTGTATCACGGTCTGCAACTCGTAGGGTTGTTGCCGTTGCTATGCTTCATCTCCATCTTCTTTGTATTACAATATAATCTATCTGGGTTTTGATAGTACTCTTTGGGGACTTCCATGTGAAGAGTCTTCTTGAGTATTGTTTTAAAAGTGTGTTGGCTATCGTTTATCATTTTCTGTGCAAACTTCAATTAATTTGTCACCTGCATCATTTCTATTTCTTAATCCAAGTTTTCGTAAAATGTGTCTCTAATTTTCAGCTCTTCCTGTACCTACTTTTGCATTAAAATCTCCTATTATTATTGTTTGTCATTATTACCAATATTATTTAATGTGTCTTGCAGTGTGATGTAAAAAGTTTCAATTTTGTCCTCCTTAGCTGTCTCATATATCTGTATGAGGGTGTGTGTGTGTGTGTGTGTGTGTGTGTGTGTGTGTGTGTGTGTGTGTGTGTGTGTGTGTGTGTGTGCGTGCGTGCGTGCGTGTGTGTGTGTGTGGTTTTTGTTTTGTTTTTGGACGACCTTAAAGTCTGAAAGTGAGGATTTTATCACTGACTGTGTTATTTCCCATTAAAGCTTTTGCAGTTGTTTTATCTAAACTAAATGCCACTCCGCTGTGATCTCCGACGTGTCTAACAGAATATATGAAAAGACTTACATTTTCATTTGTAAAATGTTCCGTGCCTCTGCAGCGATGTTAACTAATTTCTTAAATTTGAATATTTAACCTCTCAATCTCATCACATCCTACTTTAAGCTTTCCCTCATACAGACTTCTCACATTCTACGTTCCTAGTCTCGCTCTGTTTCTTGGCCTTACACATGGGATTTTCTTGGTAACGCCGTCGGGATTAACTCCATCATCACAATTAATAGTACGGGTCCTTAAGTCGAACTCTTTCCCAGTGTTATCATATCTGCCTGGCCTGGGGGTCTCACCGCCATATATCTTTCTTATTATGTTTTCTTTATTGGTTGTTAGGGTTCCTCGGCAAGTTTTGCAGAAGGTAATTTGCCGCTGCTTTCCTTCTGGGCAGTGACTGTTCTAGTCGGTGGCCATAGCCATTGTTTATACTAATGAGATCATCTACCTATCGCCGCAGAGTGCAAACCATAAGCAACAACGTTCTGTCGGCTGCTCTCACACTCCATTTACAACTTGCTTCCATGGCTTCACGTAACCCTCATAGGGGGGCTACACGGGTACTCCGCATTGCCCAAATGTGTCACGTAGAATAACGGAGGAAAGGAGGTGCCTTACATTTTCTTTGATAGGAGATACCCCTACCCCGCTAATCGTAAAGTAGTAATGAGTAATTGTTTGAATAGTCAGTCACGAAACACAGCAACAACGAGCACCGACCCTACATCAAAGAAGATCTGCTACGAGAGCAAGAGGACACCCGAGAAGAACATAGATTGGAGACTCAAATGAGGACAATCACATGTCACACACACACACACACACACACACACACACACACACACACACACACACACACACACACACACACACACACACAAACGTGCGCGCGCACGTGCGCACATACACACATATACACACACACGCACCCACGCACAAATACACACACAAACCTATCTACCTACCTACCTACCTACCTACCCACACATCAATCATCCTACATTCACATATACAAGCAGGTCTCCAGCCAAACAGCCCCAGTACTGACAGATGTTTACCATAATAATAGATCAAGGACCGGCTTTGATTATCAACTTTATATTGGATGTTTGGAATATGAAACAGACTTTAACAACATTGTCGGGCCTCTGGAGATTGACCAGACAACATGGCATCCCACAGACGATCAATAACTTAATAAAGATAACAAATTAAAATATGAAATGTAAAGTTCGTCGTGAGGAAAAACTAACAAATACGTTTGAAGTAAAGATTTGGGCAGGAATGACTGTTCTCACATTTGTTATTCTGTTCTGACTTTAAACTGGATTATGACGTCAACAATAAATACCGTCAAAGATGTAATTTAATTAGACTCCGGTAGATCAGCTTAATGATATGACGTCGCTGACCACACTGCCCTGCTGGGTAGTGGTAGTAGTAATAGTGGTGGTAGTAGTAGTAGTGGTGGTAGTAGTAGTGGTAGTAGTAGTAGTAGTTATAGTAGTAATGATGGTAGTGGTAGTGGTAGTAGTAGTAGTTGCAGTAGTAGTAGTGGTGGTAATGGTACTGGTACTAGTAGTGGTAGTAGTAGTTGTAGTAGTAATGGTCTTAGTAGTAGTAGTAGTAGTAGTAGTAGTAGTAATAGTAGTAGTAGTAGTAATAGTAGTAGTAGTAGTAGTAGTAGTAGTAGTAGTAGTAGTAGTTGTAGTAGTAGTAGTAGTAGTAGTAGTAGTTAGTATTGGTTGTCAGGACGACACAGTGATAAACATGACACAAATACTATCTAATGTTTAAGGAAACCTACTTCATTAAAGGCCTAACAGGCCCACTTGCTATCAGACCAGCTGCCACCCTGGTCAGTCCGCCATTGGTAGTAGTGGTGGTGGTTGTGGTAACAGCAGTAGTAATATTAGTGGCAATAGTAGTAGTAGAAGCATATGTAGTAGTAGTAGTAGTAGTAGTAGTAGTAGTAGTAGTAGTAGTAGTAGTAGTAGTAGTAGTAGTAGTAGTTGTTGTTGCTGTTGTTGTTGGTGTAGTATGTTTAGTTAATTTAGTTTAGTCGACGGATCAACATCACGGTGCACGGGTGTACCCCATAAGTGCTCCGTTCTACTCCTAACTCAAGTCCGAGTCCGGAGAATCTCAGCTCATTGCACGAACTCCGTAGCACTGGCGAGGATCCTGAAATACTTTGGGTAGATTTTTAAACTCGAAATTTCGAGTAGTAGTAGTAGTAGCAGCAGCAGGATTAGCAGAAGTAGTAGTTGTGGATGAGTGATTGTCGTCGTGTTGGACGCTTTCGTTGCTGCGACAGCATTATTCTTGTTCTTATTGCTCCTCGTCCTTCTCATTCTCGTCCTCTATTTATTTTTCCTACTCCCCTCCTTTTTTTTTCTAATTGTCTCCCTTCCTCACTTTCTTCCGTCTTCTCATCTTCCTTTTCCTAATTTTCTTCCTCCTAATGTTTTCATACTTCTCGTTATCTGCCGCCTATTCCTTTTCCTCCTCCTCATCCTCCTTCTTCACCTTCTACTTATTCCTCATCCTCTTCTTTCTCCATCTCCACTACTTTGCTGCTTCTTCTCTATCTTCTTGTCACTTCTTGTCACCTTCCGCCCCCTTCCCCACCTCCTGCTACTGCTTCTTCTTCTATTGCTCAGCGGAAAAAATACCAAATTAATTAATTATATCCACCAGGAATTCAATTGTCCATCTCCCCTCCTCCTCCCCTCCCTCACTCTCTACTAATCAGGTTTCTCGCTGGCAGGGACAAGAAATCAAGGGAGCCCAATTCCCCGGGATTAATAACCCCAATTAAAATAGTTAAATAGAAGATAGACAGCGCTGCAAGACTCGACGGTATGAGTTCCAAAAGTCTAGTATCGTCCAGACTATCGATTGCTGGTACTGTCTGTTATATGGAAGCACGTTTTGGTCATGTGTCTGTTTATTCCAGGAGATTTAAACCTACCCACATGCCATAACTATGCAATACGCCACTAGCTTTGAATATAAGAAAGAGAGTGCTGAGGTGCTATATGGAATCTGTGTTGCTGTGTGAAAGTGAATCTTTGGTGGGCTGGGCTTGGGGAAAACAGAAATGTGGTTCCTTAGACGAATATTAAGGATTTCTTGGACTGCTAGAGTAATTAACAACGATTACCTTAAGGGGGAGTGAGGGGGGGGGGGGGGGTAATGAAACTAGAACATTTAATACGACGATAGGAAAGAGAGTACATCTTTTTTTGGTCATGCGATGAGAGGAGAGGCATTGGAGAATATCGTGAGAATTTAAAGAAAAAAAAAAATCAGGGGATGAGAGGCAGAGGCCGAGCAAAAGAAATAATGCTGCAAGGAATATTGGTCATGTGTCTGTTTATTCCAGGAAATTTAAACCTACCCACATGCCATGATTGCTGGTACTGTCTGTTGTATGGAAGCATGTATTGGCCATGTGTCTGTTTATTCCGGGAGATTTAAACCAACCTACAAGCCATGATTGCTGACACTGTCTAATATATGGAAGCACGTATTTGTCATGTGTTTATTTCAGGAGATTTAAACCTACCTACATGCCATGATTGTTGGTATTGTCTGTTGTATGGAAGCATGTATTGGCCATGTGTCTGTTTATTCCGGGAGATTTAAACCAACCTACAAGCCATGATTGCTGACACTGTCTAATATATGGAAGCACGTATTTGTCATGTGTATATTTCAGGAGATTTAAATTTACCTACATGCCATGATTGCTGGTACTGTCTGTTGTATGGAAGCATGTATTGGCCATGTGTCTGTTTATTCCGGGAGATTTAAACCAACCTACAAGCCATGATTGCTGACACTGTCTAATATATGGAAGCACGTATTTGTCATGTGTTTATTTCAGGAGATTTAAACCTACCTACATGCCATGATTGTTGGTATTGTCTGTTGTATGGAAGCATGTATTGGCCATGTGTCTGTTTATTCCGGGAGATTTAAACCAACCTACAAGCCATGATTGCTGACACTGTCTAATATATGGAAGCACGTATTTGTCATGTGTTTATTTCAGGAGATTTAAACCCACCTACATGCCATGATTGCTGGTACTGTCTATTCTATGGAACAACGTACTGGCCATGTGTTTGTTTATTCCAGATTTAAACCTGCCTACATGCCATCATTTGAAACAAAAGGCAGTTTATTGCTATGGGTCTGTAATGCGATGTAGCTATCTCATTTTGTAGGCTGAGGAATAGGTGGCCACTCTTTCACTCACTTTAGCAGGTGACGAGCCCAAAGCGTCGAACTCTCGTCCGTCCGTTCTTGTAACGTTATCAGCCCAGTTTCCTACCAATTTCGCTAACCGCCGCTACATTCCATGCTGTAAGTAACTATCAATATCATGTCCAACGAGGAATGTGTGTTTACATGCACTATGCCATAAATGTTATATTATCATAACTGTATATGCATGTATTTGTTTTATTAACGCATGTGACACATAACACTAACAAACGGCAACGCTCTGTAATATACACAAACAAAGAAACACACCTTGCAAATATACATTGCTTTGTATGAAATAAACGTTTGAAAAAAAAAAAAAACTCATGTCCAACACAGAGCGACACTTATGATTAAGCTGTTCCACAAACATTATAATAAAGAACAAATGTATCATAAATGTATAATAAGAAGAAATATGACGTCAGCCCTCAGAAACGTGAGAAAGCCAAATTAGCGCCATTCACAACAGCAGAATGTTGACAAACTGGTGACACGAGGGTAGCTATCATTACATCTCTTCGCTGGCGAATGTGGAACAGTTATATTCCCTTATTGATCTGTCAGAGATCGCTGTGGCCGAATGGATAAGAGCACTCGCTAATAAATTTCCGGTGCGATGACAGCGTGATATTGGGATCGGTCCCTACACTGGGCAGTTAGATATAAACGTTGACTTGTCTTTCAGAAAGCAATTTCAAACTTATCATTATCATCACGTGCCATGCCGAGAAGCGTGGGCGATCATGTTTCGTAATCTCTCACGATCACCAAAATCTTGGATCAGCTCTGTGTTCTTGTCTCGACCATACCACGTGACCAAGTCATCCTGGTATTTACTTCACTGCCTTCTCCTTGTCCCCCCCTCCCCAACCTCTGTCTTGCCAGTTGTCACCAAGTTCTCCTATTTATTTCTTCTCATAACGTGTCCAAAAATTGTGACTGTATGCGTCTAATTTCGTAATGAATTTACGAATTTCATTTGCTTCTTGTAGGACTTGGTCAATGGATTTTCTGTCTGTCCATGGTATTCTTTGCATTTTCCTCAAAAACCACATTTCCACATCCATCAGATGTTTTTTTTCAAATTGTCTGCTCATTTTCCACTCTTCACATCCATACTTCTTCTTCTTCTTCTGTGTTCATCCGGATTTTTTTTTCGTATGTGACTGCGTTGTGCCTGTTTATAGCAGAGCTGCGTTCTTGCGCCGTTAGGCCGACACACCCGACTTCTGCGGGCATTTGTTGACCGGGTTAACCTTCCCGGGGGTTTCTTAGGACGTTTGAATCTCACTGTTGTTGTGTTATCCCCCATCCTAGCTGGCCCATATAGAACAGCTAAAGACATCCTGGTCAACCCTCAAGGGAAGGCGGGGCAGACCATGGGCATTCCCCGCCATCCAAGGAGGCTTCCATACTTGCAGAGCCGATACATAGCACTCTGGTACTGGGCTCACCCAAGGAATCGTCACGTCCTGCACATGGCTGCTTAGCCTCACTTCCGTATATTGGGCCTTCCGTTCACCATAGGCTGTTCCTCCGGAAACCAGAAGAATGCAGTCTGCAGATGACATCCACACAGTGAGCTTTCGATTAAGACTTTCCACATAATGGATTTGCTATCCAAGCAATATTCCATTTCGTGTCACTAGGACACTTTTTCCACCATTTACGAAGCCCACACAGTGAGCTTTTGATTCGGACTTTCCACGTAATGGATGTGCTATCCAAGCAATATTCCATTTCATGCCCCTGGGACGCTTTTGTAACCGACATACCTGTGGTATGAAGTGTGGCAGTCTAAATACATCTTCATGCACCTTTAGATGTCAACCTGAATGTAGTTAAAGTAAGCTGTAGTCAACTTGAGCTTGTTGATATCTCCATAGAGCTTGTCCTCAAATGAAGCAGGCGTGGGCCAAAATATCTTTCTCTGTTCTGCATATATTGGGCACTCCTGCAGCAAATGTTTAGCTGTCATTTTACCAGTTCCACAATTACATTCATCGGTATCTCCTATCTTTAGTTTATTGAACAAGTGGTGTTTCAGCCTGTTATGTCCTGTGCGGAGTCTGAAGATTGCTACTTGTTCTCTTAGGTCGAGTTTGTAATATGCATCATCCTTCTGGTGGCCTGGATGCTCTGATTCCCATTTGGTTCTATAAGTGCTTTTTATAAACCTTTTTGCCTCATTATAGGTTATGTCTATGTCAGGCTGTGGTAATCGTGCACCCTCTTTTGCTAGTCTGTCAGCCTCTTCATTTCCAGGTATACTGCAATGTGATGGGATCCACTGTATTACAACTTTTTTGGATTTCTGGCATAGACCATGGAGTGCTGCTCGTAGGTCAGCTAGTTCTGTGCTGTTTTTGCTCTTCAGTATTGAGGCAGCTGACTTTGCATCTGTGAAGATAGCTATTTGCTTCTCTTTATTTTCCTCCATCAAGAGCATTTCTGCTGCAGTTTTCAAAGCCTCTACCTCCGCTTTGAAGTTACTTGAAAATTTTCCAGTTGCCACTGACTGTGTTTTTATCACTCCATTTTTTAAATTAAGGAGAATTCCTCCTCCTCCAATTTTAATTGAATCTTTGGCTGATCCATCTGTATATGCATGGGTCCAATTGCTGCTTGGGTAATGTTCTTTTATGTAGTAGAGGGTTATTTTTCTTCTTTCGGTTTCATTCTGAGTGTTCTTTTTCTCAATACCAGGAATGTTTTATATCATCTCAGGCAGTTGCTGCTGTCTCCAAGCTGGGAAGTTGTGTGCATTGTAATGGGCTTGACTGTTGATATGTTAAGTATGGATCTGCCCTAATCTTTCGTTTTGCAGTTTCTACAAAGTTGCTACGCTTCAGTCTTCCTTTTCCAAAACCATTAAACCTGTTATACATAGGGTGGTCTGTTAATCTTCTAAATTTTTCTGCTTGTTGCTGGGCTCTGCTATCTCTTCTGTCTTGCATTGGTTGTAAACAAGTGATCTTTTCTAGTTCATTAATAGGCGTTGTCTTCAGGCTTCCAGTTATGATTCGCATTCCTTGGTTTTGGATTCTACTTATTTTGTTACTCACTTACTTACTTTTTGCCTCACCCGTCCAGTATATAACTTCTTGAGAACTTTCTCATCTGCTCCCCAAGTTGTACCAGCAAGCTTTTTCATGATTGAAATTCTCTGCCTTGCTCTTGTTCGATTTTTCTCAACCTGTGTCTTCCATGTCAGGCGACGATCAAAGGTGACTCCTAGATAGTTTGGATTTTCTTCATGGTGCAATATTTTTCCATTTAATACCAGCTTAGGTTGCTGAGTTTTATATGAGAGGGAGAAAACTGTGCATGTTGTTTTCTCCTCACTTATCTTTACTAGCCATGATTTTGACCAATACTCTAGCGCTAATAAGGCTTGCTGTATTCTGCTGTTAGCTGTACTAATATATTCTTCAGATGTCCATATGGCTAGGTCATCTGCAAAGGAGGATGTGTGTACTCTGGCTGGAAAATTTTCTGTGATGTCATTTATATATGCTAGGAATAATGTTGGTGAAAGAACTCCTCCTTGGGGGACACCTTGCTCCAACAGCATCATTTTGCTTGTTTGTCCTTGTACTTTTGTCCTGGCAGTTCTGTTCTCAAGGTAGTGGCTGATCCATTTATACATTTTTCCACAAACATGCATTTTTTGCAGTTTTACTTTCAGTCCTTCCTTCCATACTTTATCAAACGCTTTTTCTAAATATATCCAGACTGCTAGTGTGTGCTTTTTATTTTGGAAGGCATCCTCTATTTCCTGAGCTATATAGGTTATTTGATCTTCAGTGGATCTGCACTTTCTGAATCCTGCTTGGTGAGGTGTTAAGAGTTTGTTTTCTTCCAGATGCCATGTTAGCCTGCCATTGATAATGCGTTCCATTAACTTTCCTACACAGCTAAGTAGACTGATAGGTCGATAGCCATTTGGTTCTTCCAGGTCTTTTCCTTTCTTTGGGACTGGTATTAGTATAGCTTCCTTCCATGCCTGTGGGACTATTCCTCTCTTCCAGCTGTAATTTAGGACTGCTAGTAGTTTCTTTTTTGCCTTAGTGCCTAGTCCTATTAGCATTTCATTTGTGATTCCATCCTTTCCTGGTGATTTCTTTTTTTTAAGGGTATTCATTGCCTGTTCCATTTCTTCCATTGTTAGATTTGCCATCATATATTCTGCTGCTGTCTCTGTATTACTATGATGTATCTGTTTATCTTTGATTGCTTTCTTCTGTTCGGTTGTAATATCAATGTAGTTTGCACAGGCACAGTGTTCCATTAGTGCATTTGCAGCCTTTTTTCCTGTAAGCAAGGCATTTCCTTGTTTAATTGTTATTTGTTTGTTTCTAGGTCCTTCATTGTTCATGGCTTTCACTAGTTTCCATAGTTTGTTTCCATCCCTGTCAAAATTCAGGTTTTCTGTTTTTTCCCTCCAACAATATCTTGTTGTTTGATTTACTGTTCTTTTATATTTTGCTGAGATGGCTTTGAGAGAGATGTTCGCTTCAATTGTTTGTTCTCTCTCTGCTGTCTTCCTGGCATCTTCAACTTTGTCCTCCAAACTTTGTAGTTCTTCAGTCCAGTATGGTTTGTAATTTTTCCTCGTTCCTCTTGGAATGGACTCAGTGGCTGCCTGTATTATCGCTCTGTTTAGACTTTCCACCATTTGCTTTATGTTGCCATATCGTGTATTTATGTTTTCACAATATTCGTCTGTTAGTATGGCAAATCTGTCCCAATCTGCTCGTTTGTAATTCCAGCGGGGCAAGGGCTTTTGCTCCTGTGGAACATACTCCATTTTCATTACAAGCTTGATTGGTCTGTGGTCACTACCTGCTAATTGGTCCAGCACATGGCGATCGATTTTGTGGAGGATGTCTCCTGTGCAGAAAGCTAAGTCTGGAGTAGAAGTGGTAAGCCATCTTCTGGAGTAGAAGCTCGGTGTGTCATCAGCTTTGTTGAGTAGATGGAGATTTGAGTCTATTTTCCAGTCCTCCAATTCATCTCCTCTTTTGTCAGTATCTGGGTATTCCCATCTTTCTGAACGGCTATTAAAGTCTCCGACAATAATGCAGTTTGTGTCAGTTATTTTCATGTTTGAGAGTGTAAGGTCCTTATCTGCTGGGCTATACAGATTGTAGATTCTTATTTTCACGTCCTTTATCATTATATCAACACCTATAATTTCCGTTTGGTTGTCAGAGATCACAGATACTCCTCCTTTGTGTCCTTCGCGGTCGAAACGTGTGGCCTGATATCCTCTGACTGAGAATTTGTGATTGGCATTGAGGTGTGTCTCTTGAATGCATGCCACATCTATTCTATCTTTATGAAGACGCTGTGTTAGGGAGTCTTTCTTCTTGTAAACTCCTTCGGCATTCCACTGTAGTATGTTGAGTGTCCGGGGTATTTGGTCAATAGCTCTTAACCTACTCCTCTGTGCCTTGACTCCACAGCACAGGGGAAGGTGACCACCAGTAGTCATGGGTGGACCCCCTCGAGGCAGGGGGCCCGACACTATCGCCGCCTGATGGGGCTTCACGGGATTAGCACCATAACGATTAATTTTGATTTGTGACATCATGAATTAAGTTACGTTGCACTGCTTTGTCAAGCCTGTGGCTCAGTACATCCGATTTCGACAAGCATGTATTCGGGGTGCTTTCCCTAGCCTTTGACTGTCCCCAGTCTACCTACAAGGCAGCAGGTTTGTGTGTCTCTTCGTCTGGTCCCTCTCCCTTGGCCTGTCCGACATGGGTGGCCCTACCAGTAGCTGTGCTACCGTCGGCATAGCTCTTGGGGTCATTGGGACGCACAAGCCCCTCTACCTCGTCACGGTGGACACACAGCAGAGGGGACATCCATACAAAAGCGCAGATTCATGTAGCACTTCAAAACTCTTTTTCTTGTTGCAAACGACGTCGTTTTATTGGTAAGTTTGTTTTCCTTCTGGCAAAAGGCTACCTTCACAATTCTTGTTCTAATCTCTTCACGGCATCTCCCATCAGATGTTATGACTACATCCATACAAAAGCGCAGATTCATGTAGCACTTCAAAACTCTTTTTCTTGTTGCAAACGACGTCGTTTTATTGGTAAGTTTGTTTTCCTTCTGGCAAAAGGCTACCTTCACAATTCTTGTTCTAATCTCTTCACGGCATCTCCCATCAGATGTTATGACTCCATCCATCATGTGCCATGCCGGTAAGCGTGGGCGGTCATGTTCTGCCATCTCACTCGATCACCAGAGTCCTGGATCAGCTCCGGGTTTCTGTCTCGACCATGCCACAAGGCCAAGCCATCCAGGTACTTGCTTCTAGGTCTTCCCCTTGGTCTGTTCCCCTCGATCTTACCAGTTGTCACCAAATTCTCCAATCCATTTCTTCTCATAACATGCCCAAAAAATTTTGACTGTCTACGTCTAATTTCTCTAATCAATTTACGATCTTCATTTGTTTCTTGAAGGACTTGTTCATTGGTCTTTCTGGCTGTCCATGGTATTCTTTGCATTTTCCTCAGAAACCACATCTCTACAGCCATCAGATGTTTTTCAGCCTGACTGCTCATTGTCCACGCTTCACATCCATATAAAAGTACAGGTTCAATGTAGCATCTCAACACTCTTTTTCTCGTTTCAATTGACATCTTTTTATTGGTCAATATGTTTTTCATCTTGCTAAAGGCTACTTTTGCCATGGCGATTCTTGTTCTAATCTCTTCAAGGCATCTCCCATCAGATGTTATTACTGTTCCGAGATAATTGTACCTGCTCACTTGTTGAAGAATATTCCCATTTACTTGTATATTACATTGTGGTATTTCGTCCTTCCTAGTGACGACCATAATCTGTGTCTTTTATACAATTTAATTCTAACCCTAGTTGTTCACTGTGTGTAACAATCGCATCTACTAAATTTTGCAGGTCCTGTTCATTGTCTGCAATCAAGACTGTATCATCTGCATATCTAATGTTATTGATGCATCGTCCCCCAATGTTGATTTCTTCCATATCTTCAATATTTCTGAAAATACTTTCACTGTACAGGGAAAACAGATCTGGAGACATTACACATCCCTGTCTCACACCCCTTTTAATAGGCTGATATTGGCTTACTTCATTATCAACTCTTATGGCAGCTTGTTTTCCAATATATGTTTTTTACAAGTCTAAGATCTTTTCCATCAATTTGTAGATCTTCAAGCATCCTTATCATGTTGACATGTCTCACTTTATCAAAAGCCTTTGTGTAGTCAATAAAGCAAAGGTGTAGATCTTTGTTTACTTCTATAGAACGTTCGATTATGTTTCTCAGTATATACACAGCATTTACTGTACCCTTGCCTTCCACAAACCCACATTGTTCTTCTCCTATTTCAGGTTGTATTTTCCTCCTAACTCTTTGCATGATAATTCTTAGCAAAATCTTCGTGATGTGACTCATTATACTAATTGTTCGATGTTGATCACATTCCAAGGCTCCTGATTTCTTTGGGATTGCAATAAATACAGAATTACATAACTCCTGAGGTATATTTCCAGTATCATATATTGTATTAAGCAGACTGGTAACTTTATCTATTCCATATTCTTCTAAAGCATTAATCATTTCTGTTGTGACGCTGTCTGAACCGAGGGTCTTGTCAGATTTCATATGGTTAAGCGCATTCTGAACCTCCATCTTTAAAATTGCTGGTCCTTCATTATTATTTTGGACATCATACTGTTCGTCTCTGTTATCGTCATAAAGGTTTTTCACATAATCAGACCATTCATAGTAAGATCTGATCTTTTTCTATTATGACTCTTCCATCTTTTGTCTTTAGGCAGCCTGCTGATGTACGTGTTCTTTGATTAGTAAGCTCCTGAATTCTTTTGTGCATTAGTTTCGCATTATTACTGTTGTGTTGTTTTTCAATTTCTCTGCAATTTTTCTTAAGCCATGTTTCCTTTGCCTCCTTACATAAGGTTCTAACTTTTCTGTGAATTTCTTCATATTTGGCAGGATTATTTTTGTTCTGTCTTCTTGTTTCCATTAGTTGTAAAATTTCTTCAGTCATCCATGTCTTACGGCCCACTTTCTTTACTTTTGGAATAGTTTTTTCTGCTGCGCAACTGATTGAATTCTTCATCGTTTCCCATTGATCATCTACATCTTGAAACAGGATCTCTAGATCAGACAATATATCAAATTTGTTCTTTACTTCTATGTTAAAATTATCTTGTATTTCTTTGTCAGTTTTCAATTTGCACAAGTCATATTTAGGGTTTCCTGCTGTATACTTGACTTTCTGTAACTTTACCCTCAATGTGCCTGTAATTAATCTGTGATCACTGTAACAGTCTGCATTTGGAACTGTTTTTACGACTGTTAACGCATTTCGAAACCTTTTGCTAATCAGGATGTAATCTATCTGGTTTTTAATCCTGCTGTCTGGACTCCTCCATGTCCATAATCTTCTAGGATGCTGTTTAAACCAGGTGTTTCCTACAACCATTTCTTGTTCTTTTGCCCATTCTGCAAGTCTGTATCCTCTTTCATTTCTCTCTCCCAAACCATGGTTGCCTACACTGCATCCATCGCCTTGCTGTCCTATTTTTGCGTTGAAATCACCCATTATGATATTTATTTCTGATTGTTTGCAGTTCTTCAAAGCAGACTCCACGTCATTATAAAATTCCTCTATGCTTTCTTCACTGCTTTCACTTGTTGGGGCATATACTTGAATGACATTTATTTTAAAAGGTCTTCCGTTTAGTTTTACTAATAGGACTCTGTCTGACACAGCATGATATCCTTTGACAGAATTTGATGTTTGCTTATCTAATATAATGGCTACACCTCTTTGCTGTTCTTCTCCCCCAGAATAAATAATCTTACAATCCTCTCCTGTCATTATCCCTGCTCCTTTCCATCTCGTTTCCGATACTCCTAATATGTTAATCTTCTCTCTCCCCATTTCTTTTTTGATGTTTTCTAATTTTCCATCTGCATTCATTGTTCTAACGTTCCAAGTTCCTACTTTCAATGATATTAATCTGTTGCACCTAGTAGCCTGTTGACGGTCTGGAGTCACCTGGTGCGCATGACTATCCCTACCGGGCGAGTCTGCTCCTATGGAGCACCCATTTACGCCGTTTCTCTGATTATCGATGATTTCACACAACATGATTTTCTTGGCATCTGTAAAGAAGGTAGTTTGCCATTGCTTTCCTTCCTAGCAGTGACCATGTTATGACTGTTCCGAGATAATTGTACCGATTTACTTGTATAGGAATATCCCCATTTACTTTTATATTACATTGTGATATTTCCCTCTTCCCCGTGGCGACCATAATCTGTGTCTTCTTACAATTTAATTATAACCTTAATTGTTCACTGTGTGCAACAATCGCATCTACTAAATGTTGCAGATCCTGCTCATGGCAATCTACTGAACGTAAAATTATCTAGAAAATCAAACCTGAGGTTGGGGTTGATGGCAACTCCCGTAAAGGACTTAAAGCATTTTAAGAATGGCTCTGTCCGAAGCTACGAAGGTATAGTGGCTAGATACTGGACTGGTCTGGTGGCTATGGGTTTGAATCCGCATAGGCATGGATTTTTCCAATTTGCAAAGGCTCTCGGGACGACCCGGCCCAGCCTGACATGGGCACCGGTAAATGTATTGGGAAAAATGGCGTCCAGTCTGACGCTGAACGTATCACCCACCTAGTGGCCACTGATTGATGCAGATATTGATCTAGCACCACGTACACAATACGCGTTATTCGCGTACTAGGATCTCTTTACAAATTATTACTTGCTTATTAACCTTGTATTACTACATGCGTATTAATCTTGTATTATTTCATGATTATTGATCTTGTATTATTACACTCTTATTAATCTTGTATTACTACATGCTTATTAATCTTGTATTATTACTTGCTTATTAATCTTGTATTATGCTTGCTTGCGTTCGCTGGCTGTGAACTCCAGTGTGAAGTCCTGTATGTCGGATGTAGACATCCTGTTGTCCAACATCAGTGTGATGTCATACAGGACCTGAGGTTTGCGTGAGTATCCGTTGTCCCATGTCTGGATTATTGCTGTGGAGACTGGTGGTTCCTCGTCTTGCAGGCGGATACTCTCAGACTTCGGAAGAATCAGCAATCCTACTACGTTAGCCAGGACCCCGAAGGGACCTGTTACCCAGGACACACGGCTAGGACGTGTTAGTAGATCTTGGCCAGTATAGAACCTGGCCCTGGTGCCTTGGAAACACCTCTGCGTCCCATCTCGTATTATTACTTGCTTATTAATCTTGTATTATTACGTACTTATTGATCTTGTATTATCTCTGAACGACTGGCACTCAAATCATTTTATAAAAATCAACGTAAATTTGCCAAGAAATAGCAAACAGCCACAACCTGCTGGAGTTGACAGCGATGTCATTTAAATGATATGCAATTAACTTAATACAAAAAGCTGAGAAACATCTAATGGCAGTGGAATTTTGATTTCTGAGGAAAATACAAAGAATAAAGTGTATGGACAGAAAAACCAAGGAGCAAGTGATACAAGAAACACATATACTGTTGCATGCTCTTTGCACGACTTTGAGATCAACTCCAGGTTATTTTTCTAAGCAATGTTGCTTTCAGCAGTTTGCAATTGCTTTTGAACGAAAAGTCGAGGTTTAAGTCTAACTATCCGGTGTCTGGAATGACCCACTTACTCCGAACAAGTGAAACCCGTAAAATGATTCCAGAAATTTGGCGCAGTCAAGATATTGTGGGTAGCATATTGTGGGCATATATGAGGAGACAGCACTAGAAAACTTAGTGACAACTGCCAACACAAAGTAAGAGGGAGGCAGGGAGATACATCGTATCTGGATGGCCTGGCCACGTGACATAACCGGGACAAGAACACAGACGTGATCCACGACTGGTGACCATGTGAGATGGCCAAACCCAACCGCCCACGCATACCGGCATGGGCACGTTATGATATTGAATTAAAAAAATGATTTATTTGGTTGCTTCGGGATTTGAAGTTTTAAAGATTGAGCACAACCCACTACTGGCAACGCTGATCGTATTCTGGTACGAAGCTAAGGCCTTGTCCACGTCAGATTGGAAGCACTAGACTTGAGTTTCGCTCTCGTTTGAGCTCGTCAATAGTGCATAACACTGACTGGCCCCGGGCTCGAACTCCGGATCACTGGCGTGGGAGGCGGGTGTGTAACCACGCGAACAAATTATCACACTAGAATATCACAACGTCACCCATCGTAAAAACCAATGACCAAGTCCTACAAGAAACAAGTGAACATCGTAAACTGATTAGAGACATTAGACGCAGAGAGTCAAATTGTTTTGTGGCATGTTATGAGTAGAAATAAACTGGAGAACTTTGTGACAACTGGCAAAACTGATTGGAAAAGAAGACAGGTCAGTAAATACCTGGATGACTTGGCTACGTGGTATGGTGGAAACAAGAACACAGAGCTGATCCACGACTCCGGTGATCGTGTGAGATGGCGAAACTTGACTGCCCGCGCTTATGGTATGGCACATGATGATGATGAGTTAGCCCATGCGGTCGAAAGGATGGCACTCTTAAACTTCCGGTGCGGTGACGGCGAGATAGCCGGATCAACCCCTACAATAGTCAGTTGGGTTTCAACAGTGACTTCTCGTTCAGAAAACAATGGCAAACTACTGAGCGTACAGTTTTCCTAGAAAACAACATGAGATAGGAGTTTAGAAAAACGTCCTGCAAAGGACAAACACTATTTAATTAGTCCCTCTGAAGTCGCAGTGGGTTCGCCTGATGGTGAGGGACACTGTTAATTAGTAAAGCTAATCCACGCGCAAAATTAAGTCCAGCACCACTAGAAGTAGTGTGAATGGACAACGCTTGAGTTCAAAGCGAGTGAGCTCCAAAAAATGTAATTAGTTTGCCATTAAAAGGGTTTAAAGAGGTAAGATCTACTTCATTGACCGGGTTTTATTCAAAATGGCTCGGTCTATTTCCACAGGGCTATACAGGCTACCGAAAGCGTCGCATAAAGCACAAACTTATTAGCTCCAGCTACGACCCCCAAGGAATCTCTGGAAAAAAAAAACAATGTGTCATTGCTTCGAGGAAAGTGAAACGCCAATTAGATATTCAGAATCAAACAGTGACCTCTATCACTCGCCCAGGCTTCTCGCACGCGTAAAGATTCAACCTGTAACCTGGCGCAAGATGTGGTCTCAAGACACGTTTAGGATCGAAGGCACATGACAGAAGTCTGCCTCTGATATCTGTCTGCATGTCTCCGCAGCTCGCAGCTTCCAAGCGTTGGTCTCTCGCGCGTGTTTGGCTGAGCCGACACGAAGAAACAACCATGCGTGTTTGTTCAGTTCTGTTCTTGTGGTCGTTTCCGTGTGGATAAAGATTCTGAATTTTCCGTTACAGGACACACGGTAAGGGGAGAGTATTCTAAAGTGTATCGTTTTCCATACATTCAGCAATTTTTAACAGTAATTTAGTAAAGTGCCCTTGTAATTCCTTAAGACTTATTGAATATATGTTGCTACATCCATGTTTGTATAGACACATCGGCATTCGGTACATGATGTGGTCAGTATAACACGAGCGCCTGGCTACCAAGCTACTACGACAATAATATCCTAAGAATTGTACTACTAGAGTATGGCTGGAGCTCATAAACAAATACACGCGGTAACGTTGTGACTTGCACGCGTGCCTGCCGAACCTGTAATCATGTGTTTGAATCTCCAAGAGGTGGAATGTTTTCGTTGCCCTGGGCTTTTTGGTTGTTCCAACCTCAACCTGGCACCAGGACATGTCTGGGGAAGTAGGGGCAGCCGGCCTGATAATGTCCATATCACACCGTCGAGTCTCGGTTTGTCAAAATATATGGGGGTCAGTACCGTATACAATAAATGCCTCGTGGCCTGATAACGTGGCCTGGTAACGTGGCCTGGTAATGTGGTCTGACATCATGTTCTGATAATATGGTGCGATAACCTGGTCTGATAACATGGCCTAAAACGGCCTGATAACATGGCCTGATAACATGGTCTGATAATATGGTCTGATAACATGCTCTGATAACATGGTCTGATAAAATAGCCTGATAACGAGGCCTGATAACATGGTTTGATATCGTGGCTGATAATGTGGCCTGATTACATGGCCTGATGACATGGCCTGATGACATGGCCTGATGACATGGCCTATACCATGGCCTGATAACATGGTCTGATAACGTGGTCTGATAACATTACCTGATAACGTGGCATGATAAAGTGGTATGATAACGTGGTATGATAACATGACTGACAACGTGACCTGATAATATGACCTGATAACATGGTATGATAAAATTACCTGATAACGTGGCATGATACAGTGGTATGATAACGTGGTATGATAACATGGCCTGATAACGTGGTCTGATAACGTGGTCTGATAACATTACCTGATAACGTGGCATGGTAAAGTGGTATGATAAAGTAGTATGATAACATGGTCTGATAACGTGGTCTGATAACGTGGTATGATAACATGGCCTAATAACATGGCCTGATAACATGGCCTGACAACATGGCCTGATAGCATGATCTGATAACATGGTCTGATAACGTGGTTTGCTAACGTGTTATGATAATGTGGTCTGATAACGCAGTCTGATTACACGGCCTGATAACGTGGCCTGATAACACGGCCTGATAACATGGCCTGATAACAAGGTCTGATAACATGGTCTGATAACGTGGTCTGATAACGTGGTCTGGTAACGTGGTTTGATAACGTGGTTTGATAACGTGGTATGATAAAGTAGCCTGCTTACATGGCCCGATAACATGGCCCGATAACATGGCCTGATAACATATAGTTTACTAAAAATTTTATACTTGACTATTAGCTAAATACACGACTCTGGTGATCGTGTGAGATGGCGAAACATGACCGTCCACGCTTATCGGCATGGCTTATGATGATGGTTAGCTAAATAAAATGGTGCGTGTTCTTTGCGGGACGTTGTGATCAACCGCAACCACAGGTTCAGTTTATAGACAAGTTTACATTCAATAGTTTGCCATTGCTTTCCGAACGAGACGTCAACGTGGTAGTCCAACTGACGATTCAGTTCCATTGATTACTGGTGCCAGTGAATTCACATCCTTGTTTACAACAGTGGTTCTCAACCGGTTAGGGGGGTGGGGAAATTAAGCCACAGATTGGCAGACTCAAAATGGCTTCAGAAACAATATCTTATTAAGTGACAAGGGGGAGGTGGATATGCGTTTGTGGGACCAGGTGGAGAAGGCGTGGGAACAGATTCAGAACCCGTATGTGGAAAGAATGAGACTTTGGGGGATCGGTAGGGGTTCTGGAAGAATCTTAAAACTAAGAGTGAAATAAATCAGATAGCGGCGGGAACTATTAGTAGTATGACTCTTCGCAGGCTGTTGAACGAGGGGACAGAGCACATATGGGAATGTCCTTAGTGTAGTGATGTCGGTTCTTAACTTAACTCAACTCAACTGTAATATGATTAATTTGGTGTGTTAATAAAATATTGTGAATATAAAAAATGCACCTTTTAAGGCTGACAATTTTGGAAAAGGGGAATTCCTCTTCTTTCGTTCGCTGGAAAGTGGGGAATGGCTTTCTGACAAATGGTGAAAGGGTGCATGGTCCACACACAAAAAAGGGTTGAGAACCACTGGTTTAGAATGACAGACTTGGGAGTAAGAATTGGTACGGCCAGACAAAAGAGACACATTGGGAGAACGAGGGGTCTTGTCAACCCACACAGAACTGGCACTGTTAGTCACCGGACGCTGATGCATGCGTTGGGGGGGGGGGGGGGGGGGGGGGGTCTGAACATGTATGGACTTGTCCGAAGTGCAAGGATGATACCCCAACTGATAACTAACTAACTAACTAACTAACTAACTAACTAACTAACTAACTAACTAACTAACTAACCAACTAACTAACCAACTAACTAACCAACTAACTAACCAACCAACCAACCAACCACCCAACCAACCAACCAACTAACCAACTAACTAACTAACTAACTAACTAACTAACCAACCAACCAACCAACCACCAACCAACCAACCAACTAACTAACTAACTAACTAACTAACTAACTAACTACCTAACTAACTAACTAACTAACCAACTAACCAACCAACCAACCAACCAACCAACCAACTAACCAACTAACTAACTAACTAACTAACTAACTAACTAACCAACCAACCAACCAACCAACCAACCAACCAACCAACCAACTAACTAACTAACTAACTAACTAACTATTCAACCAACTAACTAACTAACTAACTAACTAACTAACTAACTAACTAACTAACTAACCAACCAACTAACTAACTAACTAACTAACCAACTAACTAACTAACTAACCAACCAACCAACCAACCAACCAACCAACCAACTAACTAACTAACTAACTAACTAACTGACTGACTGACTGACTGACTCACTGACTGACTGACTGACTGACTGACTGACTGACTTACTTAC
This sequence comes from Cepaea nemoralis, assembly GCA_014155875.1. Classification (NCBI taxonomy): domain Eukaryota; kingdom Metazoa; phylum Mollusca; class Gastropoda; order Stylommatophora; family Helicidae; genus Cepaea; species Cepaea nemoralis. The sequence goes on along the minus strand of JACEFZ010000025.1, from coordinate 103,733 downwards.
TTACTGACAAACTAACTACTGGAGCAAATGTCTTCCTTTAAATGCTGTGTGGTTAATCAAAAATCATCATCATCAAGTGCCCTTCCGGCTGGCGTATGCGTTCATGGCTCTCCACATATTTCCGTCTTTAGTGTTCTGGATTAACTCTGCTGATGATATTCCTCCATGCCACCGTCTCAATCCATCCAGCATAATTTCTTTTGGTCTGCCTCTGCCTCTCTTCCCCTCGATCTTTCCGGTTGTTACGATGTTCTACTCGCTTAAAATTCGAAAAAAATTGTCTTATACTCATCTTTATGAGGTATCGTCGACCCCAGAGCAGTGCTAGTCGGAAACATCATGCCACCAATTCTGGGGATTGAACCCGCATCACTGTCTAGACAGGCAAGCGCACCAGTTACAACACCACAGAGTACGTTTCTTAAATACGTATTCACATTGTTTGTATAAGGCGGACACTCTGACACCTCGACCACCCTTTCATTTACTGATTAATTGATTCTGTACTGAGCAACGCGTTGCACGTTGGACAATCTTATGACCATTCGTCGTCGTATTCATCTTCCACTTTTGTCGTCAGGCGTCGTAGGGGGAATAACTGACATTCCAGTGCTCGATGGATGGTACTGAATAATGTCATTCCATGTGATTGTGTTGCGTCTTTCATGTCGTCAATCCATTGTCTTCTCCCACGTCCTCTTGCTCTCATATCAAATCTTCTTTGATGTTGCGCTAGTGCTCAAAATGCATTCTTTAAAGCAGGGGTCTTTAACGTCCTGACCGAGAGTATAAGGTCCGCGAAATCATTTGGTCTGGCCCTGCCAAAGGCAACCGCAAGCGGGACTGTAATTCAATAAATCTAGGAGCTTTATAAACAGTCATTAAGAAATAAAATACTATAGTTGCAAGATCATCAATACCAGCTAACAACATACGCCTCACCAAAGAGAAACAGTTCCAGGAATCATAATAGGGGTGAGTTAAATCGTGTTTGACCAAAGCTAGCAGGCTAATTTTTAACTGCTAAACTGCCATGGGATAATTACTAGTCGTAAGAGACTTCCCTGTATCTGCCATGCGCTTATCTACAGTAGTTTTCCTCATGCAACCCCCTTTAGTTTGATATATAATATAATACTGGTGCCATATTAACAACTTTTAAGTCATAACTGTAACACACTCATACTGCCCATTTTCCGCCATCCTATTTCTGTTTGGTCCAATCTTATATTTTGTCTGGCACAGACAAATGCAAAATTAGTAATTTTAAATGACCTACAAATTATGTTATAAATATATAATTGGCCCTTGGCAGAAAAAAAGGTTTCCTACCCCTGTATGACTGGTATTAGTTATTATTAGTGTTTGATGCTCAAGATTCTCACATTTCTGCAGAAATTGTTGGATTTTCCCCCCAGGACATGCTGATATGGTATGAAACAAACTACGAATTATGATATAAATATATAATTGGCCCTAGGCAGAAAAGAAAGGTTTCCCACCCCCGTATGACTGCTATTAGTAATTATTACTGTTTGATGCTCAAGATTCTCACATTTTCTGCAGAAATTGTTGGATCTCTCCCCCCCCCCCCCCACCCACCCCCTCGAGCATGCTGATGTGGTGGGAAACGAGCAGGCGGACAGATTGACTGGGTCTGCCCCCCTTGTTGGGGTATTGGAGCATGATAAGGCAGACGTGGTCGGAACACTTTGGGATCGTGTGTACAGTGCAGAAGAACTGATAAATCATCACGGCTTGGAGAGAATGGTGCTGCAGAGGATCTGGTCGACACTCAGGACTCCGAGGAAAAGCCAGACGGACACATAATCAGATTGCTACTGGTGCCATTAGAAATGGCACTCTCAGCTGGCTTTTAAAGTTGAAGACGGAGCACTATGGGCATGTCCGCGTGCTGCGATGTCGGTTCTGGACGCAAGCCTGCAGATGTTTGCGTGTTGGTTCAAGGGAGCACCTGATGCAAGTGTATGTATTTCTGGAGTATGTCGAGGTGTAACGGGAGCAGTGGCCGAGAAGTTACGTGTCCGCTTCAAGCTCAGCGGGTGACAGGTTCGTCCCCAGGGTGGGCTGGACATATTTCCTAGAACTGTTGGTATCTAATGATATAACATTAACCCCAACCCAATCTCTTGGGGAGTGAGGTCGAATATCTAGCTGTCATTGATAAGTACTTAAAATAAAAAAAAATAAAAAAATAAAAAAAACAGCGTTAATTGGACATGGCAGATAGCAGGCCGTAAGGTCATTGCCCTGGCAGAATTTAAAGGTAAGAAAACCATTTAGGGTTGAGCCCGTTCCCTTGGATGAGATTTGTCTAGAGGGAGCAAACCTGGCATATATAGAAGCTGAGGTTGGACATAGTGACCTTTGAGATGAATGACTTGGTGTTACGCACTTCTCCGTGAAATAAGAAGACGAAGCAGTAGCAGAAGAAGAAGGAAGAGGAGAGGAGGAAGTATAATATGAAGAACACGAAGAAGAAGAAGAAGAAGAAGAAGAAGAAGAAGAAGAAGAAGAAGAAGAAGAAGAAGAAGAAGAAGAAGGAGAAGAAGAAGAAGAAGAAGAAGAAGAAGAAGAAGAAGAAGAAGAAGAAGAAGAAGCAAATTCTGTGAGTCGTGTGGTGGAAGAGTAGCATTGAGGATTGAAACAGTGAAAGCCTGAGTAAAATTCATCGTAAGAGTTCCTAGGCTTTAGTTCTGAATATATAGCCAAATGAGAGAGAGAGAGAGAGAGAGAGAGAGAGAGAGAGAGAGAGAGAGAGAGAGAGAGAGAGAGAGAGAGAGAGAGAGAGAGAGAGAGAGAGAGAGAGAGAGAGAGATGGTAGAAGAGAGTTAACAGTTAGTTGCATGTCCTTCAGAGAACGTTCGCAATCAACCCCAACATTTTTGTGGCCAATATGTGATGTAATAGATAATATTTAATTCAAAAATTTGCCATTGATTTCTGAATATTAAACGCCTCATACACCACAATCAGCGCAATGCGGTCTGATTGCCAATCGCCGGAGGCTGATTTCGAACCCTTGCTTCGCTATGTCAGAGAATGATGAAACTGTGCTTCTCACTATACTCAAAGCTACAGCACCGTTTAGAAGAGAGGGGCTCCTGTCTATTATACCTTTCACATGGGGCAGTGAGGAACATTTTGTGTGATATTCACTGGCACAGGAACGGGGCATAATGGGGCGACCCTTTGCAATGAAGTTGGAACCGCGACTAACTAACTAATTAATAACAAGAATATATCAAACTACACCCTTTTGTAAGAGAGGAATCTTTTCCTTACAGCCCACGAGTTGTGGCGTTGGTGATCATGTCTGTCCACAGCCTTATGTCTCTTGTGCTACGAATCATTTCTGATACCGACGTTCCCCCATGCCTTGATGCCAAACTGTCAAGCATCTTCTCTCTTGGTCTTTCCCTGCCTCTCTTCCCCCCAAAACTTCCCGTTTGGACGACATACTTCAGCTTTCCTCTTCCCATGACATGCCCAAAGACTGTGAACTATCTCCTTCTGATGCCAGTAACCAGATATCTTTGCGAGAGGCGAACGACTGAATGAAAGTATAACGTCATGAAAGAAAGTCTTATAGACGTCAGCGACTCAGAGACTGTGGGTGATCAAACTACAGGGAAGAAGCTTAAATCCACACAGCACCGGACGTTTGTTGGCAACGGCGGTGTCTATCGATCCACGGATACACCACCTCCTTTCCAAGCACGTGCGATCGATCGCCTACTGCCTGATTTTCCGAACCTCCTTGGCCTGTTTTCCCAGTGAAACTGCAAGAAAATATGCGACCGTTTGAAATCTCTCTGAGTTTATCTGTCTCTCTTTCTCTGTCACTCTCTCCCTGGATCTATTTGTCTCTATTTCTCTGGCACTCTCTCTGTCTCTCTGTGTCTCTTTCTCTGCCTCGCCCTGTGTCTCTCACTGTCACTCTCTTTCTGCCTTTGTGTGTGTGTGTGTGTGTGTGTGTGTATATGTGTGTGTGTCTTTATCTCTGTTTATCTGTGTCTTTCTGTCCCTAAGTCTCTCTTTCACTTTCTCTCTGTCTCTCTATCACTTTGTCGCGCTATCTCTCTACTTTTGTCTCTGTCTCGGCGTTTCACTGAGTCTCTTTTTCACTCTCTCTTTCTATCCGTCCCTCCGCCTCTCTTTATCACCCTCATTCTCTGTCTCACGTTCTCTCCTCGTTCGAGCGTTCGTTCGTTGGTTCGTTCTCCCTCACTCCCTCATTCTCACCGTCTCTCTCTCTCTCCTCTCACATTCCGTATCATTCTGTCCTCGCCTCTTTCCCTCACCCTCTCACACTTCCTCCCCCCCCCTCTCGCCCCATTTCATTCCCTCTCTCCGTTCCTCCTTTTCCCTATCACTTTCTCTTCATCCCCTCACAGTATTTCTCTCCCTATCCTTCTCTCTCCCTCTCACACTCTCTTGTTCCCTTCCTCCGTCCCTCCTTCCCCTCTCTTTTTCACACGCACGCACGCACGCACACACACACACACACACACACACACACACACACACACACACACACACACGTCACATGTTTATTCATGTTTGAAATATAAATCCAATTTCTATGTGAAGTGCTCGCAATGTCAATCTTGTAGGTTGTAGAAGATGCGATTTTATGGCAATGATAATTGCTTAATAGCCACTATCACACACACCCACACACAAAAGATCTATTAGTATATTATATTCGAGGAACAATAATCGATTGCTCAAATATGTCGAATCAATAGCAATTAGGCGGTGCAGCCAATTTTGTTCAAACAGAAAGATTTCAATTTGAAATGACGATTACCTTGGGGGTAACTAATGCTCAACATTTAAACAATATCAGTGTCTATGTATTTTAAGTATTTCAGCCAAAGTAAAATTCGCCTATTTACTTTATAAGATTCGCAGCTCTGCAGTGTGTTCCCAACGAGATGCAGCGAAATATGTAAGGTAATAAATCGTGCGACTTATTGTTTGTGGCTTCTGTGTTTAAGAGAATATTTTGTTCGGTTTCATTATTTACCGATAACAACCAGAAGATATTTCTAAATTTTGCAATAACACGGCAATATAATAGAAATACATTCTTATGTTTTCTTCCTCTTCTTCGTTCACCTTCCAATGTCAACACAAAAAATCTCATCATCATCATCAAGTGCCCTGCCAGCTGGCGTAGGCATTAATGTTTCCCCATAGATCTCAGTCTTTGGTGTTCTGGATCAACTCTGCTGATGATATTCCTCCATGGCACCGTCTCAATCCATCCAGCATCATTTCTCTTGGTCTGCCTCTCTTCCCCTCAATCTGCCCAGTTTTCACTATGTTCTCCAATGCTTCTGATCTCATCACATGACCAAAGAAAGCTGTTTTTCTCTTTCCTATCGTTGCATACAATGTTCTAGTTTCATTAACCTCTTTCAGGCAATCGTTGTTAGTTAATTTGGCAGTCCAAAGAATTTGTAACATTCGTCTTAGGAACCACATCTCTGTTCTCCCAACTTCTTCCTAATTTGTTCATTTACAATCCAAGATTCACTGCCATATAGCAAAACAGGTTCTATATAGCATTATATACTACTCTAAATTAATTTATAGAATAATAATATATCTAATGATGTGGACTGATGAATCAAGATGAAGCAGCAGCCGGTCCGATGGTCTCGTGTTTGAATCTCTATCGAGGACGATGTTTTAAAATGCTTACAGGTCGACCCAGCTGAACATGGATACCGCGAAATGTTCTGGGACGACAAAGCTGCCGCCGTGAAAGTGACCGCATCACACATCGAGTGCCTATTTGACTAAACAAATATGTCGCTAGCGCCATATATATGATACGCCTCAAGGTGTGTAAAGGGGTCATTTCTGTAAAGTTACTTGCCCTTTGCAAGACGTCGCAATCAACTCCATCGTGCATTGGATGTTCGTGGATTTGCAGAGAATTTTGATTTCAGCAATTTTCTATTGCTTTCTAATCGACGGACACTCATACCATGGGAATAAATGCAAACAGCTCCGCTTCCAAATCGAATGCGGCTAATTTCGAACCCTCGACCCTTTATGTTGAGCTGAAACTGCATTCACTAACCTCAACAGAGGATAACGTCCATAGGCATACCAGACACAACACCTCAACTAACACCGGACATGCTGGTGGGCTGGGAAACGAGCAGGCGGACAGATTGGCTGGGTTTGCATCGTTGGGTGGGGGAATTTATGCCTGGTAAGACAGATGTGGTCGGGACCTCAGGGATCATATGTATACTGTGGGAGAACAAATACACCATCATAACTTTTAGATAATGGTGTGGCAGGGAGTGACCAGAGGATCTGGCCGACTTTCAGTACTCAGAGGAAAGACCAGAGAGATGCATAGTTCATTTTGTTTGGCCCTCATGGAAGTAGGTGAAAGAAGTAGAGAACAGAGCACGCACTATACAACATAAAAACCGAAAGCTTTAGTTACCGATCGGGATTCGAACCTGTCACCTCTATATGAAGACAGCGCCTCGCCGCAAGAACACGTGTATTTCGACGCATGACCAACTAGAGACCCTTAAAAAAAAAACGATGTCCTCATTAGCCAGGTTTATCATACACATTGACCCACAACTATGGAATACGGACATAATTCGTATCTAACCATTGAGATGGCACCATAGGTCTCATAATTTTATATTAAACCAGCATAGGTCAAATAACAAATACATCAGACCGCAATGCTTTGTCCAGTATATCATATTTATGTGTAATACGTGTACAACTTTAGAACCGACCAAACATTTCTCTTCTTTACATGGTCTTTAGTTTACTGGACTGGCAACGGATGGCTGGAAGATCAAAGTAACAACGGCATTCCGTTGGTTAGAGGCTAGAGCAGATCACTGCAACACACAAAGCATTCATTACGGACTATAGGAGTATGTTTAGTAAAGCGGAGAAAGGAAGTTTTCGTATGGAATGGCTCACTTTGCTTCAGATTGTGAGAATTGTATGGATTTATTGCCTTGGCCATGCGGTAGTGCGGGGCAATAAACAGGTTGATAGGCTGGCAGGGAATGCACCTCTTGGTAGTAGTTTACCTATAGACAAGGGGGAGGTGGTCGCACACCTGTAGAAGCAGGTGGAGAAGGTGGGAGAACCTATTGATAACCCATATGTGGAAAGAATTAGATTGCGGGGGATAGGCAGGGGTATTGTTAGAATCTCAACACTGAGAGGGAAGACCAGGAGAATTGCCAATCAGACAGCGGTGGGAACTATTAGCAGTGTGGCTCTTCGCTTACTGTTGAGCGAGGGAATGGAGCGCGTAAGGAAATGTCCTGAGTGCAGTGATGTCGGTTCTTAGCTCAACTCAGCAACTCAACTCAACGAAAAGAAGCTGAGGCACAGAGAAAAAGATGATGCTGGATGGACTGAGATGGTCACATGGAGGAATATTATCGACAGAGTAGATCCCGAGTACGAGAAACACTATCTGTGGAGAGACATCAACGCCTACGCCAGTCTGCAGGACACATGACGACGACGATGATAAGGAAACTATGGTAAGGAAACTAACAGTCAAAGAGAGAGCGAACGAACGAACTTTATTTTCAAAGGGTTAACAATTGAGCACGCACATCCGTCTGACATTCTGCACTTCTATCACCCTCTTCTAAACATGATTTCATCCATACATCATTTGAGGCTAACTGAGAACAACAACAATACAGGGTGTACTTTTAATGACTGTGGGGTTTATAAAAATATTGCCGTTCCAAGTTTTATATTTACCTTTTATGTTGCATGAGTTCACAGAGGGTGAATACAAAACTTGGAACGGCAATATTTTCAAAAACCCCCACACTCATTAACAATACACCCTGTATAACAGACTGTCATTGGAGAAAATTTCCGCGCACTACCGGCTCTGTATGATTGCTGATGGCCACGAATGTGACATGTGTGTGCTTGTTTCTGTGTGTGTGTGCGCGAGCGCTCATGCGCACATGCGTGTGTGATTGTGTCCATGTGATCTTTCCTGCCATCTATATTTTCCTTGTGACTTCCGACAAACTGGCGCCGCCTCGAGGTAAACAAATAATTGCAAGAGACGCAGAAGAAGAGTGCATAATGTATTTCACAAGACATAATGTTCATTTGTGTAACTCCAAAGAGGGCAGACATGAATATCATGTCCGGTTAATTCATGTAATGTGAGGATGTATTACCGCGACACTGTCGTGTCACATTTGTTGGCTGGAGAGTTTATTTCTGTGGGGTATTTGGATTGTTTGTCTGTGTGATGTGATTTTTAAGTTTTAGATGCATTTCTTGTTCTCTCTCTCTCTCTCTCTCTCTCTCTCTCTCTCTCTCTCTCTCTCTCTCTCTCTCTCTCTCTCTCTCTCTCTCTCTCTCTCTGTGTGTGTGTGTGTGTGTGTGTTTTGCGGGGAAATGTTGGCTTTTATCTGTATGCGTCTTTCTTGTTTTCAGATTTCTAATAGCTATTATGTCGAGTCTCTTAGTCTTTCTGTTGTCGAGTTTTCTAGTCCCATAATTGTCGCGTCTTCTGACCTTTCTTCTGTTGAGATTCATAGTCTTCAGCAGAGCGTCAGTCTTTCTATTGTCGAGTCTCCTAGTCTTTCTATTGTCGAGTCTCCTAGTCTTTCTGTTGTCGTGCCTCCTAGTCTTTCTATTGTCGAGTCTCCTAGTCTTTCTGTTGCGTGCCTCCTAGTCTTTCTATTGTCGAGTCTCCTAGTCTTTCTGTTGTCGTGCCTCCTAGTCTTTCTTCTGTAGACCCCCCTAGTCTTTCTTCTGTAGACCCCGCTAGTCTTTCTTCTGTAGACCCCCCTAGTCTTTCTTCAGTAGACCCGCTAGTCTTTCTTCTGTAGACCCCCTAGTCTTTCTTCTGTAGACCCTCCTAGTCTTTCTTCAGTAGACCCCCCTAGTCTTTCTTCAGTAGACCCCCCTAGTCTTCTTCAGTAGACCCCCCTAGTCTTCTTCAGTAGACCCCCCTAGTCTTTCTTCAGTAGACCCCCCTAGTCTTTCTTCAGTAGACCCTCCTAGTCTTTCTTCAGTAGACCCCCCCTAGTCTTTCTTCAGTAGACCCCCCTAGTCTTTCTTCTGTAGACCCCCTAGTCTTTCTTCTGTAGACCCCCTAGTCTTTCTTCAGTAGACCCCCCTAGTCTTTCTTCAGTAGACCCCCTAGTCTTTCTTCAGTAGACCTCCTAGTCTTTCTTCTGTAGACCCCCTAGTCTTTCTTCAGTAGACCCCCTAGTCCTTTCTTCTGTAGACCCCCTTAGTCGTTCTTCTGTAGACCCCCTGTCTTTCTTCTGTAGACCCCCCTAGTCTTTCTTCTGTAGACCCCCCTAGTCTTTCTTCTGTAGACCCCCCTAGTCTTTCTTCTGTAGACCCCCTAGTCTTTCTTCTGTAGACCTCCTAGTCTTTCTTCAGTAGACCCCCTAGTCTTTCTTCTGTAGACCCCCCTAGTCTTTCTTCTGTAGACCCCCCCCCCCCTAGTCTTTCTTCAGTAGACCTCCTAGTCTTTCTTCTGTAGACCCCCTAGTCTTTCTTCTGTAGACCCCCCTAGTCTTTCTTCTGTAGACCCCCCCCTAGTCTTTCTTCAGTAGACCTCCTAGTCTTTCTTCTGTAGACCCCCTAGTCTTTCTACAGTAGTCCCTCCTAGTCTTTCTTCTGTAGACCTCCTAGTCTTTCTTCAGTAGACCCCCCTAGTCTTTCTTCAGTAGACCCCCCTAGTCTTTCTTCAGTAGACCCCCGTAGTCTTTCTTCAGTAGACCCCCCTAGTCTTTCTTCAGTAGACCCCCCTAGTCTTTCTTCTGTAGACCTCCTAGTCTTTCTTCAGTAGACCCCCTAGTCTTTCTTCTGTAGACCTCCTAGTCTTTCTTCAGTAGACCCTCCTAGTCTTTCTTCTGTAGACCTCCTAGTCTTTCTTCTGTAGACCCCCTAGTCTTTCTTCAGTAGACCCCCCTTAGTCTTTCTTCTGTAGACCCCCTAGTCTTTCTTCTGTAGACCCCCTAGTCTTTCTTCAGTAGACCCCCCTAGTCTTTCTTCTGTAGACCTCCTAGTCTTTCTTCTGTAGACCCCCCCCTAGTCTTTCATCAGTAGACCCCCCTAGTCTTTCTTCTGTAGACCTCCTAGTCTTTCTATTGTCGAGTCTCCTAGTCTTTCTTCTGTAGACCCCCTAGTCTTTCTTCAGTAGACCCCCCTAGTCTTTCTTCAGTAGACCCCTAGTCTTTCTTCTGTAGACCCCCTAGTCTTTCTTCTGTAGACCTCCTAGTCTTTCTTCTGTAGACCTCCTAGTCTTTATTCTGTAGACCCCCTAGTCTTTCTTCTGTAGACCCCCTAGTCTTTCTTCTGTAGACCTCCTAGTCTTTCTTCTGTAGACCCCCTAGTCTTTCTTCTGTAGACCTCCTAGTCTTTCTATTGTCGAGTCTCCTAGTCTTTCTTCTGTAGACCCCCTAGTCTTTCTTCTGTAGACCCCCTAGTCTTTCTTCTGTAGACCACCTAGTCTTTCTTCTGTAGACCTCCTAGTCTTTCTTCTGTAGACCCCCTAGTATTTCTTCTGTAGACCTCCCTAGTCTTTCTTCTGTAGACCCCCTAGTCTTTCTTCTGTAGACCCCTTAGTCTTTCTTCTGTAGACCCCCTAGTCTTTCTTCTGTAGACCTCCCTAGTCTTTCTTCTGTATAGCCTCCTAGACTTTATTCTCTCGAATTTCCTAACTTGTTTATTGTCAAGCTTCTGGCCTTTCTTCTGTCGAATTTCCTAGCTGTTCTGTTGTCCATTTTTGCAGTCCGTCTATTGTCGACCTTTCTGAGGGAGAGAGTGATCACCTATTCCCCCGTTCACTCAAGCCTGCAAAACACGATAGCCCTGTCACTTCACCGACACTTGGCAGGAAACTACTTCGGGACAATTTTGTTGTATTTGTTGTTTTTCGTTACAAATGACAAACTAAGAGAAGAAGTAAGAGCACTACATAGGCAAATACCGGGTGTTTGTAAAGTTTCACTACACATTGCATGTAGAACAAATATGAAACATGAAGTACATGATGTCATCAAAAACATTCTGTTTGTAGGGCAAAGAATTACTCCAGCAGACGACAGCCATTCGCTCCATTCACAATGGACTGTGAAGCACATTTTTTAAATGACATCATGTACTTCGTGTTTCAAATTTGTTCTACATGCAAAGTGTATTGAGACTACAAACCCCCTGTACATATGCCACTTTCGAGACAAAGAACACATAACTAATCCTGGTCGTTGTATGAAAAGGATATACGTGATCGCCTAGGCTTAACGGCAGGGCACATGATGATAATGTGATGACCTAAGCAAACGGGTGTAAATAATAAGAAGGTCAGAACACCCCTCAACAAGTACAGGATGTTAACCGCACCCCGTTGAGGTGAATGGGAAAAACTCGCAATGTTTTAACATGTTATATTTTTCGTTCCTTCAGCAGAAAAGCGTGTGAAATGTAATTGTTAAATGTAATTAAAAACACAGCTATTAGACAGTCTGCAAACACATTACATGTATAAGAAAACGTTCACAAGAAGTTTCCTTCGAAAACACAAGTTATGAGAAAACAAGAAGAAGAAGAAGGAGAAAACATGAAAACAGCAGACATAAAGTAGATTTTGTGTGTGTAACTTTAAAGCTTTCAAAAGTGTTCCATCATCGTCAAGTGCTCTGCCATCTGGCGTAAGCGTTCATGTCTCTCCACAGATCTCGGTCTTTGAATTTGTAGATCAACTCTGCTGACGATATTCCTCATTGCCACCGTGTCAATCCATCTAGCATCATTTCTCTTGGTCTGCCTCTGCCTCTCTTCACATTGATCTTTCCAGTTATCACGATGTTCTCCAATGCCCCTCTCCTCATCACATGACCAAACAGCTATTAGTCTCTTTCTTATTGTTGAATATTATCTTCTGGTTTTTATTAGCCTCTTTCAGACAATTATTGTTAGTTACTCAGACAGTCCAAAGAATTGACAACATTTGTCTCAGCAACATTTCTATTGCTTCCAAGTTCTTCTTAATTTGTTCATTTACACCCCAAGATTCACTGCCATACAGCAAAACAGGTTCTATATAATATTTCAGCACTCTCTTTCTTACATTCAATGGTAGTGACTTATTGCATAATATACTTTCCATTCTCTGAAATGCAGCTTTTGCTTGCCCTATTCTTTTCTTAATCTTTGTTGTGCATCTTCCATCTGATGTTATAAATACCCATAGGTACTTAAAATTATCCACCTGGTTAAGAATTTTCTCTTTTATTTCCATGTCACATTTTGGTGTAACCTTTTTCTTTGTTACTATTTTCTTGATATTCAAGGAGAGTCCTTTCTTTGCACTCTCTGTTACTACAATGCCTAATAATTATTGTAGATCTTTTTTCATTATCCAAGACCAATACTGTATCGTATCGGACGCGGGGCATATTGCTTATTATCAAAAGATTTTCCGGAAGGTTGTTATGGGAGCGAGGTTTTGCAAAGGACATGCTACTGAATGAATGAATGAATGAATGAATGAATGAATGAATGAATGAATGAATGAATGAATGAATGAATACTGTGTCATCTTCGTATAACCTCGGATTAGTATTCCTGGCTTCTCTATGATCTCTCTCATTATTTCTTCGCCATAGAGGGAGAAGAGATCCGGTGACAGAGCACATACCAGTCGTACTCCTAACTTTATTCGCCCATAATTGCTGTATCCATTTCCCATGTTAATTGCCGCTACTTGGTTCCAGTAAACATTCTTTATTATTATGAGATCGTTCCATAAATGTTGAAGGGTTTAAAAGGGTGTAAAGAGTGTAAAAATGCAAGAGGATCCGTTTCATTGCACCAGGTGACATCCCATATGGCTCGGTCTCTTTCCCCAGGGCGACCTGCCGAAAGCGTGGCACAAAGCACGAACCCCGTAGCTCCAGCGAAAACTGCACCCGTGAACCAAACGACGGAGACCGGAATCGAACCAACAACCTTTGAAGGGCGAGGCAGGCGTCGTAACCTCTTGGCCTCCCTAGCTTTGGTATCGAAACATAAAATTATAGAGGAAATGTAGAAATATAGAGGAAGTGTAACAATATAGATGACATGTAAAAATATAGAGGAAATGTGAAAATATAGAGGCAATGTTAAATTATTGAAAAAATGTAAAAATATAGAGGACATGTAAAAATATAGTGGAAATGTAAAAATATAGACGAAATGTAAACGTATAGAGGATATGTAAAAATATAGAGGACATGTAAGACTGTAGAGGAAATGTAAAAATATAGAGGAAATGTAAACATATAGAGGACATGTAAAAATATAGAGGAAATGTAAACATATAGAGGACATGTAAAAATATAGAGGAAATGTAAACATATAGAGGACATGTAAAAATATAGAGGAAATGTAAACATATAGAGAACATGTAAAAATATAGAGGAAATGTAAACATATAGAGGAAATGTAAACATATAGAGGACATGTAAAAATATAGAGAAAACTTAAAAATATTGAGGACGTGTAAAAATATACAGGACATGTAAAAATATAGAGGAAATGTAAAAATATAGAGAACGTGTAAAACTAGAGAAAATGTAAACATATAGAGGACATGTAAAAATATAGAGGAAATTTAAAAATATAAGGGAATGTAAAAATATAGAGGACATGTAAAAATATAGAGGGAATGTAAAAATTATAGAGGGCACGGTTGGTTGGTCTGTCCAAATGTGTTCCTTTGCCCTGGGCTACATGGTCAACCTAGTCTGAGGTGGGTACCAGGAATTGTGTTGGGAAGGGAGGGCGAACGGTGAGATACTGTCCACGTGACCATGTGAGTGCCGTTTGTTCTATACAAATATGGGTCTAGCACCATATACCCAGTGCGAGTTAGGCGTGTGGAAGGGTTGATGTGATGGTTGGTTGATGTGATGGTTGGTTGATTTGATGGTTGGTTGATTTGATGGTTGGTTAATTGGATGGTTGGTTGATTGGATGGTTGGTTGATTTGATGGTTGGTTGATTGGATGGTTGGTTGATTGGATGGTTGGTTGATTGGGTGGTTGGTTGATTGGATGGTTGGTTGATTGGATGGTTGATTGATTGGATGTTTGGTTGATTGGATGGTTGGTTGATTGAATGGTTGGTTGATTGGATGGTTGGTTTATTGGGTGGTTGGCTGATTGGATGGTTGGTTGATTGGATGGTTGGTTGGTTGATTGATGGTTGGTTGATTTGATGGTTGGTTGATTTCATGGTTGGTTGATTTGATGGATGGTTGATTGGGTGGTTGGTTGATTGGGTGGTTGGTTGATTGGGTGGTTGGTTGATTGGATAGTTGGTTGATTGGGCGGTTGGTTGATTGGGTGGTTTGTTGATTGGGCGGTTGGTTGATTGGGCGGTTGTTTGATTGGGTGGTTGGTTGATTGGAAGGTTGGTTGATTGGGTGGTTGGTTGATTGGGTGGTTGGTTGATTGGGTGGTTGGTTGATTGGAAGGTTGGTTGATTGGATGGTTGGCTGATTGGGCGATTTTGTGATTGGGTTTTTGGTTGATTGGGTGATTGGTTGACTGGGTGGTTGGTTGATTGGGCGGCTGTTTGATTGATTATTTGGTTGATTGGGTGGTTGATTGATTGGATGGTTGGTTGATTGGATGGTTGGTTGATTGGGCGGTTGGTTGATTGGGTATTTGGTTGATTGGGTGGTTGGTTGATTGGATGGTTGGTTGATTGGGTTGTTGGTTGATTGGGTATTTGGTTGATTGGGTGGTTGGTTGATTAGATGGTTGGTTGATTGGGCGGTTGGTTAATTGGGTGATTGGTTGATTGTGTGGTTGGTTGAATGGGTGGTTGGTTGATCGTGTGTTATTTGATTGGGATGATTTTTTTTTTATTTAGGTGATGGTATTGGGTGGCTGCTTGATTGGGTAGTTCGTTGACTAGGTGGTTGATTGGGTTGTTGCTTGCTATCTTTATTGATTGTTTGGTTGGTTGATTGGTTCATTGATTGGGTGGTTGACTGCTTTGTTCATTGGTTCGATGGTTGGATGGTTAGTTCATTGTCTGTGTGGTTGAGCGTTTAGGTTATTGGTTAGATTAGTATTTGGTTGGATGGTTAGTGATTCTATGGATGTCTTTGAATTTCAACTCTTCAAGTTCGATGCCCAGCACACCTGTATGCCTGGGGCATAAATTCCACGAGACACGCCGAACCTCCAGCCCTGTCCAGTTATGCTAGCCACTCCACTCAGTTTCACCATTGAAAGGTGAAAGAAAACCGCTATCACAAGGAATGGAACGAGAAAAGTAAAGATCCTAACCCTTTCATGACATCAAAAAAGGGACGAAAACATCTACATTTTATTGCTTCCATTATTACCCTGGGGTTATAATTGTCTACATAATACAATTAATTGCTGTTATTTGCTAACTCCCATCTCTATTTTATTTGGGATGCGTGTTTTCTTGTGGCCATGCTGTTTTTCTAACCCAGTTGTGTCTTTGCCAACTAGGGCCAGACATGTCGTTCCGCTGTTTCCATGCTGTGCTTGTCGATGTAATACAATTAATCTCTCTTTTTTATATTTTTGTTCGTTTCTCCCTCGGCAGTTTCTGCAACTTGAATAAACATTTGACATTTTAGCTTCAGGAAAGTGTAGGGCATAGATACATTTTCCATCCCCCTCCCCCATCCTGTGTCTCTCTGACCTTTTCTCTCTTGCTCACTCTCTCACACGCGCTTACTCTCTCTCTCTTCTCTCTCTCTCTCTCTCTCTCTCTCTCTCTCTCTCTCTCTCTCCTCTCTCTCTCTCTCTCTTTCTCGCGCTTTCTCTCTGTCGCGCTCTCTCACTCTCTCTCTCACGCTCTCTCTCTCGCTCTCGCCCTCTCTTGATCTCTATCAGTCGCGCTCGCTCTCTCTCTCTCGCCCAATCTCTCTGGCTCGATCTTTCAGTTGCTCTCCCTCTCTCTCCGCGCTCTCTCTCCACTCTCTCTCGCTCTCTTTCGCGCGCTCTCTCTCTCTCGTTCTTCTCTCGTTCTCTCTCTAGCGCCCTCTACCTCCTCTCTTTCTAGCGCGCTCTCTCGATCTCTCTCTCTCTAACTTTCTCTCTCTCGCTCTCTCTCCAGCGCTCTCTTTCTCTCGCTCTCCCTCTCTCTCGCTCTCTCTCGGTCGCTCTCCCTCTCGTACTATCTCTCTCGGTCGCTCTCTCTCGGTCGCTATCTCTCGCTCTCTTTCTCACCCTGTCTCTCTCTTGCCCATCTCTCGTTGGCTCTCGCGCGCTTCTCTCTCTCTTTCTCTCGCTCTCTCTCTCTCTCTCTCTCTCTCTCGCCTTCTCTATATCTCGCTTTCGTTCTCTCTCTCGCTCCTTCTCTCTCACACACACACATAGACGCATAATAGCAAACACACATAAAAACACAGATATAAAACTTTCGCCCCATGTCCTTTACACAACATCGCAGTAGTTGTAAGTTCAGTAGTTTGCCATTGATTTCTGTGCGACTGTTCATACATTTCTCCACCCTGTGCCAGTTCCCGTGCCTCCTTGTCATACCTACTGTGTGTGTGTGTGGAAGTTATAACAGCCGAAGTGAAAGGGTCATTCGCTCTTAAACATCCGGTGTGCTGATGCCGAGGTAGAGGGTTCAACCCCATACACCGGACAGTTGGACTAAAATGTTGACTTCTCATCTTTAATTTGGGGATGTAAATTACAAGTACCTCAGAAGTCGGATTGGGTTGGATTGATGACGAGGGACACTGGTAAAAGGGAAAGCTAATCCACGCGCAAATATCAGTCCAGTGAACTAGAAGTAGCAACACATGTATGGACTACGCTTGAGTTCAAAGTCAGCTAATAAAGAAAAAATATGAAGTAAATATGTGAAATATGAAGTGAATATGTGAAATATACCGTGGCTGACTACTTCAAACATATAGTCACCGATATTGTTCGAATATGTGAAATAGGAAGTGAATATGTGAAATATACCGTGGCTGAAATACTTCAAATATATACTCACTGATATTGTTCGAATATGTGAAATATACTGTGGCTGAAATACTTCAAACATAGTGACTGTTATTGTTCGAATATGTGAAATATGAAGCGAATATGTAAAATATACTGTGACTGAAATACTCTACACATATAGTCACTGATATTGTTAGAATATATGAAATATACTGTGGCTGGAATACATCACACATATAGTCACTGATATTGTTAGAATATATGAAATATACTGTGGCTGGAATACATCACACATATAGTCACTGATATTGTTCGAGTATGTGAGATATATTGTGGCTGGAATACTTCACACATATAGTCAAGGATAGTGTTGGAATATGTGAAATATATTGTGGCTGAAATACTTTACACATATAATCAGTGATATTGTTGGAGTATGGTAAATATACTGTGGCCAAAATACTTCAAACATATAGTTACTGATATTGTTCGAATATAGAGCATTCTATTCTAACGGTCATGGCAAAGACAGACAGACAGACAGACAGACAGACGGACGGACAGACAGGCTGGCGGGCTGGCTGGCAGCCTGACAGACAGACAGACAGACAGACAGACAGACAGGCAGGCAGGCAGGCAGATAGATAGATAGATAGATAGATAGATAGATAGATAGATAGATAAATAGATAGATAGATAGATAGATAGATAGATAGATAGATAGATAGATAGATAGATAGATAGATAGAAGGATGAATGGATGGACGGACGGACAGACAGACAGACAGACAGACTGACAGATAGATAGATAGATAGATAGATAGATAGATAGATAGATAGATAGATAGATAGACGGACGGACGGACGGAACGGACGGATAGATAGATAGATAGATAGATAGATAGATAGATAGATAGATAGATAGATAGATAGATAGATAGATAGATAGATAGATAGATAATGGTGATATCTGAAGAAAGAATACAAGGGAGACAACTGGTCCGTGTGATGTCAACAGACCTGTAGAATATTGATGGCCGGCGCCGTAGTTATTTGATTACAGGACGGTCGCCCACTCACGTCAGCCATAAACCTAATGCCCTGTCACTTCCTGGATGTCCGGGCTAATCCTCGTACGACGTCATATATCCAGTGCCATTACTCCCTAGAGTAGAAAACCTGTAAGTCTTATATTAGGCCTTTCGTCCGCTAACCTAGTTAGACTAATATGTGTACATTTCTTACAGTTGTAAAATGGTCCTTTACTAATTTCTTAAACAAATTTTACCTTTGTTGAAAAAAGAAAGAAAGTTGTTGCATATCATTTACTGGATGCAGCAGTCAACCTCGGAATTTTTTAAGTTGTTCGTGATTCCTTGGTAAGTTTACGTTCAGTAGTTTGCCATTGCTTTCTGAACCACCGGCATCCATACCATTTCATAAAAATCCAGCATAAGGCGGTCTGCTGCCCAGTTGTCCACAGCTGTGCTTCGAGCGCTGTTATGCGGGATTATAAACTGCGTCCGTAAAACCTTCGCCACGGATCGTTTATTGTGTGTTGGGAAGTTAGTAAAATACCCCTCGAAATGTGACAAATAAACTGCAGAAAGTAAAGTACATTGAGGAAAAAATGCATCTAAAAAACAAAACAAAACGATGTTACGTACGTGTAGCAAAAGTGATAAAGATGCAAATATAAAATTTGTCAAATTATATGAGGGAAGAATGGTAAAGAAATATGTTAAAAATCTTGCAGAAAATGTATTAAATGTGGTAAAATATACAACAATATTCATTTGAATAGGAAACATGGTAAATTATATGTAGCGAATGTGATCAAATACATCTAGGAAAGGTGATAAAATACATCAAGGAAAAGTGATAACATACACATAGGAAAGATTGTAAAATACCTCTATGAAAGGTGATAAAATAGATCTAGGAAAGGTGATCAAGTACATATGGGAAAGGTGATAAAATACATCTGGGAAAGGTGATGAAATACATATTGGAAAGGTGATAATGTACACCTAGGACAGTGATAAAATACATATAGCAAACGTGATAAAATACATCTAGGAATGGTGATATAATACATATAGGAAAGGTGATAAAATACATCTAGGAAAGGTGATAAAATACATATAGGAAAGGTGATAATGTACATCTAGGAAAGGTGATAAAATACATCAAGGAAAGTGATAATGTACATCTAGGAAAGGTGATATAATACATATAGGAAACGTGATAAA
Source organism: Cepaea nemoralis (assembly GCA_014155875.1). Classification (NCBI taxonomy): domain Eukaryota; kingdom Metazoa; phylum Mollusca; class Gastropoda; order Stylommatophora; family Helicidae; genus Cepaea; species Cepaea nemoralis. Next base: position 84,454 of record JACEFZ010000025.1, on the reverse strand, counting down.
ATACATCTAGGAAAGGTGATAATGCACATCTAAGAAAGGTGATAAAATACATCGTGGAAACGTCTCAAACTAAACATAGGAAAGATGATACAATATACGTAGGAAACGTGATAGAATACATCTAGGAAACGCGACTAACTATATCTATCAAACGTGATAAAATACATTAAGAAAGCTTGATAATATATATATATATATATATATATATATATATATATATATATATATATATATATATATATATATATATATATATATATATATATATATATATATATTGTACCTCGGGTTACGAACGCCTCATGGTCACGAACAATTCAGGTTACGAACAACAACTTCGAAAAATTTATGTCCGGGTAACGAACAGTGCCTCGGGTTACGAACGAAAGAGAGAGAGAGGGAGAGAGAGAGAGAGAGAGAGAGAGAGAGAGAGAGAGAGAGAGAGAGAGAGAGAGAGAGAGAGAGAGAGAGAGAGAGAGTGCAGGGTGTAACGTTGGAGACAAACGATCGCGTACAGTACAAACAGTACTACAGATGAGCTTGTGGATCTTCAGAATGAACAGCTAAAGACCTTAAAGTCGTCCTATGATGAGGAGTCAGTGACCGTTTCAACTGTCAGGATTAAAGAAATTTGCAGCAAGTGGGCAGACGTCGAAGACTTCATTGTGAACCATCATCCAAACAAACTTGTTGCTAACATGGCAGTAAACTTGATGAATGATAACACGATTGTCCACTTCAGAAAGATTCTCCAGCAAAGGAAGCGACAAATATCCCTTGATAGTTTCTTGGTGCAGAAAGATTTCCAGTCAGCTGCTAAGAAACAGCGACAAGATCATCCTGAAACTAATGATTTAGAATAACAAAGAAAGTTAATAATTTCCCATGATCGTTTTCTTGGTAATAAAGATAGACTAAATCTTTCTTTTATTTTACATTTAATTCATTTGGTTATTTTCTTTCTCTTTATTTAATACGTTAAATACACGTATTCTTTGAGTTTTGCCAGGTAAACGACCAGATGTTAATAAAAAAAACACACGATACTTTCATCTTGAAAGGGATTGTCTTTATTTAATTGATTTCAATGTTTCGGTTCACGAACGTTTCGAGTTACGATCCGAGTTCTAGAACGAATTAAGTTCGTAACCCGAGGTACCACTGTATATATATATATATATATATATATATATATATATATATATATATATATATATATATATATATATATATATATATATATATATATATATATATATATATATTTATTCGCATATCCTTTACAGGACATCGCTGTCAACAGCAGCATCTTTCAGCTGTCTCTTGATTTCTTGGCAAGATTAAGCTCAGTAGTTTGCCATTGCTTTCTGAGCGGCTGGCTCAGTGTCCCGCAAGTCACCAGCGGGGGACGAACCGCTCCCAGCTCGCTCCCGCTACGAGACTCTGCGTGACAAACGGGATTACGGAGAAAGTGTTGTAACCCCTCAGCCAGAGAGACCGGCATATATATATATCAGGTCAGGTCTTAGTCAGATATGACTGAGCTACCGTATGACAGTAGACGGTACTACCTGCTTTCTGTCAGCGCCGATTGTTGGGCGGCGCTTACCAAACCCGACACCCCTACATTGTGCCAACGGCTTCTGGCGGAAGGAGCGGCAACTAGGAGGGTACTAGCCGTATCCCAGGTGCGAGGAAATGCAACCTAAAGACTAAATAGTCATGGCAGAGCAGACCAGGCCCTAAGCCCTGGGTTGGCAACTGGTCTAGCATCGAAGCTCCGACAGGCGGACAGTTAGAGCATTGCTTTGCTGATCCGACAACTTGTGCAGCTTGTCTTGTTACAGACGTATTGGTGTTATCTTTCCTCTGGAGTAAACTAGACAGGCCGAGAGAGGGATCATGCTGTATGGACAACACATGGTCTCTCAATTCAGCCCAGGCTTTGTGTTATGGAGCGGTGTAACTCCATTATACAAACTATCGTCTGTCAAGACGGCAAGGTGCCAGTCATATATATATATATAAAAGGTGATAAAATATATCTATATATCTAGGAAAGGTGATAAAATAAAGTAATATAATACATCGTGATCAATTTTAATCAGTTGTATGCTGGGAAGGTGGCAAATGCATCTATGAAGGGTGGCAAATACATCTTTGCAGGGTGGAAATGCATGAACGGAACGTAATACGAAAAACATGTAAGAATAGTGATGTAGGAGACTAAATTGTCTACGCGGTCCCTCGCGCGTAAATAGTTAATATCTGTGTTTTGTTGACTGAAGGAGGTCTGCGTGAACCAAAAGGTTACGCCATTTTGTTGAGGAGAAACATCTGTAGCAATAGCAGTAATAACATAATAATAATAATAATAATAATAATAATAATAATAATAATAATAATAATAAGAAGAAGAAGAAGAAGAAGAAGAAGAAGAAGAAGAAGAAAAAGAAGGAATAGTAGGAGGAAAAGGAGGAGGAGGAGGAGGAGGTGGGGAAGAAGAAAATTGAGTAGCAGGACGAAAAGTGGTGAAGGGAGAAAGAGAAATGGAAGACAAAGAAGAAAGATATATATATATATATAGTATATATATATATATATATATATATATATATATATATATATATATATATATATATATATATATATTCTAGCATACAAACTGAAAAGTGACTCAAACACCCACACCCCCTCCCCCTCCTCCCATCTTCCCTTCCATCACCTCCTCCCTCACTAACTGACGAGGTCGTGCCACAAGACTGCACACACTGAACACGAATGATGGCGAGAGACTTCGAGCTGCACCAGCTGAAGAACGAACCAGGGAGTTCTAATTAATGCACAACAATGGAAGTACATGAGAAACGAGTATACAACAAATAATAAAGTATCGATTGGCACGCGTTTGTTTACATCTGAAAGATGATCGGGCCATTTGAATGTTGGAGGGGAGAAATGGGGGGGGGGGGGGGTAAATAGTAGGTAGTGTCTAATTGTGCTGTTCTATCTGTTTGTATAATTTTCCTCTACGGTCTACTAGTTGCTCATTTCTCTATTGTGGAGTGTGACAAGATCGCCTTGGGTAGTGAGAGTTAACCACCCCAGAGGTGTCTCTAGCACTCCCGTGTATTCTAACCCCAGGGGTTGGACAGGTAGATACCCTGTTTACTCTGTGGTTATCCTCGTATTACTTAATTATGTCTACAAGCCCCTCCAGATTCTAGACCCCCACTAACTACCTACTCCCGTGGAACAATGAACACTGAGGCATCGTCCGAGACCACACTCAATAATTATACAAAGAGTAAGTCAACATACACAAAGTTTATTCTACCCTTGTGAATATAGAACTGAAATGAACACCCTGATAGAATAATCTATTTACACAAATAGAGGATAGAGTAGAGACAGAATCAGAGATATGGTTACATCATCATAAGGCTGAGAAGTAGATTGGATGCAGATGTCCCGTCCAGTCGGTCAGCCACTCACCCGGCTTCCTTCCAGTGAGATGACTAGAACCCTGGAGACCACTCCGTCCCCAGAGCTTGGATCGACAACAAGAGAGTTAACCCTGGACCTCACTCAATTGTACAAACTGCAACCTCCTCACGTCCTAATGAGTCACTGCTAAATTAATAAACAGTTCTCTGTAAACAGCCTAGCTGGGAGACAATCCTCCTGGAGTTGACCCCAGTTACTCTTGCCTTCGATGACTGTGTATAGCCAATGACCAATCTAATGGTCCCCCATTAGTATCAAGTACCGCTAGTTGGGTAATAAGCCAATGACCAATCTAATGGTCTCTATATAGTAGTACATTACCCCTGATTGGGTAATCAGCCAATGACCAATCTAATGGTCCCTAAATCATAGTACATTATCCCTGGTTGGGTAATCAGCCAATGACCAATCTAATGGTCCCTAAATCATAGTACATTACCACTGGTTGGGTAATCAGATAGTTCTGCCGATACTTCACTGAGTCCTACAAGAAAACACAGTTCAGTTTCTAAACTAAGTTCACCATTTGGATAACACTTCTATTTCATCCGGAGATAACACTGTTCAGTCTGGACAATAATTAGTTGTCCGTTACCTGATAACACTGGTAATAAGTCTCTATACGCAAGCTGGTGTAGGTCTCATCCTGACCTGCCACTAAAGCTGCCGTAGGAACAGTCCCAGTTTATAGATCAATCTTTCCGACGTTTAGGCGAAACCCCATTAGACTGTGTACAGTCTGGTGTCTCGTATCATTGAGCAGGATTGCTCAGGTAGCTGAACTTCTCCTTACTGAAATAGAGTATCTTCTAAGTCAGAAAAACAACACAAACCATCACATCCCACACGTGCACTTTCAGGGCACCGGAATCACTTGATGCTAACATCCACTCATGATGATTCCTCTTGGCACATGGTGTGGTTTAGTCAGGCGAGGTAAGTAAAGGATTCTACCCTTCGCTGTGTTACACGAAGTGGTTTCCGGAAAACGACAAGTGTAGTTGACTTGTTCCTCAACAGGCAACTCCTGAATACGTAGAACCAGCCTCTAGTCAGTTACCAGAACTGTTCAAGGGCACATATGCCGCAATGTGTTAACAGTCAGCTGCAACTTGGTTGAGGTGAGACGCTATACAAATGGCTTAACAGAGCCATGCGTCTTCTCCCCGGGAGTGTCAGAAAGTGAATCTCTATTCTAGCCGCATTTCACCAACATGCAAACTCATGCGCACGAGGATCGAGTGCTCCTTGTGAAAAGTCAACTTCTCGGACAACATTCATTCTCCGCCTAGACTTTCTAGATCTCTCTGCACGAGAATTTAGTGGTGCACCCGGCCACACGGGTCACTCAAACTCATGTGCTCCGAGAAGATTCTAGACGGTAAATTCCCATCGGCTTCCCTCAGTCTATTTATAACTGGGAAAGTCCCCAATGACGCGCCAAAATAGTGCGGGATCCCGACGACAACAGACATATGATCGCCGTTTCGTCACATAGGCCCCCACTTTAAGAGGATCGACCCCGTCGTTCCACTTCTACGCAGAAGCTGTCTACGTCGTTCTCTCTTCTTTCTTAGAGACCGGATGGCGGGTGAGGAAGTCTAACCCTTCAATATTTCATAGGATACTTTTACCACCTTTGGTGGGGTGATAAGCTATTCAGTATCACGGGTGATCAACGCCTACTCCGCTACTGCGATCGGGCATCTCGCAGTGTCTTGCGGACCAGAGCTCCCGTCTCGATCTGATTTAACGATCGCTCCTGCCAGAGTTTACTGGACTTCTGCAACTCCAGCTTCCCCTTTCGAGGACCCAGCTGGACTGCAGTCGGTCGGTTTGAGGAACCAGAGGTCTGTGTACGTTCCGACACAACCCACCTCTTCCGACCACGGTTCTCAGTGTAGCTAGCACTGCGAATGTTCCTTTGGCCGGTCATGTTCTCCCGAGCACCGGGTCTTCTTTGCCTTACTTGACTTACCTTGATCCTTATCTTTCGATCTCGGATCGGTTGGACTGGTGTCCCCAGTCTCGCCATAGACTTCAACGTGTCTTTCGGCTAACTTGGTGACTATATCTAATCTCTCAGCCCCATTCTCACCTAAGAAGTTTCGCAAGGGTTTCGACATTTGCATTCGCATCTGATCTACAACCATCAACTCACGCAAACTTTCATACTCCTCTTCAAATCCGGCCAAGGCCATCCATTTAAGAAGGTATGAGTTCAATCTCACACTGTATGCTGAAAACAGTTCACCTGGTTCCCGCTTTAAAGCTCTAAACTTCCGTCGGTATGAGTGCGCTGTGATCTCAAATCTCTTCAAGAGAGCCGCTTTCAATGCCGGGTAATCATTCTGCAAACCCGGTGGCAAGCGTGCATACACTTCATAACCGGCGCCTCGGAGTCCCTGGGAGAGTTTCAAACACCATTTCTGTTTGTCTAACCCCATTGCAATAGACATGGCCTCATACTTATCTAAGTACTGGTCTATCCGTTCTTTCTCGGGTTCGAACGGCTGTAAAGGCCACTTCATAGCATGGTAGTCACGTCTACTGGTTGACTCTGAGCTAGGAGGTACACCTCCTCCCACAGCTCCATCAGTTACACCAGTAGCAGGCGCTTGTGCCTCAAGTAGCTTCATTCGATACTCATGGTCACGTCTTTCTCTGTCGGCTTCCAACTCAAGCCGTTTCATTTCACTATCAGCAGCTATCTTCTTTTCCTCCAGAGCCACTTTACTGGCTTCCAGTTCTCTTTCTGCTCTCTTCCTCTCTCTTTCCTCTAGGCGAAAATTTCTTTCCACCTCTTGCACATAGGATTTCAATGCATCTCCATCTAGACCTAACTTACGCCCAGTTTCCTGAACTTTGGCTAAGTCTAACTCTTGTGTAGACATGTTGACTATGAGATGTGGGTACTCAAGTCTGTGTGGGTGAAGCAATACAATTAATCTCTAACTAATAGTATTAACTAAACACCACAACACAAATGTCCGTCAGACAGATATGAGATAGGTAGAAGTAGTAGAATCTTATGTAGACTGATAGTAGAGGATATAGACTACGTCAGTATCCCTAAGAGAGGGTCCTACAACACACAGAGAGCTTGGAATAATCCCGGACGGACCCCCACTCTATTCTCTAGGCATTGATGTATATTTGTGTAACTACTGATATAACTAACTAATTATATGAATACATGTTTACCTCCTAACGTAAATGTTTAACTACGCTTGTATCTTTTTGCCAATTATGTAAATACCTACCTATATGAATACATTTGCCTACCTATTTAAATACATAACTACATTTCTATCTTTCTACTTACTTATATGAAAACTTTTTTTGGACAGCCAAAATGAGCAACCAGGAAGTTGTAATGGAAGCTGAGTCGCAAAGACAATTTATCACAAACATCAGAAAGAACCAGTCATCGTTTTGTTTTTTTTGGTTTCTGGCCACGTTATGAGCAGATAAAAACTGGAATATACTGTCACAACCGGAAAGATTTGCGGAAAGAGAGATAGAGGAAGACATCATTAGAAGACTCTTGACAGTCTTGTGTCATGGCATGGAATGGAGTCACCACACGAATTGATCCATGACGCCGGAGATCACAATTTGTGGAAAGACATCATGGCCCACGCCAGCCGGCAAGGCACTGGATGATATAAATACCCGCCTACACGAATACATTTCTACCTACCTATGAGAATACCTAACTACGTGAATATAATTATGTCTACTGATGTAAATATCTCACTACACTTATACCTTTCTGCCTGGTTATGTAAATACCCGGGTACGGTTATATTTGTTTTTCTATTTGTGAAAATACCTAATTATACTTATATTTTTCTCCCTATTTATGTAAATACTTAACTACATTTATACATTTATGCCTTCGTATCTATAGTTATATCTTTCTATCTATCTAAATTCACACAACTCACTTCAACTTCACATCGATAACATGCCAGTAGAAAGTGTAATTGAGCACAAAACATTAGGCCTGATCATTGATAGAAACCTAACCTTTAATTCCCACGTTCAATCATTCGTTAAACAAACAGCGAAAACAGTCTACCAACTCGCTAAAATAATTTTAAAAAAATTTCCTTGACGAGGACACAAGGAAAATATTCTATACATTTCATGTACAGATACATTTTGACTACTGCTCTACAATTTGGGGCGGTTGTTCCAATTCAATCTCCAAACGACTTTTCTCACTCCAGAAACGGGCTATGAGTTTAATTGATAGCAAACATTTAACTGACAATCCTAGCCTGCATAGACGCCTACAGTTACTGCCACTCTTCAAACGCCTACTTTTCAATAAGGCCAAACTAATTTACAAAATCCAACACCAGAACACCCCAGATTACATTTGGCCATTGTTTAAATATAATGCTAGACACAGTAAACGATTAAATATGTTACACATTCCGAATCCTAGAATAGATTTATACAAAAAAGCTTAACGTACTACGCAGCTCAGATGACAAACAATCTTCCACAAGAAATCAAAGATTTCAGCAATCGCTATACATATAATCGCAAATTATTCGAACACTCTCTCAGTACGGATTTTAAAAAAAAAATGTTGCATATCCATTACATAACGTTGCAGTCAATACCAACATTCTTCAGCTGCTCTTGATGTACCAGGCAAGTTTTAGGTTTAGTAGTTTGCCATTGCTTTCTGAACGACCGGCTCCCATACCAACACATTATAACACAACGCGACACGGTCTGCTGCACAAATCGGTCGCAGCTGAGTTTCTAACGCCTTCTAAGCGGCTCACAAATCGCGTTCGCAAGACCTTGGCCAAGAAGTAGGATTGCCATCCCTTTAATGGAAATAATAGTTATAATAATAATAATAATAATAATAATAATAATAATAATAATAATAATACATATAATAATAATAATAATAATAATAATAATAATAATAATAATAATAATAATAATAATAATAATAATAATCCATTGGCACCTTTCCGTCTTGACAGACGATAGTTTGGTACATTGTGCTTCAAAAAGGCTTAATAACTACAACCCATGGCAGTGGCAAGTGTGGCTGGTAAGGCCAATTCTTGCTGCAAATGTTTGCCCACAGTAGATGCATGTTAAAACATGGTCATTTCCACCATTGTGCACCATCTTACGTCTTTCACGCTCTGTGTGTGCGTTGTCTGCAATCATTTTCTCCTTTGTCTTTATTCCATTTCTGATAGTTGCCCTCCATGCAACACGTTCAGCGGTGACTTGCTCCCAATGTGCATTATCAATGCCTGTATCAATCATGTCCCGTTTACACACATCTTTGTATCGTAGTAGAGGCCGAACCTGAGATATCCTACCTGTCTGTAATTCACCAAAAAAGATGTCCTTTGGTATTCTACCACCATCCATCCTCCTAACATGTCCTATCCATCTAAGTCTACGAAGACTGAGCATGGAATACACCGTCACACAACCTGATCTTTCCAATACTTCAGTATTTGTGATTTTGTATTGCCACTTAATACCAAGTATTCTTCCCAGACACTGCATATGAAAGCTGTTTAAACGTTTCTCTTGGTGTGAGTAAGTTGTCCACATTTCACTGCCATAAAGAAGAGTACTAAGGACACAGGCTTTGTAGACGAGGACTTTTGTTTTGGCAGTAAGCTTCTTGTTCTCCCAGACTCTTTTTGCTAACATGTTCATTGTTTAAATATTGAGCACAACCCACTACTGGCAACGCCGATCGCATTCTGGTATGAACCTAAGGCCTATCCACGTCAATATGGAAGCACTATACTCGAGTTTCGCCCTCATTTGAGCTCGTCAGTAGTGCATATCCCTGACCGGATCCGGAAACAGTCCCGGATCACGCGTGTGAAGCGAGTGTGTAACCACGCGGCACACACTGGACACACCAAATTATCACAACAGAACATCACAGCGCTACTCATCGTAGGCTATGCTCAAGATTGCCCAATCGCCGCGACCGACGTCCGTCAATCGATGGGACCCGAACGATCAGGACTTCTCACTGGCAAGGAACACCAGGCCTCCTAAATGCAGTGAGCAATAATCAATTGATTATGTGGTTGTTTCGGGATTTGAAATTTAAATCATGTTGTTGCTGCCTTGACAATCCTGATGTTGATTTCCTGATCGAGGGATAATTTGCTATTTACCTCTGATCCTAGATATGTAAAATGGTCTACTCTCTCCAGTTCTGCGTCGTCAATAAAGATTGATGGTACACCATGTGCACCTTGTGACATAATCTGTGTCTTCTTTTTATTAATTGTTAAATCAAATTTAGAACAAGCATTGGAGAATGCAGATAGTAGATGTTGTAATTCTTCCTCAGAGTGGGGTATAATCGCAGCATTATCCGCAAAAAGGCAACTCTCTGATTAGTACCCTCCTAATTTTGGTCTTGGCCTTCAATCTCTGAGCATTATAGAGGCCACCATCTGAGCGTGAGTGAATGTATATACCGTCATCCTGATCACGAAAGGCATATTTCAGTAGAAGTGAAAAGTATATCCCAAAGCGGGTGGGGGATAGTACACAACCTTAACTCCACTCTTGACTTGATTATACCCTTCATGCCTGTGTGGTTCTTATATATATTATTATACTAACTACACGAATACACGTCTGCCTAATAATGTAAATACCTTACCACATTTACTTCCTTCTGCCTACTTATATAAATACCTTCCTACTCATATAAATACCTGACCACACTTATATCCTTCTGCCTACTTATATAAACATCTTCCTACTCATGTAAATACCTGACTACACTTATATCCTTCTGCCTACTTATATAAACACATGCCGACTCATGCAAATACCTGAATACACTTATATCCTTCTGCCTACTTATATAAATACCTGCCTACTCATGTAAAATACCTGACGACATTTTTGTCCTTCGGCCTACTTATATAAATACCTTCCTACTCATATAAATACCTGAGTACACTTATATCCGTCTGCCTACTCATATAAATACATGCCTACTCATGAAATACCTGACTACACTTATATCATTCTGCCTACTTATATAAATACCTGTCTACCTGTCTATGTAAATACCAGATTACACTTACCGGTTTCCGTGGCTAAAGCATTACGGATGCGATTCGTAATCCCGTATACCCTGGTTCGAAACACAGCGGTGCTGGTTTTTTTGCGAAAAAGGTCGTTCAGAAAGCAATGGCAAACTACTGAACGTAAAACTTGCTCAGGAATCACGAACAGCCAAAATGCTGGGGTTGACTACGACGTCCTGAGTACACTTATATCCTTCTGCCTACTCATATAAATACATGCCTACTCATGTAAATACCTGCCTACACTTATATCATTCTGCCTACTTATGTAGCTTCACGAACAGCTCATGGTTCTGTAATGTGATAGCACCATCACTTTTTGTAGTCCAAAGAGCAAGGAAGAATAGGTGGCCAATCTTTCCCCCACTTTGGCAAGTGACGAGACCAGGCGTCTAACCCGTGTACGGTCGTGTTCAGGACATTACTAGCGCAGCTCGCTATCGACGTCGCCAGTGCACCCTCCTAACTACTGCATACATGCATGACTACATATCGAAATGCCTAGCTGGCCAACTACCCATCTATCTGCTGTAAACAGTTGTAGTTTTGTTTCTGTGCGATCGCTCGCTTTGAACTCAAGCGTAGTACATATACGTGCTACTGGGTTTAGTTAGTTGCATATCTTTTACAGGACGTTGCATTCGACACCACCATTTTGTTTTTACAAAAAAACCAACGCGAGGCGGTCTGCTGCCAAATAGCGACGACCAACGACGTTTCAATTATAATAATTTTCATTGGGAACGGAACAACAAAACATATGTAAGGAAAAACATGAAAGTAGAAAATTGTATAATATTAAAACATATATCCTTCGTTGTTAGGAAAGCGGCGCGGAACTTCTAATTTCATATTCTTCTGTTGACCTGTTTGTGTTGTTCTGTTCCCGATGAAAATTATTATAATTGAAACGTCGTTCGTTGTGTCGTAGTATACTTAGTTTTATTGTTTATTTTATAATGTTTTTGGATTTCCGCCCTATTATTTAAGTTTAAAGTTGTGAGTCTCTGTAAGGTATGTACACTGTGTCTGTGTTTAGTATATCTTAAGTTTTCGCAGGAGGTACACATATACTATATTTTTAAAGACCAGTCGGCAATTGATGGGTGATGTGGTCAATGTAACACCGGCAGCTTTTCCTTCCTAGAATAGTTCGTGGTACTCGTGCTAGACTTGGTCGACCTAGAAGAACAGATAGATCTTCACGGCTTGGAGAGAATGGTGCTGCAGAGAGTGACCAGAGAATCTGGTCGGTACTCAACACTCCGAGAAAGGGCAAAATGGATATATAATCAGACTGCTACGGGTAATATTAGTACTTGGACTCTTCGCTGGTTGTTGAAGATGATGATGTACCACTATGGGAATGTCCTGAGTGCTGTAATGTCGGTTCTTGACTTAACTTGATCTAGGTGCACTGGATAAAAAAAACTGTCATTTACTGCCAATATAGTACCTTGTGGTGTATGGCAGGGGGGGTCTTTGAGCCTGAGGAATAAGGGCCGCCTGGCTAGTGCAGTCGCCGCGAACTGTGCAGGTTAGGATTTTCTTTTGCCCCCGACAGAAAAAAAATCCCGCACCTTACCGGGGATCGAACCCGGGTCTCCCGAATGAGATCCGGCGTTCTATCCACCTCGGCCAGCCGCTCCACTGGATATAGATAGTTAATGTTTAAAAAAAAAAATGCATTTCTTGAGAGAGATTCAAACGCAAGACCATACTCCGACTGATATGTATTCTAGCCACTGCGCTATCTCGTGACCCACCTATCTCAGTTTTAAAAAACACCAAACTAGCATGTCATTTGAAATAACACGAAGTATTGCAGCTTTACATAATATAATAATAATAAATTTGTTGCGTATCCCTTACGGGACGTTGCAGTCAACACCAGCATTTTCAGCTGCTGTTGATGTACTAGGCAAGTGTTACGTTCAGTAGTTTGCCATTGCTTTCTGAACGACCGGCCCCTATACCTTTTTCGAAAACATCCAGCACCGCCGTGTTTCGAACCCGGGTATACGGGCTCACAAACCGCGTTCGCAGGCCCTTAGCCACAGAGATATACAATTACGGAAATCACAGTACGTTGCGGCGACTAGCCTGCATCCGCAAACAAATACATACACGAAACACAGCATATAGTCACGGAAAAAAACACCCCCACCCCCCGTGACTAGATGACTACATTAAGCATTAATTAAGACATAAGAACGAGATGAGAAGAATGGAAAGATGAAAAAAAAAAATAGAATAATGAAAAGAAAACGAAATTGGAAAACGTTTTTAATTGCTTCTTGTCTCAAAATCCCAAGCTGTAATACGAACATACATTCACTAACAATCATGGATTCACTAACATTCATGTTAGTATCACAGCCTGGGATTCTGATATAAGCAGCCAAATTTGTTGTCTTCAAATGTTCATTTTCTCATCATCGTTCTCATGTTTTCATCTCTCCATTCTTCTCATCCCATTCTTATTCCTTCATGTAGTCACTGTAGTGTCTTCCCCGTGTTTGTATGCTGTGTGTATGTATGTGTTTTCTGATGAAGGCTACCCCGTACAACGTCCCGTGCTTTTCGTAATTATGTTCTGTAAAGCTGTAGTACTTTGTGTTATTTTATATTGTTTACATTTCCACAGCTTTACCGCACTTCCACTAATTTTATTCATACGAGGGTAAGTTAATAAGTAAGTCACAAATGGCTGTAGAAAAATAACTATCTGTGATAACAACTTGAAACGAGTTTATTTGTATGCATAAATTGTCCCTTTATTTCTCAATAAAATTTCAACCAACAGTCATGCATTTATCTCATCGTTTTATCAGTCCTCCCAAACCGGCTGCATAGAGCTGAGCGCTTTGTTTTCATTTACCTGCCGTCCCACACAACTGTGTGTTATATGTTGTTTGTCCATCAAGAATGATGATGACCATTCATTTCATCCAGTGGGGTTGAAGGTATGGAGCCGTGGGTTCTAAGATGGCTGATAAGGCCTATTTTGGCTCGAAATGTTCTTTGACAATGTGGGCAAGGAATGCTTGACGTTTCTGGAGGAGGATTTCCTGCAGTAGTTTTTCTGTCCTGCCTTTTCTTCACAGCTCTTGCAGTCCTGGTTGCCTCACATATGACTGCACCCTTGCGTAATGATGCACGCCACGAATTTCGGTCTCTGGCTGCAGCCTCCCAGGTGTCATGATGAATTCCAAAAGCCTTCAGTGAAATTTTCAGTGTCTTTAAAGCGTTTCCTCCGGCCACCTTGGGAGCGTTTACCACAACGCAGTTCGCTGCAAAAATTCGTTTAGGGAGCCTGTGATCTGGCATGCGAGTCAAGTGACCAGCCCAGCGAATCTGATTCTTCATCAGTAGAGTATGGATACTGGGCATGGATGCTCTTTCTAGGACTTCAGTGTCTGGAATCTTGTCTTGCCATTTAATCTTCAGTAGCTTCCTTAGGCAGACTGTGTGGAAGTGGTTTAATTTCCTAGCGTGTCGCTGATAAACAGTCCAGGTTTCACAAGCATATAGTAGTGTGGATAATACAACTGCTTTATAGACTTTTAGCTTTGTTTGCAGGCTTATTCCAGTTTCTGTCCCATACATTCTTGTACAGTCTGCACACAACTGTGTGACTTACTTATTGACTCGCCATTGTGACGTTTTCTACCCAACTAGGCATGGCTTTGCGGGAAATCTGTAGGGGCTAAGTCCACCGAAAACCTACCTTGGCGGGAGATATTTCGCGAGTGACACCGAAGTTGAATATGAAGTGAAAACGTGGTTTAGAAAACAGAGCACGCAGCTCTATGCAGCGGTTTGGGAGGACTGATAAAACGATAGGATAAGTGCATCAATGTTGGTGGAAATTATGGTGAGAAATAAAGGGACAATGTATGTATACAAATAAACTGGTTTCACGTTGTTATCATATTTAGTTATTTTTCTACAGCCATTTGTGACTTACTTATTGACTTCCCTTCCTACTTTAATTATGGCTTTGAAAGGCCTTTGCGATCAACTACAACCCAAGGTTAATTTTCCAGGAAATTTTACGTTCAGTAGCTTGCCATTGTTATCTGATCGAGACGTCAACTTTGAAGACCACCGGTGTACAGTTTGAACCCTCATCACGCCGTCGTTAGCGTACCGGAAGCTAAAACGAACCAACCCTTCCGGCCACGCAAACCACTATCTCAGTTGTAGTTACCAAAAATAGAACGTTCTCGTATCGAATAGTTCACTCGAAATAAACCCTCATTACAGCTGTATTCAGCCTAGAAAATAGATTATCGATGTCGCTTATTGCTAGCGTCTGGCCCGGCCCTCACTTCGGCCGACCCCGCTGGGATTCGATTCTGTCTCCTTTCCTATCCACAAGACGGCTTCTGTAACCTTCTAGGCCTGTTGGCGCCAAAATTAGTGAGATTATAAAGTTAGCAGGCGTCGATATATCGATCGGTTAGGCTTTCGTGTCGCTGACTGATAGAGAAGGCCTAGATTATTCGCTTTACTGTTGCTCTTTTATTGCATCTCTGTGGCGAAGGAGTAACGAATGCAATTTGTAATTCTTCATCCCGCGTTCGAAACATAATTGCGGGGGATTTGGAAGCAAACCGCCTTGTCTTGTGTTGGTTACAATGGTATGTGTGCCGGTCGTTCAGAAAGCAATGGTAAACTACTGAACGTAAACGTTGGCCAGGAATCAGAAACAGCACCCCCCACCCCCTACCCACCTCCTCCCACCCCCCAAAAAATACAGGAATTCTCTGCTACGATGCTACGTCCTGTACAGGATATGAACTTTCTTTTTTATTCCTTCATTGTCATGTCGTGTGTTGTCAGCTGCTGTTGCTGGTTATTGTCAACATATGTTCCTGACTGAATTTGTATGGAGCAAAGTAGGATACAGCTGGCGAGGTGATACTGAAAAACGAATGAAAGCCAAATATAATTAGCGAGCTGTTAAACACTGCACACAGTCAACCAACAACCAGGGTTACAATTACATTGTAAGAAACACAGATTATGGTCGTCGCTCGGAAGAAATAAATAATATGTAATATACGGGTAAATGGGAATATTCACAAGTGAATAGGTACAATTATCTTGGAACGATCTGATGGGAGATGACTTGAAGAGATTAGAACAAGAATTGCTTTGTTAAAGGTAGACTTTTAGCAAGATGGAAAACACATTGACCAATAAAAACATGTCAAATGCAACGAGAACAAGAATGTTGAAGTGCTACATAGAACCCGTACTTTTATATGGATGTGAAGCTTGGACAATAAGCAGACAGGTTAAAAAAAAACAACAACTAATATCCGTGGAAATGTGGTTTCCAATGAAAATGCAAAGAATACCATGGACAGATAGAAACACCAATGACCAAGTTCCATAAGAAACAAATGAAAACCATAAACTGATTAGAGAAATTAGACGTAGAGAGTCATAATTTTTGGGACCCATTAATAAACTAGAGAACTTGGTGACAACTGGCAAGATTGCTAGGAAAAGAACAAGGGGAAGTCAGAGAAGTAAATACCTGGATGGCTTGTCCACGTGGCATGGTCGAGACAAGAACACAGCTGATCCACAACTCTGATGATCGTGTGATATGGCGAAACATGACAGCCCACGCTTATCAGTATGGCACATGATGATATGTTGTATATGTCTGTGTATGTGTATATACTATATAGTTCCAATTCCAATTCCAATTTTCAAAACAAAAATTCCAAATTCGGTCTCGTCTAACTTGCCTCATCAGCTTTGGTTATTGTTGAGATCCGTGGTTTTTGTGGGTATTTCTACCCTGTTTCTTGTCTTGTGCGCTCTTACGAGTAAGTCCTATCTCGGACTGGTTATGTAAGCGTTTGTGTCTGTGACGTCAGCTGGGGGGATTGGTCGGCAGATGTCCTTTGTTCCCCTTTCCTAGTGGTTTCTTTTATTGGTGAAGGCTTGACTGGTTGCAGTCCTTATAAGGACTCTTTGTTTGATGTTTGGTTAGCTTTCCTTTTGTTCTGAGTTTGTGTCACCTTCTCGTAGTTGCTGTGGTATTCTTCCTCCATTTGTTTCCAGACTGAGTTGCTTTTCCATATGCTATTTATCGTCCCATGTGCGGGAGTCATTTTCGTATTGTTTGCATCGTAGTCTAGCTTGCCTTTCCCTTTCTTCGTAATCAGCGTTATATATTTCTCTCCTCTTGCATCGAGCTAAGAGAGGACTGTCTTCCTCGTCTGTGCTCCCGTTATCTACAGGCTCCTCTAGGTCATATTCATCTACCTGGCAGGATGCTGATTTCATCTCGGGTTGCTTAGGTATCTTGGCTGGACTACTGGCTTCTGCTCGCTGTTTCTGATTGGTCTGTGGCTTGGCTCCATCATGCGTCTTTTTGCCTCCTTTTTTTGTGTGCATTGTCTTCATTAGTTTTTCGGTGTTTTTTGTTGTGCTTCAACTTGCTTCATCTCATCTGTTGGTTTGGATTGGTGCTTCGTCCTTTCGGCGTTCAGTAGTTCTCTTTCGGTCTTGATCATTTGTAGGATTTCCTCATTTTCCTTCTTTATCTTAGCCATGCGCTCCATCTCTTGTTTGATGTTGTGCTGGATCTCTTTCATGTCGGCCAGCAGCTTCTCATTATCGCTGGTTGGTGCTGGCGTCAGTATTGCCTTGACTTGCTTCTTCGGCTCGTCTATCTGGTTCTGCAGTTGATCTCTTTCAGCTTGGGATATACACGTGGCCGTCTCGCACCTCCGCATTGCTTCTTTGTATGGCGTCTTTGTGTTAATGGCGAGCTTTAAGAGGTCTCTGTGTCTTTGGAGGTACGGAGAGCCCAAGTATCTTGCTCCATGCTTGCCCAGGCAGTTGGCGCACTTTCTTTTGCTGTTGGGTGCTCGGAAGTCCGTGTCCAGCTTGGCCAGCGGACACTCCTTAAAGGCGTGGTGATCGGCGCAGTACCGGCAGATTTATGTCTTACTGCGACATGCTCTCTGCTGTGGCCGGCCCTCTGGCATCTGGAACATTGACTGACTCTTGGGATGAATCTATCTGGTTGTTTCATTTTCTTGTTGATTGGGATTGTGGTCGGCATCTCGCTGCCCTCGGTCGTCACCACCGCCAGCGTCGCAGGGATCTTTGAGTAAGTCAGGATCCGCTCCGCCTTCAAGATTTTGATGTTGAGATTCTCTTCCTGCAGCTGCTTCTGGATTTCTTCGTCTGACAGCTTCACTTGAATCCGCTTGACAACTCATCGGACTATTTTTGAGTCGGTGTTTCAGACTGTGGTGTCTTTCTCCTCCTTCTTCTCTGCTGTCTTGGACCTTGTCTGTGTTGGGCTGTCGACGGTCTTCCACGGGATGGCTTCAATAGTGGCTGTAGTTTCAGGTTCTTTGAGGCAGCTAGCTGGCGGGCTCTCAACGCTCGTCTTCTTCGAAGGCTTGGCGGCTCCCTCGCTGCACATCTTCTGTGTCTGTTGTTTCGTGCTGTTGTTCTTGAGAGACATTTTGCTCCCCCGTATCAGGTTTCTTGACTTGTTCAGGTGACTTGTCTTGACGGAAACGTCTCCGACGTATACTATATAGGGTTGTGTATGTCAATTTATATATGTTGTATTTATGTCCAATGTTTCCGAAATAACATCAGATGAAAGTTGCACAACAGATAATAAGAACAGAATAGGAGAAACATTATTACTGTATATTCACCGACACTCGCTTCCACTGATTATGTGAAGGATTCAATCTATGAGGAGCTAGACTCTGTGATCAAGGCAGTACCAAAATATGACTACATGTACATACTCTGGGATTTTAATGCTCGTGTAAGCAAGGACTCGAGTTCATGGCCAATGTGCCTTGGAAAATACAACAACGGTCACATTAATGAAAATGGGCAAAGGCTGCTGGAGCATTGCACCAGAAACGACTTATGCATTACACTCCATTTGCTTTTAAACAAAAGAGCGGCATAAGGTCACATGGTAACACCCAAGATCCCGCAGTTGGCATCGGACTAGACTTCATCATCACACGGAGACAACATCTGAACCATATATCATTAACTCGAAGTTACCACAGAGCTGATTGTGATACTGATCATGCTTTAGTTGTTGCAAGGGTTAGACTGAGACCAAAGAGAATTTACACGACTAAACATAAATCTAGCCCCAGGATTAATATTATTAACACCCAAGATCCTGATAAGTGCTATGAATTCCAACAGAAACTTAAAGACGCTTTCACTGATACATCAGAAAATTGTACATCATCATCAAGTGCCATGCCGACTGGCGTAGGCGTTCATGACTTCCCACAGATCTCGGTCTTTGGTGTTCTGGATCAACTCTGCCGTTGATATTCTTCCATGCCACCGTCGGAATCCATCCAGCAATCATTTCTCGTGGTTTGCTTCTCTTCACCTCGATCTTTCCAGTTGTCATGATGTTCTCCTAATGTTTCTCTTCTCATCACATGACCAAAAACCTGTTTGTCTCTTTCTTATTGTTGTATATAATGTTCAAATTTGACTAGTCTCTTTCAGGCATTCGTTATTAGTTACTTTGGCAGTCCAAGGAATTCGCAACATTCGTCTAAGAAATCACATTTTTGTTGCTTCCAATCTCTTCCTAATTTGTTCATTTACATTCTAAGATTCATAACCATACAGCAAAACATGTTCTACGAGGGTAAGTTAATAAGTAAGTCACAAATGGCTGTAGAAAAATAACTAAAGATGATAACAACTTGAAACTAGTTATTTTTATACATACATTGTCCCTTTATTTCTCAACATAATTTCCACCAACATTGATGCATTTATCCCACAGTTTTATCAGTTCTCCCAAACCGGCTCATAGAACTGTGTGCTTTGTTTTCATTTACCTGCCATTCCACAGATCTGTGTGACTTACTTATTGACTCGCCCTCGTAACATTTTCTACCCAGCTATGCACCGTTTTACGAGGATAAACATTTGTCAGCATAAACAGGAAACCTACCTTGGCGGGAAACATTTCGCGAATGACGCCGAAGTTGAATATGAAGTGCAAAAGTGGTTTAGAAAACAGAGCACGCAGTTCTATGCAACATGTTTGGGAGGACTGATAAAACGATGGGATAAGTGCATCAACGCTGGTGGAAATTATGTTGAGAAATAAAGGGACAATGTATGTATAGAAATAAACTGGTTTCAAGTTGCTATCGTCTTTAGTTATTTTTCTACAGCCATGTGTGACTTACTTATTAACTTACCCTCGTATATTGCACTTCAGCACTCTCTTTCTTACATTCAATGATAGTGACTTATTGCATAAGATATTCTTCATTTTCTGAAATGCAGCCTTTGCTTGCCCTATTATGCTCTTAATCTCTGTTGTGCATCTTCCATCCGATGTAAAATGTCCCTAGATATTTAAAACTATCCACTTGTTGAAGAATCTCTATTTCAGATTTGGGTGTCATCTGTTTCTTTGGTATCACCATTGTTACTATTTTCTTGATATTCAAGGAGAGTTCTTTGTTTGCACTCTCTGTTACTACAATGTCCAGCAATTGTTGTAGATCTTTTGCATTATCCGCTATCAATACTGTGTCATCTGCATAGCGTATATTATTTATATTACAACCTCCGAATGTTATTCCTGGCTTTTCTTTGATCTCTCTCATTATTACTTCGTTATAGAGGGAGAAGATATCCGGTAACAAAACACATCCCTGTCTTACTCCCATCTTTATGCGTTCATAACTTCCTTCTTTATTTCCCATTTTAATTGCTGCTACTTGTATTTGGTTCCAGTAAATATTTTTATTATTATTCTGAGATCTGTCCCATCAATGTTAATATCTTCCAACATTTTAATAAGTTCATCATGTTTTACTTATAAAATGTCTTAGTATAATCTATGAAGCACAAATATATGTCTGTCTTTGTCTCTACTGATCTTTTTAATAGTGTTCGTAATATATATATTGCATTGTTTGTACCTTTTCCTTCCACAAATCCATACTGTTCTTCACCATTTTTCATTTTTATTTTCTTTCTTGTTCTTCTCATTATAACTCTAATAGAAGCTTAGTGACATGATTTATGAGGTTAATTGTACAGCAAGTGAAAAGTGGGGTAAACTTAAGGAAACTCTTTATAAAACAGCGGTAGGGGTTTATGGCACTGTGGATCATTAGAGACATGACTGGTTTGCGGCAAACAGCCAGACACTGGAGCCATTGATTGATAAAACGAAGATAGCTCTCTTAAAAAATAACAAGGAAAGAAAACGAGAAACACTCTCTGTGAGCCGCAGCAAACTAGGAAGGATGTGCAAAAGGACATCAGGATTGGTAAGGCAGCAACAACAATAAACGGGTTAACAAAAATAGTCTGAGAGACCAGGAATCTTACTGCGAAAACAAAAGTCCTTGTCTATCAAGCTAGTGCGTGATGGTGAAAATGACCATGTGTTAACATGCATTCATTGTGGACGAACATTTACAGCGCGAATTGGTCTGATCAGTCACATTCGCTACCGGCATGGTTTGTAGTTATTATACCTCTTTTTAAGCACAATGTAATAAACTATCGCCTGTCAAGACGGAAAGGTGCCAATAAATGAATGAGAGGAAACAAAAGAAAAACATTTAAGAAAATGAAAGTTATCTCATGCAGTAAATCACTATCATTAAATGTAAGAAAGAGAGTGCTGAAATGCCATATAGAACTTGTTTTTCTGTACGGCAATGAATCTTAGAATGTAAATGAACACATAAGGAAGAACTTGGAAGCAACAGAAATGTATTTCCTGAGACGAATGTTGCGAATTCCTTGGACTGCCAGAGTAACTAACAACTATTGGCTTATAGAGGATAATGAAACTAGAAAATTATATAAAACAACATGAAATAAACAAACATCTTTCTTTGGCTATGTGATGAAAAGAGAGGTATTGGAGAACATCGTGACAACTGGAAAGATCAAGGGGTTGAGAGCCAGACGCAGAATGAGACAGAATAGAAACGGCGCTGGATGGATTGAGACAATGGCATTTAGGAATATCATCATCATAATTGATCCATAACAGCAATAACCAAGACCTGTGGAGAGATATGAACGCCTAGGACAGCTGACAGGGCACTTGATTAGGAGGATGTTTCCGTAAGGATGTGTGTGTCTGTTTATACATGATAAGTTTTTGTCTGTGTATACATGCTATATTTAGATGTCAATATATAAATGTTTGGCTTAGAGGTTATGACTTTTCTCCGAAATCTCGTATACTCTCGTCGGTAACGTGATGACGGTGAGAATCAGCAGTGGTTCGAATCGCATCGGTAACTTACGGGGTATGTGAGCCGGCCGCTCAGAAAGCAATGGCAAACTACTGAGAGTAATCTTGCCAAGAAATCAACATACAGCTGAAAGATGCTGGTGTTGACAGCGATTCCTGTAAAGGATATGTATACCAGTGTATAATAACACGAAGGCTTGTTGTTTTCTTGTTGATATAACGTTTATTTCTGTAAGATGACAAAGCTTCGATGTTCTCCTCCACACCAGACAAAGGCCGGATCTCAACTGCCCTTGCCAACCCAATACGTCACGATTGAGCATCTCTCACCCTTTCATTCTCGATGCTCAATCGTGCTGTATCTGTTTCCCACTAGACTCTAATAATACCCCAGTACTCTTCCCTTACTGTTACACCTCCCCATGTTGAATAAAGAATTTTCCTTTTAAAGGAAAAATCTTTACTCCAAATCCCCATACTCCATTCCCTCTTTGTCTTCTAATCTTCACAAAAATCAAGTTTGAGTAAATAATATATCTTTTACTCTTCTCCCAGTGACATGGTCTGCTAATAACCCCCCCCCCCCCCCCCCCCCCATATACTTCTTCTTCGACTTTTAATTATATAATACCACGTATGGTAACCCTGTTAATCCAAACAGTCCTCTTTCCTTTTATTTCCCCAACATTATATAGTTATCTACTACATAATTCTTCATTTCTGGTTCTTTCTTGTTTCCTGTATCAAATATACATATTATAAGAACAGCTCATAAATTCTTTATCGAAATTTTTGACCTTATAAAATTTCTCATTCTTTACTATTCTGGTTCTTTCTTGGCTCATCTAGTTTCCTGTATCAAATATACATATTGTAAGAACAGCTCATAAATTCTTTATCGAAATTTTTGACCTTATACAATTTCTCATTCTTTCAAACCCCAGGACGTACAAAAACAATGTAGTTAGAAAAAGCAAAGAAGCGGTGCGCACCTAGTAAGGAATATAAAGAATGAATACACGACATGACCACATGGACATACAGTAAATGTACATTTAAGACACTCACCCTTTACCTCCCTTGCCAATAAAAAAATTTTGTAAAATAATTTTTTTAAAACACCTTATGAAATATATCATTGTTCGTTATAAAACAATTTGGCATAAGTTTTCATAAACCTTATATATTTCAGATTCACATTGCCAACCACAATTCTGTTCCTCTTTCGTTATCTCACCTTTTACCATGAGCCCATGTTCATATTTTATGAACACCTTTAATATAATTAAAGCTGGTATTTCACAGCACCTATATCTTGCCCCCGTACATCCCATCCTGCTATTTTATAAATACAGTGACGTGTGTGCAAGCCCTGGATACGTCTATCCATTCGTGTACACACGTTCACCAACTATGGTTTCCCACTAGTTAATGAATGCGTAGCATTCCTTAGCTATTTACTCTTAAGTTTCCCTTTACCTTATATCAGTGGACAATTTAGTTTTTATCAACTCTTTTCTGAACGAAAAAACCTTTAGCAAAACCCCATTCATTTGAAACTTAACTTACTTAACTAACTTTATAACCATGTAACTCAATATACCAAACCCTTTATGTAATCGAAATAAAATGAACACAACCTCCTCCAAATTAATCTAGAAGAAAAAAAACACATTTTTACAATGACATAACATGCATGTTATCAAATCAGAATAAAATATTCTATTCTACCTATCACTATTGGACACTTTTACGGACCAATAGTTTTTATCAACTCAAATGCTAGGAACACAATCGCCCTATTCTAAATCAATTAATCAAACAATAACAATCATTTTCCAAGACCAAATCAAGAAAACAAAATGAGGCATTACAACTTAGGCTCAATAAACAACCAAACAATAGCCATCATATCATATATGAATCATGACTCAAAACAATTTTAACTCTCTTAATATTACTACGTATAGTGGCCCACCAAGATTGGTCTCTCATTTTTATGACCGAGAAGACTAAACATTCCATCTGTATATCTGTTAACTACAGACCAACTAGTATCACATCTGTTCTATCTACATAAACAAATCAGTAATCAGTAATCAACATTTACTATACCATCTCCCTCATAACATAACATCCAAAATATCCTCTTAAGTAAGCACTGTAAACTACATGTTGAATCACTAATCCAATTTTGAGTCAATGTGGATCTGGTCTGCCTATTATTTCCTTTGGACCAATCTTCACTAATAACTTTTTAATCCTTATCGTTAAACACGGCATTTCTAGCAGCAATAAAAAGTACATTTACCCCTTGTACCAATACCTCAAGACCACATTTTTGTTTTCTTTTAAAAAAAACATCTATAGAGTCCTTTTCCACTTCCACCGTTTCGTATACTTCCTCAAGCATCACTTACAGTTCTAAATCCTGAAACTTATAACTTGCCATCTGCAGTACTTTCAACTTATCTATCCTCCTACGTTTCCACTTCTTCAACAACTCCAAGTTTCTGTGAATAAGTGCTAATTCTACATCAATATCTTCTTCTTCATACAACCTACTAGTTTCCTCCATACTACTACTTGACTCTGACTTTTCATCCATTTCTTCTTCTTCGTCTGTATGTCTCTCTTTAGCTGCCGCTAATCTCTTCCGTTCAACATCCCACCTAATTTGTCGATCACTCTTTCTTAAGGATCTTTCCAGTAGAGGTATATCGTCTCCGCTTGTTGAACAATCTCTAATTCTCCTCTGTCTTTTCACTTCTTTATCTCTTTGACTGTCCATTCTTCTTTTCGTTGCTTGCCTAGTATTTTTAAATGGAGCACCTATGTCTTCTTCCATACTATCATAATGAGTTTCATTTAGCCCTTCTTCTTCCATTCTTTTCGGAATTGTCTGTTCTTGAGTATCTTCGTAACTTGGATTTGCTAGCAACTGATTTTGTTCTGGTTCTTTTCTAAGATCTGGGGTTACTGTAGCTTTTCTAGATCTGGGGTTACTGTAGCTCCTCTAACAACCTGTTCATCCAAAAATTTCGCATCCGAATAATAATTATTATTATAATTATTATTTTCTATCTCATCTTCATCTCTTCTGAAGTGTTCAACGTGTGCCCTTGCTATATGTGCTGTGACCTGGGTCTTTATAATATACGATACATTACCTAGTTTTTCCAAAACGTAATAACCTGGAATCCAACGAGCATCAAACTTAGAGCTATTTTCTTTTTGTTTCTTGACTCAAACCCGTACCTTCCTCCACTCGGCGTCAGATTTCGTTCGATCACCAGGAGCCTGTTTCAGCTGAAAATCAGTCGCGTAGTTCAGGTAGTCTATCTCTTCCCCCAGGTAATTACGTCACTTCTCTAGGGATGCCGGGATTATCTTCAACCCTTGGTTGGGTCCCGACCAGCTTTTTAGTCTTTGCTTTCACCCCGGGTGGGGTACATCATCGACGTCTTGAGATAACGATAACTTAAGTGGCTGGCGATTTGAAATTAGCAAAAATTCAGGTTATGGTAACTTTTCGAAACTCCAGAGCTCAGATCGCGGCTATGGGAAGCCCTTTGATAACGCTGAAGCTGAAGTTCAGACTACAACCATGACCATCCCCGGCCAACGTTAAAGTTCAGATAAGGTCTCCGGAAAGCCCTTTTTATGACGTACAAATTCAAAGCTCGGCTCTGGGAAGCCCTTTGATGATGTAAAATTTCAAAGCACGGCTCTGGGAAGCCCTTTGATGATGTAAAATTTCAAACCACGGCTCTGGAAAGCCCTTTGATAATGTAAATTTCAAACCACGGCTCTGGAAAGCCCTTTGATAATGTAAAATTTCAAACCACGGCTCTGGAAAGCCCTTTGATAATGTAAAATTTCAAACCACGGCTCTGGAAAGCCCTTTGATAATGTAAATTTCAAACCACGGCTCTGGAAAGCCCTTTGATAATGTAAAAAGTTCTATAATTTTACATGATTGAAATTATGTGCTCAGGGTTATCACAGCCTTCGAGCCTCCTTATTTGCTGATTATTGACCTGATCCTTTCACTGGAACAACAACAAGCGTCTCCCGACCTTGAAAAAACTGATTTGAGAAACGTTAAAATACCTTCTGGTTTAGGCATTCTTTGAAAGTTTCTTTCACTGGAACAACAACAAGCGTCTCCCGACCTTGATAAAGCTGATTTGAGAAAACGTTAAATACCTTCTGGTTTAGGCATTCTTTGAAAGTTTCTTAGTACTTCGCGTGGTAGCCGGGACGGCCCAATTCATAATCCTGGTCAAGTGGCAGCATTTCGCATCATATACCAGTGTATAATAACACGAAGGCTTGTTGTTTTCTTGTTGATATAACGTTTATTTCTGTAAGATGACAAAGCTTCGATGTTCTCCTCCACACCAGACAAAGGCCGGATCTCAACTGCCCTTGCCAACCCAATACGTCACGATTGAGCATCTCTCACCCTTTCATTCTCGATGCTCAATCGTGCTGTATCTGTTTCCCACTAGACTCTAATAATACCCCAGTACTCTTCCCTTACTGTTACATATGCACAAAAATATATAAATTTTATATTTATAACTCTCTGTTGCCCTATGCACGTGTACGCATGTTGTTTATGTGATATTTCTGTTCCTGTACGGATGTATATACCAGTTTATACAAGCATACGATGTATGTGCCCGTATTGGGGTGTGTATGTGTGTATGTTCCACCTGACCATGCTTGCTTCTGTATGGATGTCCGTGTGAGTTTATATATATATATTTTCGATGATGAAACCATCAACTGCCTTCCTCAAGTTCCCATCAATGATACACTTGATGACCTGCCAACCATAGTGGAAGTAAACAAAGCCATACAGCTACTCTCCAGCGGCAAGGCACCAGGTCCTGACTCCATCCCAGCATAGATATACAAGGCAGGTGGGCCGGTCCTAACAGAGCAGCTTCACCAAGTCTTTACAAACATATGGGTGAACGAGACCATGCCACAAGATTTCAAGGACGCGTCAATAGTCCACCTTTACAAACGAAAAGGAAACCGCCAATCCTGTGACATTCACCGAGGCATCTCCTTGCTTTCAGTTGCAGGGAAGATACTCACCAGAATTCTTCTCAATCGCCTCACGGCCCATCTCGATCACGGTCTTCTTCCCGAGAGCCAGTGTGGCTTCAGAAAAAGAACGTGGAACTGTTGACATAATTTTCGCTGCAAGGCAGCTGCAAGAGAAATGTCAGGAACAGAACTGCGAAATGTTCTCCACTTTCATTGACATTACCAAGTCTTTTGATACAGTCAGCAAAGAAGGACTGTGGAAGATTATGGCAAAATATGGCTGTCCACGAAAGTTTGTC
Organism: Cepaea nemoralis; assembly: GCA_014155875.1. Lineage (NCBI taxonomy): Eukaryota > Metazoa > Mollusca > Gastropoda > Stylommatophora > Helicidae > Cepaea > Cepaea nemoralis. Next base: position 57,176 of record JACEFZ010000025.1, on the reverse strand, counting down.
CAAATAGTGCGGCTATTTCAAGATGGCATGCAGGCAAGAGTACAGGAAAATGGTGAACTGTCTGAGCGCTTTCCTGTCACCAATGGAGTGAACAAGGATGTGTCCTGGCACCAACACTGTTCAGCCTCATGTTTTCAGCTATGTTTACGAATGCCTTCGACAACAACGACATTGGAATAGACATCAACTAACGCATGGATGGACAGTTATTCAATCTCAGAAGCCTGAAAGCTAAAACCAAAATTGACAGCGACACCGTCAGCGAGCTCCTGTTTGCTGATGATTGCGCTCTATTCGCCAACTCAGTGGCGGACATGCAACATAATGTTTCAGCTTTCTCACATGCCTGTGCCAACTTTGGGCTCAATATCAACTTGGAGAAGACTGTAATTATGTACCAGCCAGCTCCAGGGAATAATCACACTGTGCCGAATATCAAAGTGAATGGTCATAGTCTAAGTGTTGTGGACAAATTCACCTATCTTGGCAGCACTGTGTCACAAGCTGCCACAATGATGATGAATTGAATGCAAGAATCCCCAAGGCCAGCGCTGCCTTTGGCAGACTGTACAAGAATGTATGGGACAGAAATGGAATAAGCCTGCAAACAAAGCTGAAAGTCTACAAAGCAGTTGTATTATCCACACTGCTATATGCTTGTGAAACCTGGACTGTTTATCAGCGACACGCTAGGAAATTAAACCACTTCCACACAGTCTGCCTTAGGAAGTTTCTGAAGATTAAATGGCAAGACAAGATCCCAGACACTGAAGTTCTAGGAAGAGCTTCCATGCCCAGTATCCACACTCTACTAATGAAGAATCAGATTGGTTGAGCTGGTCCCTTGACTCGCAGATCACAGATTTGTAAAAAACGAATTTTTTTACGGCGAGTTGCGTTGTGGTAAACGCGCCCAAGGCGGCCAGAGGAAACGCTTTAAAGACAATGAAAATCTCACTGAATACTTTTGGAATTTATCATGACACCTGGGATACTGCAGACAGAGACCGAAATCATGGCGTGTATCATTACGCAAGGGTGCAGTCACTTGTGAGGCAACCAGGACTGCAAGAGCTGTGAAGAAAAGTCAGAACAGAAAAACCACTGCAGAAAATCCTCCTCCAGAAACGTCAAGCATTCTTTGTCCACATTGTCAAAGAACATTTCGAGCCAAAATAGGCCTTATCAGCCATCTTAGAACTCCCGGCTCCATACTTTCAACCCCACTGGATGAAATGAATGGTCATCATCATTCTTGAGGACAAACAACAAACATACATGTATTTTATGTTTATACATGTGTCTGTATGGATGCCCGCGTGAGTTTATAAGTTAATTTTATGAATACGCGTGTGTCTGTATGGATGTCACAGTGAGTTCATACATGTATTTTATGTCTACGCATGTGTTCGCATGAATGCGTATGTACATATGTGTGTAAATGCATACCTGTCAGTCACACATGACTGACTCTTGTAAATGTAACGATACGGCCACTGATCACAAACAAAAGATTCGATCTAGCAACCACTCCAGTCCTGGCGACATACATCTTAATTTCCGGCCGGTTTTGTTATATTTAACACTCTGCACCCAGGGCAATAATGTTCGTGTTTCATCATCTTCTCATCTCTTCAATGTATCTCATTTCATCTCATCTTATCTTGTTTCTCTTGTACTTTGCGGTGTCGAGGTGTATTTGTGACCTTTTGAAAATTTCGTTCGTTCGTTTATCGTATTTCCATTTCAGTTAAATCTTTTATTTCATTTCAACAACAATTTGTGTGCTTCAGCATCGCCTCATCATCTCATCTCATTTGATCCTCTTGTACTTTGCGGTGTCGAGGTGAAGTATAAAGGGCAGGAGAGTGCCCGTTTATGGGCTTTATATATCGAGATTTCCATAGACTTTTATTTCCTCTGTCCAGCGTCTTCTGCTTACAATTGATCTATACATCAATGTTGTTGTGGTGTACTGTTAGATGGTCGCCTAGTTATGTGGCCGAACCATTTAACTTGCTTTATTTTCTTTTGAGATCTAGCGCTGCTATTACACCCCCCCCCCCCCCCCCAACGTTAGTCCTGATTTCATCACTACTAATTTTCTCTCTTCTTGATACATTGAGTATTCATCTCAGGAACATCATTTGTTGTAATTATTTTGGGTATATTTCTTTGTCATTGTCCAAGTTTGACATTGATAGCCTAGAGTTTGAAGAAAGATTGTGTTGTGGGGTGTTTTTTTAGTGTCTACTGATACATGTTTGTTCTTTAGTTTTGTTGTCATTTGTCCAATGAGATGATTTGTCTTATTATATCTATTCTCGATCTCGTCTTCTGATTTAACAATCAGAATCAGTGCTTCATCTCCTGCAGCAAACATCGCAGACATTCATACTAGTTGTCCAACATGTTGACTGCGTAACTTGTCCTCCCATGTCCTTGTCCTACCTAGGACGATGTCTGAGGTCAACTTCCAGCATGATCAGTCTTTCTGGTGCACGCAGTGTGGCTTTGGTGATCGTGTCTGTCCGCAGCCTTCTGTCTCATGTACTGCCAATCTTCTCATAGTTCATGCCGTGTATCGTTGGCGATCATGTATGCTCACAGCCTTCTGTTTCGTGTACTGCTAATCTTCTTATAGTCCACGCCGAGTGGCGTTGGCGATCATGTATACCCGAAGGCTTCTGTCTCGTGTACTGCCAATTATTTCTGATATTAGTTCCTCCATGCCATGAGAGCAAACTGTCCAGTATCCTCTCTCTTTCTCGGTCTCCTCCTGTTTCTCTTCCTCTCCAATGTTCCCCGCTATCTCCAGCTTTCACCCTCTCGTGGCGTTGTTTGTTTTTGTTTTGATCCGGCTCTCTCTGACTTATTTCCTAGAGATTTAAAAAGTCGCTTAAATGTCGACAGGGTCGACTTCATTGCACCGGATTTGTATCTAATATGGCTCAGTCTCTTTCCGCAGCGAAATGCCGAAAGCATCGCACAAAGCACGAACTTCATAGCTCCAGCGACGACCCCTAGGAGTCTCCGAAAAAAATGCACTCGTGAACAGAAGGACGGGGCCGGAGTCTGAGTCAGACGGCTTGACCACTTCGCCACGGAGACTCTCTTTCTAGATGCCTTTCTAGACAGACAAACAAACATACAAACACACACACACACATACATACAGACAGTCGGACGGACGGACTTATGGATTGATGGATGGATGGAGAGACAAACAGATGGTAGATGGACAGACAGACAGACAGACAGACAGACAGACAGACAGACAGACAGACAACATTACGCATCTACTGCCACCAACAGTCGCGTGCAACCAAACACAACGGAAATCCCCGAAAGTGTCAGTTGTGACGACGTAAATTGTCGTGAGAAAGTGCAACCCATGTTTTCATTTGTCACGTGGCATTAGCCGTGTATTTGCAACTCCTTGCCAACCAGCCAGCCAGCCAGCCCGGCGTGGTTGACAAATGGCCGACGTTTGATGTATGCACGCTATACATGAGTTTGGCAGAGAGTTTTGTTGTGTTGGTTTTTTGTTGTGATATCTTTAGAAGCCCTAATTTTAACTCTCAGCTCCCATAACTAATAATTAAATCAAATGAAAAGATACAAGGAATGGAAAATATAAAAATCCTAGCAAACAAAACACTGCGGAAAATTAGGCTAGGAAAAATAAAATGTCGCATGTTTTTTGCGGGACGTTACATGTTCTTTCCATGACGTTGTGTGTTCTTTGCATGACGTTGCAAGTTCTTGGCAGGACGTTGTACGTTATTTACGAGTCGTTGTATGTCATTGCATGTTCTTTGCAAGTCGTTGCATGTTCTTTGCAGGACATTGCATGTTCTTTGCATGACGATGCATGTTCTTTGCAAGACGTTGCATGTTTTTTGCAAGACGTTTCGTGTTCTTTGCAGGACGTTGCGTGTTCTTTGCAAGACGTTACATGTTCTTTGCAGGGCGTTGCATGTTAATTTCAGAACGTTGCGTGGTCTTTGCAAGACGTTGCATGTTCTTTGCAGGACGTTGCATGTTCTTTTAAAGACGTGGAATGTTCATTGCAGGATTGTACATGTTCTTTGCATGATTTTACACGTTCTTTGTAGGACGCTACATGTTCTTTGCAAATCGTAGCAGGACGTTGGATGTTCTTTGCAAGCCATTACAAGACGTTGCTTGTTCTTTACGGAACGTGGCATGTTCTTTGCGGGACGTTGCAGGTCGTTGCATGTTCTTTGCAAGTCGTTGCAGGAAGTTGCAATCAACCCACGTTTTTTTCTTGGAGTTCGCTGGCGTTGAGCTCAAGCGTAGTCCATACATGTGCTTCTACTTCTAGTGTACTGGACTGATTTTTGCGTGTGGATTAGCTCTCCCTATTACCCGTGTCCCTTGCCATCAAGCAAACCCACCACGACTTCTGAGGTACTTATAATTTACCTCCGCAAGAGTGAGGACGAGCAGTCAACATTTTAGTCCAACTGACTGGTGAAGAGGTTGAACCTGCTACCTTGGCATCAGCACACCGGAAGTTTCAGAGGGAATGCTCTTATCCATTCGGTCGTGCTGAACCCCAACCGTTATTATTCAAGACAATTTTACGTTCAGTAGTTTGCCATTGCTTTCTCAGCGAGCAGTCAACGGTTACACATGAGAGCATCGGAAGTGTAAGAGAGAGAGAGTGCTCAATTCCTCTCAGCCATGTTGACCCAGGAAAGACTGCATTCAAACGGGAAGAACCAATCTGCTGATAATGTTATAAGCCAAACAACAGACGCCACTGTCAACTACACTGCCAACAATTTAATAAAGAAGAGAGAAAGAGTACTCAGTGTATCAAGAAGAGAGAAAGAGTACTCAGTATATCAAGAAGAGAGAAAGAGTACTCAGTGTATCAAGAAGAGAGAAAGAATACTCAATGTATCAAGAAGAGAGAAAGAGTACTCAATGTATCAAGAAGAGAGAAAGAGTACTCAATGTATCAAGAAGAGAGAAAGAGTACTCAATGTATTAAGAAGAGGGAAAGAGTACTCAATGTATCAAGAAGAGAGAAAGAGTACTCAATGTATTAAGAAGAGGGAAAGAGTACTCAATGTATCAAGAAGAGAGAAAGAGTACTCAATGTATCAAGAAGAGAGAAAGAGTACTCAATGTATTAAGAAGAGGGAAAGAGTACTCAATGTATCAAGAAGAGAGAAAGAGTACTCAATATATCAAGAAGAGAGAAAGAGTACTCAATGTATCAAGAAGAGAGAAAGAGTACTCAATGTATCAAGAAGAGAGAAAGAGTACTCAATGTATCAAGAAGAGAGAAAGAATACTCAATGTATCAAGAAGAGAGAAAGAGTACTCAATGAAAAGAGTACTCAAGAAGAGAGAAAGAATACTCAGTGTATCAGGAAGAGAGAAAAAATACTAAATGTATCAAGAAGAGAGAAAGTATACTCAATGTATCAAGAGGAGAGAAGGAATACTCAATGTTTCAAGAAGAGAGAAAGAATACTCAATGTATCAAGAAGAGAGAAAGAGTACTCAATGTATCAAGAAGAGAGAAAGAATACTCAATGTATCAAGAAGAGAGAAAGAGTACTCAATGTGTCAAGAAGAGAGAAAGAATACTCAGTGTATCAGGAAGAGAGAAAAAATACTAAATTTATCAAGAAGAGAGAAAGTATACTCAATGCATCAAGAGGAGAGAAGGAATACTCAATGTTTCAAGAAGAGAGAAAATCAGAAATGATGAAATCAGGACTATAGTAGGGGGTTATAGCAGCGCTAGGTTTTATTAGAAAACAGCAAGTTAAAGGTTCGGTCACGTAACTAGGCTGCCAACTGACAATATACCACAACAAGCAATGATGTACGGACCAAATGGAACCAAAACAGTGGAAGATAAACTCTATGGACCGCTGAGTGAACTAACAAAAAAAAAAGACTGTTAGATTCATACAGGAGACAACATTGCAGATATAGACATATTTCAAGCGAACGAAAGAAGAAGAAGAAGAAGAAGAAGAAGAAGAAGAAGAAGAAGAAAGAAGAAGAAGAAGAAGAAGAAGAAGAGAAGAAGAAGAAGAAGAAGAAGAAGAAGAAGAAGGACGACGACGATGTAAGCGATTAACAGAGGGAATAGAAAGAGGAAAAAGATACTTATAGAGGGAATAGAGTCCACGGGAATCTCGACATATGAAGCCCATAAAGGGGCGGAAACAACAGAGATGGGGTTTCTAAGACGAATGTTGTGAATTCCTTGGACTACCAGAGTAACTATCGACGATTACATAAGAGAGGCTAATGAAACTAGAACATTATATACAACAATAAGAAAGATAAACAGCTTTCTTTGGTCATGTGATTAGAAGAGAGGCTTTGGAGAAAATCGTGACAACTGGAAAGATCAAGGGGAAGAGAGGCAGATGTAGACGAAGAGAAATGATGCTGGGTGGATTGAGACGGTGGCATGGAGGAATATCAGCAGCAGAGTTGATCCAGAACACCGAAGACCGAGATATGTGGAGAGACATGAACCCCTACGTCAGTTTAGTTTAGTTTAGTTTAGTCGATGGATCAACATCACGGCACATGGGTTACACCATAAGTGCTCCGTTCTCCTCCTAACTCAGACCTGAGTCTGGAGAAACTCAGCTCTGTGCACGAACTCAGTAGCACCGGCGAGGATCCTGAAATACTTTGGGTAGATTTTTAACTCAAAACTTTGCCCGTTAGGCTACTCCTTTTCGATTTCCAACTGCCAAGGGATTTTTTACGTGCGCAGCAATATACACGGGCGTCCGATCTCACTACCCAGAGACCAGAGGAGATTTTATTACTAGAAGTCCACGAGAAAAAAATCCCGGTCTTCACCGGGGATTGAACCCGGGACCTCCAGCACTCGAGGCGGACATCATACATCGAGACCACGCACCCCCCCTCCCCCCGCCCCGCCTACGCCTGCAGGCATGGCACTCTATGATGATGATAAGCGGGCACTCTCCAGCTATTTATGCTTCATCTCGACACCGCAAGGTACAAGAGGAAGAAGGTGAGATGACATAAGATAAGATGAGATGAGACGAGATGATATGAGATAATGAGAAAGTATCTAACGAGATACTTCCATGTGAAAAACAAATGATAACATCAGAACTACTGCACATAGACACCGAATAAGACATACAAACGACTTGTCAAACAATAATGAAGTTTTTTCCCCTTCTTTTGCGCTTTTGAACTCAAGCATAGTCCATACACACTATTTCTAGTAGTGCTGGACTGAATATTGCGTATGGATTAGCTTTACCTATTAATAGTGTCCCTCGTCATCAGGCGTACCCACTCCAACTTCAGAGGTACTTGTAATTAACATCTCCAAGTGAAGGTCGATAGGTCAACATTTTATTCCAACTGACCGGTGTAGGGGTTGAACCCCTGATCTCGGCATCAGCACACAGGATGTGTAAAAACAGGTGTCATTATCTATACGGCCATGCTGATCTACCTTGAATAATTTGAATCCCAAGATGATCGACTTCATGGCACCCGGTTGTATCCCATATGACTCGGTCTCTTACCGCAAGGTGGCCTGCCGACATATTGTTTGACAGCGAGTCTCCGTGGCGAAGTTGTAACACTGGATGCCTCACGCTGTAAAGGCGGTAGGTTCGATTCCGGGCTACAACATTCGGCCCAATCAATCAATCATGTGCCATGCCGGAAAGCGTGTGCGGTCGTGACTCGCCGTTTCACTCGATCACCAGAGTCGTCGGATCAGCTCAGTGTTCCTGTCTCGACCATGCCATGTGGCCAAGCAATCCAGGTATTTACTTCTCGGTCTTCCCCTTGGTCTGATCCCCTCGATCTTGCCGGTTGTCACCAAGTTCTCCAATCCATTTCTTCTCATAACATGTCCAACAAATTGTGACTGTCTACGTCTAAGTTCTCTAATCAATTTACGATTTTCATTTGTCTCATGTAGTACTTGATCATTGGTTTTTCTGTCTGTCCATGGTATTCTTTGCATTTTTCTCAGAAATCAAATTTCTGCAGCCATCAGATGTTTGTCAGCTTGACTGCTCATTGTTCAAGTTTCATATTCATACAAAAGAACAGGCTCTATGTAGCACCTTAACACTCTTTCTCTCATTTTAATTGACATCTTTTTATTGGTCAGAATGTTTTTCATCTTGCTAAAGGCTACTTTCGCCATAGCGATTCTTGTTCTAATCTCTTCAAGGCATCTCCCGTCAGATGTTATGACTGTTCCGAGATAATTGTACCTTTTCACTTGTTGAAGAATATTCCCATTTACTTGTATATTACATTGTGGTATTTCGTTATTCCTAGTGACGACGTTCGGCTCACGAGTGCAATTTTTTTTTAGACACCTGGAGGTCGTCGCTCGGGTTACAGAGCTCGATATTTCTGCGATGCTTTCGGCAGGCCGCTCTGCGGAAAGAACCGAAGACATATGGGATGGAAGCAATGCAATGATACGATCCTCAAGCCTTTTCTACCCTTATATCCTCCACAAGTTTTGGGAATTCCATTGCTAACACACTCCCAACTCAATGCCCAGAGGGATCCACGTGCATATCGCCGAAAGATAGAAAGACAGACGTATTACTAGCGGCAGTATAGGCTCGGGTTCGACAATTAATCTTCTCACACATGTCAGGAGAAGGAAAAGTAAATTAAACACAGCACGCAGAGAATCAATATCCGTGCACTGGTTGGCCCTCGAACAGACACGACTCACAAAACCCTCGCGCGATGCTCCAGCAGTTCGTCATCTCGTCTATTATCGCAATTCTTTCCACTTTTATCGCTGCTTTCTGCGTTTGTAACAGTGTTACTTTCACGATTTTAACTGACCGGGTAGCCTCTCTGGGGAGTTTGTGTTAAATTTGTAAAGAATCGCCGGTGTTGCACTCCGGGGGTGCTGGTACGTGTTTAGTCTCCCGCAGCAGGGAGGGTAATGTGTTTCATTGTTGCTGCTGATTTGATGTCAGCAGGAAGGGTCGTGATAGGGGACTGAAAAAAACGTGTGTGTACTTACTCACGCACTTGCAATCAGTTCTCGTGAGAACACCACTGTTATGTTTGTTCATTAACTGATTAAGTGTCATAGGATGATTAATCGGTTTAAACTACTTCCCGTATCTGCTATGGGCTTCTATACAGTAACTTTCCTTTTGCAACCCCCTTTAATTTGATATATAATACAACATACTAACATATTAACAACGTTTAGGTCATAGTTGTGACACCCACACTCCTCTTTTTCTGCCATCCATGTTTGTTTGGTCCAAATCTGCTTTTTGTTTGGCACTGAATCTTTTAAACTATCAGCCTTAAGGTGAATCAGAGGGCAAATATGTGTTTCTGAGAGCACTTTAGAGAGCAGAGGGCAAGTATGTGTTTCTGAGAGCACTTTAGAGAGCAGAGGGCAAGTATGTGTTTCTGAGAGCACTTTAGAGAACAGAGGGCAAGTATATGTTTCTGAGAGTACTTTAGAGAGCAGAGGGCAAGTATGTGTTTCTGAGAGCATTGTAGAGAGCAGAGGGCAAGTATGTGTTTCTGAGAGCACTTTAGAGAGCAGAGGGCAAGTATGTGTTTCTGAGAGCACTTTAGAGAGCAGAGTGAAGTATATGTTTCTGAGAGCATTGTAGAGAGCAGAGGGCAAGTATGTGTTTCTGAGAGCACTTTAGAGAGCAGAGGGCAAGTATGTGTTTCTGAGAGCACTGTAGAGAGCAGAGGGCAAGTATATGTTTCTGAGAGCACTTTAGAGAGCAGAGGGCAAGTATGTGTTTCTGAGAGCACTTTAGAGAGCAGAGGGCAAGTATGTGTTTCTGAGAGCACTTTAGAGAGCAGAGGGCAAGTATATGTTTCTGAGAGCACTTTAGAGAGCAGAGGGCAAGTATATGTTTCTGAGAGCACTTTAGAGAGCAGAGGGCAAGTATATGTTTCTGAGAGCACTGTAGAGAGCAGAGGGCAAGTATATGTTTCTGAGAGCACTTTAGAGAGCAGAGGGCAAGTATATGTTTCTGAGAGCACTGTAGAGAGAAGAGGGCAAGTATATCTTTCTTAGAGCACTTTAGAGAGCAGAGGGCAAGTATATGTTTCTGAGAGCACTTTAGAGAGCAGAGGGCAAGTATATGTTTCTGAGAGCATTGTAGAGAGCAGAGGGCAAGTATATGTTTCTGAGCGCATTGTAGAGAGCAGAGGGCAAGTATATGTTTCTGAGAGCACTTTAGAACGAAGAGGGCAAGTATATGTTTCTGAGAGCACTTTAGAGAGCAGAGGGCAAGTATATGTTTCTGAGATCACTGTAGAGAGAGAGATGGCAAGTATATGTTTCTTGAGAGCAACTGTAGAGAGCATAGAACAAGTATATGTTTCTGAGAGCATTGTAGAGAGCAGAGGGCAAGTATATGTTTCTGAGCGCAATTGTAGAGAACAAGGGCAAGTTTTGTTCTGAGCGCATTGTAGATAGCAGAGGCAAGTATAGTTTATGCGCGCAATGTAGATAGCAGAGGGCAACATATGTTTTTCTGAAGTCATTGTAAGAGCAGCGGCAAGTATATGTTTCTGCGAGCGACTTTAGAGAGCAGAGGGCAAGTATATGTTTCTGAGAGCACTGTAGAGAGCAGAGGGCAAGTATATGTTTCTGAGAGCAATGTAGAGAGCAGAGGGCAAGTATATGTTTCTGAGAGCAATGTAGAGAGAGAGGGCAAGTATAATGTTTTCTGAGAGCACTGTAGAGAGCAGAGAACAAGTATATGATTCTGAGAGCATTGTAGAGAGCAGAGGGCAAGTATATGTTTCTGAGCGCATTGTAGAGAGCAGAGGGCAAGTATATGTTTCTGAGCGCATTGTAGAGAGCAGAGGGCAAGTATATGTTTCTGAGCGCAATGTAGAGAGCAGAGGGCAAGTATATGTTTCTGAGAGCATTGTAAGAGAGCAGAGGGCAAGTATATGTTTCTGAGCGCATTGTAGAGAGCAGAGGGCAAGTATATGTTTTCTGAGAGCACTGTAGAGGAGCAGAGGGCCAAGTATATGTTCTGAGATCACTGGTAGAGAGCAGAGGGCCAGTATATGTTTCTGAGAGCACTGTAGAGAGCAGAGGGCAAGTATATGTTTCTGAGAGCACTGTAGAGAGCAGAGGGCAAGTATATGTTTTTGAGAGCACTGTAGGATAGCAGGAGGGCAAGTATATTTTCTAGAGAGCACCCTGTAGTAGCAGAGGCAGTATAGTATGTTTCTGAGAGCACTGTAGAGAGCATAGAACAAGTATATGTTTCTGAGAGCATTGTAGAGAGCAGAGGGCAAGTATATGTTTCTGAGCGCATTGTAGAGAGCAGAGGGCAAGTATATGTTTCTGAGACAGGCAGAGAGAGAGAGAGAGAGAGAGAGAGAGAGAGAGAGAGAGAGAGAGAGAGAGAGAGAGAGAGAGAGAGATAAGAGTGCTCCCGTGTATTGCCGGGGCCCATAAGGGAAGCAAAGAATAGCAACACTGTAGCCTACCACGCATGTCGTAAGAGGCGACTAAGGAGGCTTGATGGTTCCGTCGCCCTGCTACTGAGTGAGTGCGTGGCGCGACACTGTGAGCTGTGAGTTTCGTGTGAAGTGCTTTTGAATCTGCCCAAGTTTTTATTTTTGGAACGTGACTGCATGTTCAGAGCGATGGCAGGTGGCTATGTCCCAGAATTGACCGGTTTTTGCCTTATGCAGAAATGCGTGGCTGCTGGGCTTCTGGTTGACTGCCACTGCCGTCGGTGATGAACTGTATGTTCGTGGACTGTGTGGGTGAACATCTAGGAAACATCCAGATAGGAAAATGACTGCCGATTCCATCAGAGATGAATTGGGTGTTTCGTGGGGGACTGGTGTGTTGACATTCTGGCGGCGGCATTATGCACAGTGTATCTGTGCGGGCTGTTGTTTGTCGAGACTCCTGTCTTTTCCACTTTTCACATTGGGCAGTGGGGAGCGTTTTGTGTGATATTCACTGGCACAGGAACGGAGCATAATGGGGACGACCCGTTGCTGTGAAGTTGGAACTGCGACTAACTAACTAATATGTTTCTGAGAGCACTGTAGAGAGCAGAGGGCAAGTATATGTTTCTGAGAGCACTGTAGAGAGCAGAGGGCAAGTATATGTTTCTGAGAGCACCGTAGAGAGCAGAGGGCAAGTATATGTTTCTGAGAGCACTGTAGAGAATGCAATTCTGTAGTACACACCCAACAGTATGTTCATTTAGTCTGCTCGTGCGTGAGGGTGAAGCAGAGAGACAAGGCTTGTGGGTGGGTGTATCCAGTCAGTTATGTCCGGTCCGAGGGGTAAATAATCGTGGCATGTTCCTGCTGGTGAAGAGTGTGGTAGTCGTGTGTGGGTTGACTGTGTGCCTTTCTTATGGCTTGGATAACTATGTCTATCTATTTGTCGGTCGATCTGTCTCTTTGTCTGCCTGTTTATCTGTCTGTCTGTTCTCTCTCTCTGCCTCTCTCTCTATCTATCTCTCTGCCTCTCTCTCTCTCTCTCTCTCTCTCTCTCTCTCTCTCTCTCTCTCTCTCCCTCTAATTTCAAAGCATGCGTAACCCCACCCCCAATGTATGTGTAAGTATTTAAGCCTTTCATTTTCAGGACATCCATAATCTTATCTGGTCTTTCTTATTCTAGACTGGGGTCCTGTGGTAATTCAAACACCCCCCCCCCCCCCCCATCACTCACAAACAGAGGTTTATCTTTTACTTTTTTTATTTACTTCTCTGCCTTCCCTTCTTCTTTACCCCCTCAATCTTGCCAGTTGTCACCAAGTTCTCAATGTGATTGTAACTCTGCACAAGTCTGACTGCTCCGCTGGCACTCTGACCCACTCCTCTCCTCGCCTAATGTTCTCCAAGATGCACACCTGTCTGATCCTCCGCCTGAGCCATCCATGATTTCCCTCTTATCAGTCGCTGACTCTTAACTGCGTCTAGCCCCTCATGCAACGGGTGATCTGTGTCTGCCGCTACTCTGAGGTATGCCTTCGCCTGCATCACCTTGAGCCTACCAGAAACAGTCGGCAGACCAAGGATGTAACGCATACACACTACTGGGGTGTCTCTGGTGCATCCCAGAATGACCCGCATAGCTTCGTTCTGTATGCGCTCTAATTTCACCAGCTGACACTTTGAGACAGTGAGCAGTCATAGTCCATAATCAATCACTGAGAGGATCAAGTGCTGGTATAGTGTGGAAATCATTCTCTGCTCTGTGTCCATTGCAGCCTTAGTTTTAAGTGCACTGAGTCCCTTTTGAGATCTTATCACAACCGTCTCCACATGGTCCTTGAAGGATAGGCTCCTGTCAAATATGATCCCCATATACTTCAGTTTGCTCTCTCTGCTGACATTTCTACCATCTATTGCGAGACTTGGGACATCAGCTCTCACAATCCCGTTGTCCAGAGAGCACCACAAAACAGCCGCCTTTTCCGGGTGGATGACAGCACTCATTTCTGTGCACCAGTCAATAACTTTATCTACTGTCGCCTGTAGCTCCTGGGCTGTTTGCTCCCTATCTCTCCCCTGCCTATATGCAAGAATATCATCTGCAAATGTTAGTATCCATCCAACCCCTGGCGCTTCTAGGTTTGCAATCTTGCTCGTATACACGTTAAAGAGCACCTGTGAGATTGCTGATCCCTGTGGCAGTCCCGGGGTTAAAATATGTGGCTCTGAGGTCCATACACCCAGACGGAGAGCAACCCGACGAGAATGCAGGACGGCTGCTATCCGGTTTACCAACCAGGGATTGACACCCTTCTCCATCAGTGTGGTCATCAAAATATCATATCGAACTCTATTGTACGCATCCTCGAGATCAAGCGCTGCCGCCATCGTTTCCTGTCTACTCTGCAACCCCCCATAAACATCAAAGGCAAAAGTGGCTGCATTCGACCAGGTATCTTTTCTTGGCCTGTAGCTCCCCAGGCCTCTTGAAAGAAGCTTCCCCCTTTGCAAAAACTCTTGCAGCTTGACAGCGACTATCTTCTCTAGAACCTTCCCAAATGTAGTTTGAAGGGTGATGACCCTAAAGCCGCTAAGCTTTCAATGATCCTTGAATGGTTTTGGGAGAGGGATGAGATAGCTGTGCACCCAATCCTGCGGTACTGATGCTGCCCTAATGCTCTGGTTAAAGCAGTCGGTCATCTACTTCAGGTCTACATCGCTCAAACCCTTTATGTGGCCATACCTGACCCCATCGGGCCCTGGTGCCGTGTATTTTGCCTTTTTCAAAATATGTTTAACATCGTCAAACCGTATGATGTCTTCATAATGCATATTCTTCATGGTGCCAGATAATTCCTCTCTAACTGCATCCCTGGTGTCCGCATCATTATGATTGGTCGGCTCTAAAAATCTCTGGAGAAACGCCTCCCCTTTCTCTTTGTCTGTTGTCACGTGCACACCACCATCTCTATAAATTGTTCCCACTGTCATAGGCCGATCTTTTCTTTGCATTTGTCTGTGCAGTTTCCAGAATTTTTGCAGTGTTTTATCACCTCCAATCGCCTTCATGAAATATTTCCATTTTGCGTTTTTGGCCTCCGCATGACTGAGCATGGCATATGATCACTCCCATGGTCATTCAAAACAGTCCACTTTACATCAAGGACTGATGACTGGGAGACAAGTGCCAAGTCAATAGCTGTGTCTGCATCGCCAGGCCTCATTGTCATTCTAGTCGGCCTACCATCATTTATGCAGACCACATCGGAGTCCACCCGGCATCCGCAAGGGCAATTCCCTGTCGGTTTTCTCCACTACTGTCCCAATCTCTGTTCCTCGCATTGAAGTCTCCATATATGAGTAGCCTATCACCTGGTAATTCCTTCAATTCGTTAAGCCAATCCCAGTGTTCCTTTCTGACAAAACAGTTCACTGTGGCATATACATTTATGATGACCTCTCTTGCATTGTGATTCCACTGGCTCAAGTCAAGTACCACATGCTTCACTACTTCCTTCACCAGTAGACCGTGCCCATGTCTCTTCTGCCCAGTAGGGTTATATAACTGGCGTACCCAGGGCAATGGTATTTGTCTGTATTTAGCTCCTGGAGCACGAGGACATCAAAATCATATATTAGCCTCTCCAATACGGGACCTCTCTGTCTGGCACTACGACAATTCCAGTATCCCATTCTTACATGGTTGAAACCTAATCTTTCCATTTTTTGTCTTGTTCTCCTGGCACCTGCCCTCCTATTTCTATGCCTTCTTCTCACATCATTTCCTCGTCTTCTCCTCCTCACTCTCTCTTCGCTAGCCTCTGAAAGATGTGTCAAGCGCAGAGCACGTACTCCGTAGCTCCGGCGACGATTCCCGTGTTTAATTAATTCCATAAGCAAAGTTTGGATATTGCAGGAAATAACCGGTCGCCCTAGCATTGCCTGCTTGCTAGGGGAGAGGCAGGGGATGTCCCACAGGAGTCCATACGCCTAGTGCCGCCCCGCACGCATGCCAGACGTCCAACGTTCACTGACCAGTTTACCAATGGTTATCCAGTTCTTCAGCACGCTGGTCCACCTTGAACTTGGGGGTTTACATTTTGAGTTTTCCGTCTCCTAGATGGACTGCTGCCCAAAGCTAACGGGTACCACTTACTTGGGGGGAGGGCTTAGAGCGCCCAAGACTCGCTTGGCAGGCACGTCTCCTAGCATATGAGGTATTTTCTAAGGAACTCAGATCCCACCCTGAGATCCCGCCTCGCCCTATGTGCCTGCCGCCATTTTGTCCGAGGCTGCTTATTGGGTATTCGCAGCTAACCTCTATATCTAGAGGCCGTTCTACGATACGCCACCTGTGGACGCGCTGTGTTGGGGATGGTCGCCCCAGCTTTACCCAGATGGCAATGGATGAATCACCAAAAGATCGATAAGCAGATTGTGAACACGATTACCAGAAACAAAATGGAAGTTGCGGCTAAAGCCTTCGTCATTACAGAATAAACAACCACAAACCGACACAGATACATGAATAACATTACATGAAAATAGTAAGGTTACTTATCTGTATACTTGTTGTGGCTGAATACGTCTTAAACGATCAACGCGTTTGATGAAATAATACGAGCATATTAACTTGCACGTTTAGCTGCTGATTATGAGATGCAGATAAGTTGTTTTCTAAGATTGTTGGTATGACATATGATGATGGTGGTTATAATGATGGTGGTTTTTATTTTACTACTTTTGCTCACTTTAAACTCAAGCGTAGTCCATACAAGTGCTACTTCTTCTAGTGCACTGGGCTGATTTTTGCATATGGGCCAGCTTTCCATATTAACACTGTCCTTCGCCAGCAGGCGAACCCACTCTGACTTTAGAGGCACTTGTAATTTATTTCCCCAAGTCAAGGAAGAAAAGTCAACATTTTAGTTAAACTGACAGGTGTAGGGGTTAAACCCGATTTGGATGTTGAAGAACAAGCTTTTTTATCCATTCGGCCATGCTGACCCCCAATGATAATGATGATAGTGATGGTGATGATGCCGACAGCGATAAAGATGGTCATAATGACGACGATGATGATAATAATAATGACGATGATAATGAGTATGTAATGATGATGATAATAATAATGAGGATGGTAATGATGATGATAATGATTATGATGACGATGAGGATGATGATAATGACTGTGATAATGGTGAAGCGCAATTGAAAATAAACGCACACGTGGAATTGTTATCCTAGATCTTGTATAACAATTAAACATCAACACAGTTGCAATCACCGTTACGGGAACATTTCAATAATTCAAACTTGTGAACAATCACGCCAGCCTCCCCTCTCATCAACCCCATCTAAACGTCGCCTTTTCCCCCTCACACACTCCCGTCTCTCCTCAAACTCAACCCCACATACTCACACACGCTGGTTCTTCAATCACGTGGTTGCGCTAAAGTCCGGATGAAACACCCCCGGACCCGCCCACTTCGTCAACTACAATAGGGTGCTACACCCAGACAAGCTGCCCTCTTTCCCTACTCACACGATCTGGAGGTCCCCAAACTGCCCATGTGGTTTAAGGCACGCGCCACACGACTTTCGCCTCTGTTGCTTTAAAACTTTCAAATATTTCCGGCAACCAGATATACTAGCCAGGGTTTTCTGGCAAGGCATGCCTAAAACAAGAAAGGTGATTCTATAAATTTGGTAAGATTGCTGATATTTTTCTAGACTATATTGCATTACCGTCTCCGGTAGATCCAATAAATATAGGTTGGCTTGTGCGTTTATATCTAGTTTTCAAATTACATTTTCACGCAGCAAACCCTCGATGCCTAGATATTTTTTAGTTGGAACAGGAACTAGTCACATAACATCATTAAGTTCTGATTAAGTATGTCTGGAACGATTAGGTTTTCATAAAATAAAGGTAAAATTTGTTGCATGTCCTTACAGAGTGTCGCAATTAACCTCAACATTTGTGGGCTGTTTATTATTTCATAGCTAATTTAAAACTCAGTAGTTAGATATTGATGTCTATATTACCGACGAGCATACCACTGTGAAAAATCAACCAACACAAACATGCAGGCTCTCAACCATATGGTTTCACTATAGTACGGCTGAAATATCCCCGTTTCCGCCCACATCGTCAACTACACTAGGGTACTACACCCAGACAAGCTGCTCTCTTTCCGTAACGCGACCCGGGTGTCTCCAACTGCCCGTGTGGCCCAAGGCACATGACGACACGACTTTCGCCACTGTTGCTTCCAAACTCTCAAATATGGCCGACAACCGGATATACTAGCCAGGGATTTTTGACCAGGCATGCCAAAAAGACAGAGAAGTTTTTCAAGTAATTTGGTAAGATTGCTAATATATTTCTAAACTATATTTCATTTAGCGGGGTAGGGGTATCCCCTACCAAAGGAGATGTAAGACGCCTCCTTTCCTCCGTTAGTCTACGGGGCACCCTTGCGCAAGGTGGAGTACCCGTTTCGCCCCCCCCCCCCCACCCCCTTCCCCCAATCAGGGTTACGTGAAGCCATGGAAGCAGGTGGTGGATGGAGTATGAGAGCAGCCGACAGATTGTTGTTGGTTATGGTCTTGCACTCTGCGGCGATAGGCAAATAATCTCATCAGTAGAGACAATGGCTATGGCCACCGACTAGTACAGTCACTGCCCAGAAGGAAAGCAATGGCAAACTACCTTCTGCAAAACTTGCCAAGAAACCATAACAACTATGACAGAAGACATAATAAGAAAAAGATCTGGTGGCGAGACCCCTGAGGCCAGGCAGATCAGACAACACTGGGGAAGAGTGTGACACAGGGATGTAATCGTGATGACGGAGTTAATTCTGACTGTGTTATCAAGGAAATCCCATGTGTCAGACTAAGAAAAAGAGTGAGAATAGGAACGTGGAACGTGAGAAGTCTGTATGAGGGGAAGCTTAAAGTAGTATGTGATGAGATTGAGAGGTTAAATATTCAAATTTTAGGAATCAGTGAACATCGCTGGAAAGTCAAGGGACATTTTACAACTGAAAATGGAAGTCTTTTCATGTATTCTGGTAGAGACGTCGGAGGCCAGAGTGGAGTGGCATTTTGTTTAGATAAAACAACTGCAAAAGCTTTACTGGTATATAATCCAGTTAGTGATAGAATCCTCACTATTAGACTTAAAGGCCGTCCAAAAAAAAAAAACAAAAAAAAAACATAACACTCGTACAGATATATGCACCTACTTCAACAGCAGAGGAGGACGAAATTGAAGATTTTTACAACACACTACAAGACACTTTAATTAAGATTGGTCATAATGATAAAGCAATAATACTGGGCGATTTTAATGCAAAAGTAGGTGCAGGAAGAGCTGAAAATGAGAGACACATTTTTGGAAAATTTGGATTGGGAAACAGAAATGATGCAGGTGACAAATTAATTGAATTTTGCACAGAAAATGAGTTAATGATAGCCAACACACTTTTTAAACAACACCCAAGAAGACTTTTTACATGGAAGTCTCCGGATAGTGTTATCAAAAATCAGATAGATTATATTTTAATACAAAGAAGATGGAGATCAAGCATAACATCTGCAAAAACTCTACGATGTGCAGATTGTGATACAGATCATCAGTTATTAGAAGCAGATCTGAAATTAAAACTCAAAAAGCTTACCCGAGGACCAAGGCCACTTCGTTTTGATCTCACAAAAATACTAGATGCATACAACATAGAAGTTAGGAATCGTTTTGGGGTCTTGATGTCTGTACAAGAAGAAATGACACCTGATGAACTGGCAGTACAAGCTAGAGATATCTTGATAACTGCAGCCAAAGAGTTAATTCCGACCAAGAAAAAGCAACTTAAGCCATGGATTACATCAGACACGTTAGAATTAATAAAACAACGAAGGGAACTGAAACAGAAAGGAGGTGAATCCGATAATACAGCAAGATGAAGTATAAATCTTTAACTCGAGAAATAAGAAAGAACACAAGAAAGGACAAAAATCAATATATACAAGATTGCTGTAACAGAATAGAGTAATATCATAAGACTGGAAGAGATTATGAAATGTTCAAAGAAATGAAGTTATTGACAAGAAATGTTCTACCTCATTTGAATGATATCTGTGATAAGATGGGAAATACATTAACAGAATCTAGACAAATTCTAGAAAGATGGCAGGAGTACTGCAGTGGAATGTATGATATGAGTGACAGTGTGGATACGAATGAGATATATGAACCAATGACAGCAGAAATAGAACCTGAACCCTCATTAGATGAAATTACATGGGCAATAAAGAACCTGAAGAATGGTAAATCACCTGGATGTGATGACATACCAGCTAAGCTAATTAAAGCGGGAGGAGAAGAAAGCATACAAATCTATCACGCATTATGTAAAAAGATATGGAAATATAGTATATGGCCAAAAGACTGGAAGAGAACTATCTTTATTCAAATACCAAAAAAAAGGGCAACCTGAAATTATGCACCAACTATAGAACTGTTGCCCTGATCAGTCATGCAAGTAAAATTCTACTAAACATCATAATGGGAAGACTTCTAGTAAGAAAATTGAAGAAGAAATTAATGTGGTTCAAGCTGGATTTAGACAATGGAAGAGGAACAAGAGATCACATTCTCAATATGCCTAGAGAAGTGCAGAGAATTTAATGTAAACCTATTCTCATGTTTTGTGGATTATTCAAAGGCATATGACTGTGTACAACATCAGAAACCTTGGAAAATCATGAGGAATATGGGCTTTCCACCACATGTAATACAACTCATAAGAATGCTCTATCTAGACCAACAAGCAGCGGTTATAATAGATGGCGAGACATCAGATTGGTTTGACATCAAGCAAGGAGTCCGTCAGGGGTGTGTGCTGTCCCCCTATTTGTTTAACCTGTACGCCGAAAATATAATGAGAAATGTAAGAGATGATATAAACAGGGAGCTATATGGTGCCCTAAATATCGGTGGTTATGACATACCAGAGATTCGGTATGCTGATGCAGTATTGCTATCCACAACACAGACATAATAGCCTCAACCCAACTGAATAGTGAAAATCACAACTTATATCTTAACATAGCAAAAGCAAAGATAATGCATACAGATAAAACCACTATGGAGACATAAATATATGTTAATGAGGAAAAATTGGAGGTGGTGGCAAATTTTGAATCATCCAACATAAAACATCCAACATATTCACACACCAACACACTAATACACACATACATACACATGTAAGTACAGGACCCATTTGCACGCCAAAAGGAGAACTGAGTATATGATGCCAAATCCATTTTTATAGATCCATCATTATAGATCAATTTTTATATATTCATCTTTATAGAACCATCATTATAGATTCATCTTTATAGATCAATCTTTATAGATCCATCTTTATAGATCCATCTGTATAGACCCATCTTTATTAATCAAACTTTATAGATCCATCGTTATAGATCCGTCTTTATAGATCAATCTGTATAGATCAATTTTTTTTATTGATCCACCTTTATATATCAATCCTTACAGACCCATCTTTATACATCCAACATATAGATCCATCTTTATAGATTCATCGTTATAGATCCATCTTTAAATATCAATCTTCATAGATCAATGTTTATAAATCCATCTTTATAGATCCACCTATATAGATCCATTATTATAGATCAATATGTATAGATCAATCTGTGTAGATCAATCTTTATAGATGAATCTTAATAAGTCTATCTGTATAGATCCATCTGTATAGACACATCTTTGTAGACCAATCTTTGTAAATCAATCATTATAGACCAATCTTTATAGATCCATGTTTGCCATCTTTTTCAGTTCCTTACACATTTGTGGCTGGGTCGGTCTATCAGCCCAAACCAAGTTTCAACAATCCACCCAATGCGGTTTCGAAGCCACGATCGCTAGGTCAGCAGGTGAGTGTCTACACAGTACGTTCCTGCGGCTTCCTCTACACATGCTCACACACTAACTGACCTATCCAAAGGTAGTGAAATCAGAGTGAGGACTCTTGCACACCTTAGACACCTGGGTAGATGATGCTAGACATTTATGTGTATGGACCAATCGGCGGCAGTCGGTGGCTAATGTTGCCAGTACCACCCCTGTCCTTCATACATGCTCACACACTAACAGGAGTTCGTATATGCCTGCATTCATCTGTATACACACACACACACACTCACACTCACTTAGCAAGGAAGTCACAGACACCCACTAACATTAAGGCCTGTCTCTCTCACTCGCACTTTCTCTATCTCCTTATATATATATATATATATATATATATATATATATATATATATATATATATATATATATATATATATATATATATATATATATATATATATATATATAATCTTAATACTCTCTCTCTCCCTGTCTCTCTCACTCTTCCCCCCCCCCCCATTCTCTCCCTCTCTCCGTCCCTCTCTCTCCATCTCTCTCTCTGTCTCTCTCATTCTCTCTCATTCTCTCTCACTCTCGTTCACCCTCTCTTTATCTCTCTTTCTCATTCCCACCCCCTCTCTATCTTTCTCTCTCTCTCTCTCACTTTCTTAGGCAGTCACACAGATTCACAAAAACAGCCACTCTCTCTCTCTCTTTCTCGTTCTTTCTTTCACTCTCTCTCCATCCCTCTCTCTCCATCTCTCTCATCTCTTTATCCCCCTCTCTCTTTATCCCCCCTCTCTGACACATATTCACAAACACCCAAACTCTCTCTCTCTCGCTATCTCTCTCTCTCTCTATCTCCCTCCATCTCTCCTCTCTCTCTCTCTCTCATACACACTCACAAAGACTCAAAATCTCTCTCTCTTTCCCTATCTCCATCCATCTCGCTATCTCTGTCTCTCTCTCTCTCCCTCCCCCCTCTCTCTCTCTCACTCACTCACCCTCACACATTTCAACAAACAACAACAGTTCCCGTGCTCACAATGCGCTATTTCATCCCTCACACAAATTACCTGGGTCATATGTCTCACGAAGACACCTGCACGCGCTGCCTGAAACATGGTGGCTGCTGTTTGTCGCTAACGACATCTGTCACATCTAGGTCACACATAAACAGGACTGGTTCTATAAGATTTAATGAACACACGATCCAGCTATGTAGGTTAACGTACCGAGTTCTCATCTCATCATGTTCCTCTCGTACCTTCCAGCGTTGAGGTGAAGCATAACCAGAGGGTGAGTACCCGTTAATAGGCTCTCGAGATTCCCTCTGACCATCGTTTAAATGGTCGACCTCTTCTTCTAATTCTATTTGTCACGCCATTGATTGTTGTGGTATTCTGTTAGTTGGTAGCCTAGTTATGCGACCAAACCATTTAACTTGCTGTCTAGTGATGAAATCTAGCGCTGCTATAATCTCCACTTTAGTCCTAATTTCTTAATTTGTGATTTTCTCTCTTCTTGATACATTAAGTATTCATCTCATGAATCTCATTTCCGTTGTTGTAATTTTTCTTTTCTCTTTTTCTGTCATTGTCCAGGTTTAGCCATTGAGGCACAGAGTTGGTAACAAGTTCTTAAGTCACTTTTTAAAAGTGAGGACATCAAATCATTCCATGGAGTTTTCTTGATTTCGCAATAACATCGTGTGGATATACTGTGCTTAAATTATGATTTCTGAATCAACAAAGACGGCACGTAAAATCGGCAAGCAACACAATCATAAGAGACAAAATGGACGTTCAGACTAAAGTTGTCATCAACATACAAGCAAAAGACTAATATATAACATGTTAGAATTTGGATATTTTTGAATTTGGCAAGTTGTCGTTGATAAGGTGTAGTAGACAAGGTACGGTAGATAAGGTGTAGTAGACAAGGTACGGTAGATAAGGTGTAGTAGACAAGGTACGGTAGATAAGGTGTAGTAGACAAGGTACGGTAGATAAGGTGTAGTAGACAAGGTACGGTAGATAAGGTGTGGTAGACAAGGTACGGTAGATAAGGTGTAGTAGACAAGGTACGGTAGATAAGGTGTAGTAGACAAGGTACGGTAGATAAGGTGTAGTAGACAAGGTACGGTAGATAAGGTGTAGTAGACAAGGTACGGTAGATAAGGTGTGGTAGACAAGGTACGGTAGATAAGGTGTAGTAGACAAGGTACGGTAGATAAGGTGTGGTAGACAAGGTACGGTAGATAAGGTGTGGTAGACAAGGTACGGTAGACAAGGTGTGGTAGACAAGGTACGGTAGACAAGGTGTAGTAGACAAGGTACGGTAGATAAGGTGTAGTAGACAAGGTACGGTAGATAAGGTGTGGTAGACAAGGTGTCGTTGACAAGGTGTTGTTGACAAGGTGTAGTAGACAAGGTACGGTAGACAAGGTGTAGTAGACAAGGTACGGTAGATAAGGTGTGGTAGACAAGGTACGGTAGATAAGGTGTGGTAGACAAGGTACGGTAGACAAGGTGTGGTAGACAAGGTACGGTAGATAAGGTGTGGTAGACAAGGTACGGTAGATAAGGTGTGGTAGACAAGGTGTCGTTGACAAGGTGTAGTTGACAAGGTGTCGTTGACAAGGTGTAGTAGACAAGATGTGGTTCTATTTCATGTTGTGAGAGATGGCTATTGGGAGGTACTTGTCACTTAATGAAACGGTGCGTTTGTGGATATCCCCGCTGGAGTATTTCCTCGGATTCTTGTAACAAAAGAGCCACACGGCTGTCGCTTGTGGTAAGTATATTTTAATTTTCAATAATCTTTTTTCATTATTGTCCTTCTCCTCCTTCTTCCCTTTCTTCTCCTCAACAATTTTCTTATCCATCTCTTCCTACTCTGTCACCCACTCCTCTTCTTTCTCCCTCATTCGATTCTCCTCTTTCTCCGTATTTCCCCTCTTCTTTATTTTCATTCTGTTCATCTTCCCTCTCCTTCCACTCTTCCCCCACTCTTATCTGCCTATGTATTCCTCTTCTTCTACCATCTTATCTGTCAATGTCTTCCTTTTCTACTACCCTCTTATCTGTCCATGTTTTCCTCTTCTACTACCCTCTTATCTATCTATGTATTCCACTAATACTACCCTCTTATCTGTCCTTGTTTTCCTCTTCGACTACGGTCTTATCTGTCCATGCCTTCCTCTTCTACTACCCTCTTATCTATCTACGTATTCTATTTATACTACCCTCTTATCTGTCCACATCTTCCTCTTCTACTACCCTCTTATCTGTCTGTGTCTTCCTCTTCTACAACCCTATTATCTGTCTTTTTCTTCCTCTTCTACAACCATATTATCTGTCTATATGTTCCACTTCTACTACCCTCTTATCTGTCCATGTCTTCCTCTTCTATTATCCTCTTATCTATCCATGTCTTCCTCTTCTATTATCCTCTTATCTGTCGTCCATGTCTTCCTCTTCTACTACCTTCTTATCTGTCCATGTCTTCCTCTTCTACTACCCTCTTATCTATCCATGTCTTCATCTTCTACTACCTTCTTATCTATCCATGTCTTCCTCTTCTATTACCCTCTTATCTATCCATGTCTTCCTCTTCTACTACCCTCTTATCTATCCATGTCTTCCTCTTCTACTACCCTCTTATCTGTCCATGTCTTCCTCTTCTATTACCCTCTTATCTATCCATGTCTTCCTCTTCTACTACCCTCTTATCTATCCATGTCTTCCTCTTCTACTACCCTCTTATCTATCCATGTCTTCCTCTTCTACTACCCTCTTATCTATCCATGTCTTCCTCTTCTACTACCCTCTTATTTGTCTGTGTCTTCCTCTTCTACAACCCTATTATCTGTCTTTTTCTTCCTCTTCTACAACCATATTATCTGTCTATATGTTCCACTTCTACTACCCTCTTATCTACCCATGTCTTCCTCTTCTACTACACTCTTATCTGTCCATGTCTTCCTCTTCTACTACCCTCTTATCTACCCATGTCTTCCTCTTCTACTACCCTCTTATCTACCCATGTCTTCCTCTTCTATTACCCTCTTATCTACCCATGTCTTCCTCTTCTACTACCCTCTTATCTATCCATGTCTTCCTCTTCTACTACCTTATCTTCCCATGTCTTCCTGTTGTGCTACTCTTCATTTTCGTCCGTGTATATTCAGCTTCTTCAACCCTCTTTCCTTTAGTAATCCATATTGCATATTGTGCTCCCTTTCTTTCTGCGGCTGTGTATCTTTATAAACTGAGGTAAAGATAAGAGTTCTTAAGAGCTGTATTAACTCTTTCGGTGCCAAACAAAAATTGGGTCCTGACCAAACAGAAATTCATGGCAGAAAATTGGAAGTAGGGGTGTGTCACAATAATGCTTTTAAAATGGTTAAAATGGTAGTAGATATATTGTATTATATATATCAAATTAAAGAGGATTGCAAAGGAACATGACAGTGTTAATAATTAATTGATAGGTTAGAAATATTATGACTATAATGATAGGTGTAGTAATAACAATTGAAATTAAAAAGGTAAAAATTATTTGAACATTTCACTTCCCGAGCCGTTATTTATAATCCACTGCAGATAATCCAGTTAAATTTGCTGAATACTGTTACACACACCACGTTTGTTCAATAATATCACAAGAACTGCACCACAACACCAATAAAACATACTTAAAACATAATATTTTGAAGCACATAATTTCACACAAAATAGAAAATGTCAGTAACACACCACTCAGATTTTAATGAGAAGAAGTATATAAACACTATTTTCTATTTAGTTATGATTATTATTCTTTTAATATTAATTATTTAAATACTCTTTAAATACTTTGTGATAGGCAAAACAAATATAGAGGCATAAATGTGGCCCATTAGCGCATTCATAATTCGATATGTGCCATCATATTATGACGAACTTTCGTTTTAAGTGGTGATTCGAAATATCTAACAAAATAATCTAACTAACTGCACGTGGTTTCAGTTTTAGAATCTTTCACAAAGTCCTTGAAATCACTAGAAATATAATATCTAGCTTGATCTCATGTCAGTCTACGAGGCCACATACTCGAGGGTGTTGCCATTTGTGAAAAACAAATCAAACTACTTAACACTAGTTTAAAACTAAAAAAAAAAAAAACTCACAGAAACCAATGGATCCGAACGTGTGACCTTACAATGCCGAAAAGGAAATGTTCCGGGTGTGTGAATTTTCAATTAACCGTAACTTAAAATTGCGGAAGGTAGCAGAAATGCATAAAATAAACCACTGTTTATAATGTGGCGATTAAAGGGCCCACGGCCGTCACAGTCGGTCAATTGTGGCGATGCATGGGCGCATGGCAGAGAAAGAGTTAAGGCAATTTGCAGACAAGTGAGGTAATATGTGGGAACTGTGAAGATGTGGTTTTATAAAAAAAATGATGAGAACACCCTGGACATATAGAAAGAGCCATGAAGACATCTTGACAGAAGTTAACTCAACAAGAGTTTCTCGTACCACAAGAAGACAGTCCACATTGTTTGGGCATGTCATGAGAAGAGGAAAACTGAAGTATGTTCTTACAGCGTGAACGTTGAAGGGGAAGAGAGATACAGGGAGACAAAGAGAGGGGAAGATGCTGGACAGTTTAACATCATCGCATGGAGGAACATCAGTATCAGACATTATTGGCAGCACACGCGACAAAGGTTTGTGGAAAGACATGATATTCAACGACGCACGGCATCGACTATAATATGATTGGCAGCACAAAAGACAGAAGGCTGTGGACAGACATGATCGCCAACGCCAGTCGGCATGGACTATAATATGATTGGTAGCACAAGAGACAGAAGGCTGTGGACAGGCATGATCGCCAACGCCACACTCATGGACTATAAGAAGATTGGTAGTACATGATACAGAAGGCTGTGGACAGGCATGATAGCCATTGCTAGACGGCATGGACTATAAGAAGATTATCAGCACAAAAGACAGAAGGCTGGACATTCATGATCACCAACGCCACACGGCACGGACTATACGAAGATTGGCAGTACACGAGACAGAAGGCAGTGGACAGACATGATCGCCAACGCCCCACGGCACGGACTATAAGAAAAAGACAGAGCCTTTGTGTGTCTATGTATATCGCTGTGTGGGCATGCGTTGCGCTGTGTATCTATGTGTATTATTGTGTGTAGGTATGTAATTGCTTATGTAAATGCATGTCTTAGTGTGTCTATGCGTGTCTTCGCGCGCGCACACGTGTATGTATGTGTGTGTGTGTATGTGTGTGTGTGCGTGTATTTGTGTTTGTCGTTGTACGTGCGTATATATCGATGATGTATATGATGTCGTTGTTTTGTGGGAGCTGTGGAAATGTATCATATGTAGGCATATCTTTCTCTGTGTGTGTATTGTTTGTGTATGTGTATGTGTGTGCTGTGTGTGTGTGTGTGTGTGTGCGTGTGTGTGTGTGTGTGTGTGTGTGTGATCTCTCCTTTTCGCTCGCTAATATGTCCCTTGCCTTCATGAATAATTCAGTATACATTAGAAAATATCTACGGCTCTCATATATTGTCCTTTCACCACGTATCATTCTCAGCTTTTCTTCTTCATCTTCCTTCTCACTGCACCCTCCCCACCCCACCTTCTCTCTCTCTCTCTCTCTCTCTCTCTCTCTCTCGCTCTCTCTCTCTCTCTCTCTCTCTCTCTCTCTCTCTCTCTCTCTCTCTCACTCTCTGTTTCGCTCTGTTCATTTCTCCAATCCTCCGTTCTCCACCCTTCCACCCACTTGTTTAAGAACCAAACCCTGTAATCGCTGTTACAACATACAGAATTATATTTGATCAAAACATGAATCTCGACATTGTCATTCATGTTATTTGATCACACTCGTGTCTGCATCCTGACACCTCGACGCCACCCAAAAACCTCTAGTGGACATTAATGTCCCCATTTGAACCGTATTTCATTAAGTACATCATTAAAATACACTTTCTGTATCATCATCATCATCATCATCATCATCATCATCATCATCATCATCATCATCATCATCATCATCATCATCATCATCATCATCATCATGTGCCATACAGGTAAGCGTGGGCAGTCACGTTTCGCCGTCTCATTCGATCACCAGAGTCGTGGGTCAGCTCAGTGCTCTTGTCCACATGGCCAAGCCATCCAGGTATTTACTTCTCTGCTCTCTCCTTGTTCTCTTCCCCTTCAATCTTGCCAGTTGTCATCAAGTTCTCCAATTTATTTCTTCTCATAATGTGACCATACAATTGTGACTGTCCACGTCTAATTTCTCTAATCACTTTACGGTTTTCTGAACTCCTATCTTTAGAATTCATAGTCCTTCATTATTACTCCGAATATCACAATGTTCTTCTCTTATCTTCTCTTCTGTAAGATGCACACACGTTGTAGTGTATGACTACAACAGGTTGAGAAATTCCTTCTTTAATCAGTGCCATAAGCTTGCGGCAAATCTCATCATCACGAGCCGTGTCGAAATGCGTGTCTCAATCTCACCCATCCCAGCGTCTGTAGCTAAGCGCAGGTGAACGCTGTTTCACAGTCCTAACTGGTTGAAAATCAGCAACAGGCGATTTGAAAACAGACCGTCTTGTGTTGATTTTCACAAAGGTGTGTGCGTCGATCGTTCAGAATGCATTGACAAACTACTGAAAGTAAAATTGCTTGGAACATCAACTATTCCTGCCTATTGACAGCCAAAGTGGAAAATGATGATAATGATGATGATGTTAATAACGATGACGATGATGATAACGACGACGACTACTACTACTACTACGATGATGATGATGATGATGATGATGATGATGATGATGACGATGATGATAACGACGACGACGACGACTACGATGATGATGATGATGATGATGATGATGATGACGATGATGATAACGACGACGACTACGGTGATGATGATGATGATGATGTTATGATGATGATGATGATGATGATGATGATGATGATGATGATGATGATGATGATGATGGTGATGATGATGATGACCGGCAACCAACAACATCACTCCTCTGAGCGTCATGATGCGACTCATACAAGTGATGGCAGTTTCTGTGTTCAGATCTGATCAGCTATCATTATCATCATGTGCCATGCCGGTACGTGTAGTCGGTCATGTTTCGCCACCTTACACGTTGACCAGAGTCGTGGATCAGCTCCGTGTTCTTGTCGCGACCATGCCTTGTGGTCAAGCCATCAAGGTATTTGCTTCTCTGCCCCCCCCCCCCCCACCCCCTATTTTTTTTACTCCACAATCTTGCCAATTGTCACAAAGTTCTCTAGTTTATTTCTTCTCATAACGTGAAAAAAGTGACTGCCTACGTCTAATTTCTCTAATCAATTTGCGGTTTTCGTTTGCCTCTTGTAGGACTTGTTCATTGGTTTATTTGTCTGTCCAGGGTAATCTTTGAATTTTCCTCAGAAACCAGATTTCCACTGCCATTTTTCAGTTTGTCTGCTCATTGTCCACGCTTCACATCCATACAATAAGATCAATTATCATTGACACCTTGCCGTCTTGACAGACGATAGTTTGTTGCATTGTGCTTCAAAAAAGACAAAATAACTACAACCTATGGCGGTAGTGAATGTGACTGGTCAGACCAATTTGCGCGGTACATGTTCGTCCACAATGGATGCATATGAACACATGGTCACTTTCACCATCACGCATCATCTTACGTCTCATGTGCTCAATGTGTGACCTATCCGCAATCATGTTTTCCTTTGTCTTTATTCCATTTCTGATATTTGCCCAACACGTTCAGTGGCGATTTGCTCCCAGTGTGCATTATCAATGCCTGTATCAATCATGTCCCGCTTACACACATCTTTGTATCGTAGTAGAGGCGGACCCTGAGATCTCTTACCCATCTGTAATTCACCAAAAAAGATGTCCTTTGGTATTCTACCATCATCCATCCTCCTATCGTGTGTACTAAGACTGAGCATGGAAACAACCGCCACACAACCTGATCTTTCCACTACTTCAGTATTTGTGATTTTGTCTTGCCACTTAATACCAAGCATGCAGGTCTGCATGGCCGTATGGATAAGAACGCGTGTTCTTAAACATCCGTTGTGCTGATGCCGAAGTATACGGTTCAACTCCTACACTGGACAGCTGGACTAAAATGTTGACCTGTCATCCTTGACTTGGGGACGTAAATTACAAGTACCTCTGAAGGCGGAGTGGGTTTGCCTGATGGCGAGGGAAACTGTTAATAGGGATGTAGGAGGAGGAGAAGGAGGAGGAGGATGAGGAGGAGAAGAAGAAGAAGAAGAGGAAGAAGAAGAAGAAGAAGAAGAAGAAGAAGAAGAAGAAGAAGAAGAAGATGAAGAAGAAGAAGAAGAAGAAGAAGGAGGAGGAGGAGGAGGAGGAGGAGAAGGAGGAGGAGAAGGAGTAGGAGAAGAAGAGTTCTATACTGTCAGTTCTTGACACAACTCGAATCATCTGTAAAGGTTCTCGTAGATTTATCGCATTAACGAAATCCAACCGGGCATACCGCAACCAATAGTTTAGTTTAGACCTACCGTCCCATTGCCCCTGAGCCAGATATTTTTGAGACTTCGGCATCATTAGCGCCTGCAATCTATTGGAGCCCAGCAGTAACTGCCTCTAAATCTATCTTCCTGCTGGGTAGAGCGACCGTATAAGATCCACTCTGTTCTCCGAAATCAATAACAGAAGAAATAAGTCAATTGAAGCAGGCGGCCCGGCCTCCTATAGATCATCGACTGCCATTTGGCACTCAAAGACTCTCTCTGCCAATCCTATTTCCCCCATATGAATGCCAGACACGGACTATTCTGCAAAAAAAAAAAATGATTAGTAGGAGCTACTGAAATGCGCAGTTTGAGAAAAAGTATGAGTATAAAGAAATTTACATAAATTTATTCCAGAATAATTGCATAAAACATAACATGAAGATCAGCATTGAAAAAACAGAAGGTATGGAAGACAATCATTAAATTCTTATACAGATCAAGATCAAGGACTAAAGGCTAACACAAGTACACGAATTCAAATATCTTGGGAGCATCTTTACATCATATGGGGGTTAAATTGAGAGATGGAGACAAGAACTAAACATGCCAACGATATTACATATTAAATTACACCCATCCTGAAAAATTCAGCTATTCCCACGGAAATTACAGAGAACATTATACATTCAGTTTTTATACCAATGTTGTGCTATCATTACCAAACATGGGGACTAACTAAAGAGCAAGAAAGAAAAATTTACTGCTTGTGAAATGAGATGCCTGAGAAAAAACAGCTAACAAATCAAGAAAGAATCATATTAGAAACGAGGACATATGTGAGAATGAGCCCAATGTCGCCAGCAGCAAAAGCATACAACATGAGGAGTGGAAGATCACGAAAAAGGTGGATCGACGGAGTCATCAACACCTTATAAATCCACATCTCAGCATACCAAGCGACCAAGCGAGCCCTAGTTCGGACACCAGTCATCAAACAAACCTGCGACGCCTAACGGCATAGAGTAGTGAAGAGCGAAAGTAGGAAAAAGAACAAAAAGAAAGAAGAAGAGGAAGCAGTATCGGAAATGAAGAAAGAAGATCTTCCGTGTTCTCTTTTCTTTTTTTAGGGTTGTGTTATGCGTCTCAAAGTTTAGTGTGTCCGACAACATTAGTTTAAGTAAACTTTATGTCTTATATAATGCATGTGACGACGACTTCGGGCGGAAGAGCGCAATTTCCTCGCATCAAGCTAAGGCTTGGTGCGAGGAAATGCAACCTAACGGCTAAGTGTCATTGCAAGACAGCCCAGTCCTTAAGTCTTGGTCGGCAACTTGTCTAGGATCGAAGCGCGGACAGTTGGAGCATTGCTTAGCTCAGTGGTTCTCAACCTTTTTTTGGCCCATACCCCCCTTTACCATATGTTCAGAACGTAATTCCACCCCCCCCCCCCTCATTTCGAATTTCCTCCCTATACACAGTATACATAAAAATGGAAGCTAAATTTAATAACACATACTAGAATAAATCTAGACATCTACATAAAACGTGATTTGCGAATCTACTTACGTTATAAAACGAATTTCATTAGGGCGAGAAGTACAGAACCGTAAAATTTAGAGGGAAAAACAATATCAAGTAACTGGTTCTTGTATTAATGCGATCTTGAAATAATCTTAATTCCCCCCTGGAAATACTAAAATTCCCCCGGGGGGGAGGGGGAGGGGAATTCCCCACCGGTTGAGAACCACTGGCTAAGCTGATCCGGAAGCGTTTGCAGCTTGTCTTGTTCCAGATGTATTGGTGCTACCTTTCCTCTGGAGTAAACTAGGCATGCCGAGAGGGATCATGCTGCATGGGCAAGACATAATCTCTACAATTCAGCCCAGGCTGTGTGCTATAGTGTGGTTATAATGCTTTGTGTGTGTGTGTGTGTGTGTGTGTGTGTGTGTGTGTGGAAACATGAAACACAGCATCGTCTGTCAAGACGGCAAGGTGGCAGTCATATAATGAAACAAACATGCAGTTTGAATCCCGAGGACACACAATAACAACAAGCATATATAAATACCAGACTAAGATCTCAGTCAATGTAAACAAAATATAGGGAGAAATCGGCCAAAAATGTAATAATATCATACAAACTAAAGCAAATATCAATGAAATAAGCTAGAATAAAACACAACAGACCCCTCCCATGTATCGGCAGTCACCACCGTCCGCAAGAACAAAACAAATATATTCCACGATTTATTGCCTTGCATATTTCGCTGCATCTCGTCAAGTGCACACCGCAGAGTTTTATATCATTTGACGAGATGCAGAGAAATTTGGCAGGCAAGAAATCCTGCAATGTTTTGTTTATGACGTCTGTGTTTAAATACACCAGGGGGAATCAATTGTTTTGAAAACAAACACAGATATAAGAAATTTAATGTGAAAATAACACCCACGGTTGTGTTTAAATGTGAGTGAAATAGTAAAGTAACAGCTGTGTGGAAATGAAGGGGGATAAGTAAAGCTGCTTGGCAATTGAAGATGTAAAGGTAACAGTTGCGTGGCAACGGAATATGTAACGTTAACAACTGAGTGGCGGTTGAAGAAGTGACGTTAACAATTGCGTGGCAATGGAAAAAGTTATGTTAACAACTACATGGCAATGGAAGAAGTAACGTTAACAACTGCGTGGCAATGGAAGACGTAAAGTTAAAAACTGTGGGGCAGTTGAAGAAGTAAAGGTAACAGCTGATTGGCAATGGAAGAAGTAACGATAACAGCTAAATGTGAAAGGAAGAAGTACAGTTAACGTCTGCTTAAAAATTGAAGAAATAAAGTTAACAGCTGCGTGGCAGTGGAAGAAGTAAGTTAACCGCTGCGTGACATTGAACGGGGTAAGTAACAAATGCGTGAAAATGAACACAATTAGTACCTGGCAGTATATTCAATACTATGTTAGTTACTTCTTACCATATCATACTGTTAACTGATGTCTGTTAACATGTTTTATGTACTAGTTACGTTAAATGTTAACGTCATATTTGTTGACCCCGGGGCGACCCTTAATTGATAGATAATAACCATGTAACCTTGTAAACTGTATTTACCAGAAGCTTTGTTATCGATCACGTGATGCCTTTTAAGTGATATACCAGTGTCAACGTATTTAACTTTGGAGTATCGACTTCTTCAGGAGACGACAGGCGTGTGTAAACACCGGGTAATTGTGATAAAATTACGGTGTTTTTCTCGGGGGATCATAGAGAACATTGCACCGGCTTTGATAGACAAAGTTCCGTGTAGTTACTGAGCGGGTAATCCCGTTGGGAAGGGATGTGTTAGGTTTCTACATTTTGCTTCTTCAGACGGTTAGTCTAAAGCACACATCGGCGACCATGACTTTCCAATCCTGTTTATTTATGTTTTGACATTTGGATGAAGTTAGTGCTTAAAGTTAGTCGCATGTCATTTTACAGGACGTTATAATAAACCCCAGCATTTATTGGCTGTTTGTGATTTACTGGGCAATGTTAGTTCATTAGCTTACAATTGCTTTCTGAACGGCCGACGCCTAACACCATCGAAGTCAACACAAAGCGGTCTGCTTCCAAATCGCCAGCGGTTGATCTCAAAATTCGGCTCGGTATGTCGGAAGTTATGAAGCGCGTTCTCGTTATTCCCCCAAGCCCCAGCGCTAGTGCCTAATATTATTACATGTTGCCCAATTTGTTAGCTTCTCCCACACGCACCGTTCTCAGTCTTCCCCTGCCTCTCATATATACTGACGTGGGGGTGGGTGGTGGGGAGGGGGAGCGAAAACCACACCCCTAACTTATATATACAGAAGTGGGGCGACCACACCCTTAACTCATATATACTGAAGTGGGAAGACCACATCCCTAACTCATATATACTGAAGTGGGAAGACCACATCCCTAACTCATATATACTGAAGTGGGAAGACCACATCCCTACCTCATATATACTGAAGTGGGGTGACCACATCCCTAACTTATATATACTGAAGTGGAGCGACCACATCCCTAACTCATATATACTTAAGTGGGGCAACCAAGCCCCTAACTCACCACCTGGTCTCAAACGAGAGCGAAACTCGAGTCTAGTGCTTCAAAATTGACGTGGACAAGGCCTTAGGTTCCAACCGGTACAAGCATTTTTAAAAATATTTTTAAGATCGTTTTTTGTGTGTCCATTTTTGTATTATAATAATCTTTTACAGAAAGTTTTGCTGTTTTATAATAATATTAAAACCGAAATTTTGAGAGAAAGAAAAAAAAAGGGACACAGATCATAATGAGACATTGTCTAGTTTGAGACGCTGGAACTTCGATGTTGAATGTTTGCAGACGTTGGCAAATATTGTGAAGCAGGTAACGCTAATACGCTAACACGCTAACCCACTCTAGCCTGCATCGACCTGGGATTAGCAAATAGTCACGTGTTGCCTCAAGCGGCCAGATCAGGATGAGTTGGCATCGACAGGTGAGTGCAATTACACCTGATGAACCTGTCTCTGCCGCCAGCCACATGTAGAGGGAATATCAAGTTTTGACAGCATATCAAGTTTTGAGTAAATATCAAACTTTACTGAGACTATGCCCGTTGTGAAACAAAGGATTTAGTCTGAATACCAACAACTGAAATATAGTGACTAGTTAGTCGGCTGAATGTTCTTTTCAGAACCACGCAATCAACCCCAGCATGCTTTTGTTGTTTATGTTTGCACATATTGTTTGGCGTCGCAGACAGCAGAGCACATACTCCAGGATTGCCCAAACTACAACATATCCAGGCAAACCTTCTGGCCTAGAGAGACAACAGTGGAAGATAAATTCTATGGACCGCTGAATGAACTAAAAAAGACTGTTAGATTCATACAAGAGACAACATTGCAGTTATAAACATATTTCAGGCGAACGAAAGAAGACAAAGAAGAACTCGGCAAGTTTACATTCAGTAGCTTACCATTGTTTTCTGAATTACTGACGCTCATGCCATAGCATGAAAGCCAGCGTATGGCGGTCTGCTTCCAAATCGCCTGCAGCAGTGTTTCAAATGTGATATGCGGCATTGCGAATTGCGTTAGTAACCTTAAAAAAAAAGTCTTCCCAAATGTAGCATCAAAGTAAATGGAACCAGTCTAAAAAAGTCGATGAATTTAAGTAATTCATCATTATCACGTGTCATACGATCTAAAGAGTCGTGGATCAGCTAGCTCTCTGTTTTTGTCTCGATTTTGCCATGTAATCAAACCATCTAGATATTTACTTATCTGCCTTCCCCTTGTTCTTTTCCCTTCAATCTTGGAAGTTGTCGCTGCGTTCTCCAACTGATTTCTTCTCATTCTTCACATCTTAAAGTGTGTGGGTACTTTAATAACAGCCGGTGGAAGATATATGAAAGAAATTGAATGTATAACGAGCGGCACAAGTAAAGACAGAATGTCACAAGATGAGGAATATTCTTTGTGCTATATCCTTGCAGAGTGAAATCAAATCAAATCAAATCAACTTTATTTTAAAAGGGTCACAAATTGGGCACGCAGGCCCGTCTTACATTCGGCCCTTCCAATCACTCATCTTTCGTTCATCAATGGTGCATTATACATTTACATAGGAAGAAAAAAAAACATTGTCAAATGAATGTTGTAAACATAAACAATGCAAATTACCATGTTATGAGGCACATCTCCCACCCACCCACACATCACCCACACACACACACACCCACCCACACACACCCAGGGACACATAATACCCCACCAACCGACCCATCCCCCTCCCACAATCCCCCACCCACACACACTGCCCTCACCCGTTCCCCAACCAACACACACTCACCACCCACACAAACACCCCCCTCCCCTCCCACCAACCCACACATCCCGCACCCACCCACATACACATCCTAACCCACACACCCATCCCCCACTCACACATCCTCTACCCACCCACCCACACCCCCAACCACCCATCCCCCAACCACACCTCCATCGACCACACATTCCCCACCCACACACACATCCCCCACCAACCCACACATCACGCACCCACTCACATATCCCCAACCCATACACACACATCCCCACCAACAGACATCTCCCTACCCACAAACACACATCATCCTACCCACCTATATATCCCCAATCCACTCACACACACACCCCACCACCCACACATACATCAACACCCACTCACACATGCACTAACTCACATCCCCCACCACACACATATCCCCCACCCGTACCACACACATCCCTCACCCACCCAATATTCCTCACCCACACACCACACACAGGTATCCCCCACCCACACATCCCACACTCACACCCACACACCAAAACACCCCCCATCTACACACCACACACATATCCGTCACCCACATACCACACAATATCCCCACCCACACACCACACACATATGCCCCATCCACATCCACACAGATAGCCTCACTCACCCACCATGCACATACCGCCACACCACACAAATCCCCCACCCATGCACACATTCCCACCCACACATCACACACACATATCCCCAACCATGACACACACACACATCTCCCCACCCACACACACATCCCCCACCCATCCACCAACAGACACACACACTCACTCACCCACACATCCTCCTACTACGCACCCACACACCCCGCAATCCGCCCACCCCTAACCAAACATCTCTCGATCACACATATCCCCAACCCACACACATCCTCCACCTACTCACACATCCCGCTCCGACACACACACATCCCTCACCCTACCTATACATTCTTCAGCCACTCACACATCCCACCCATACATCCCTCCACCACCCACACATACTCTACACACCCACACATATCCCCCACCCATACACACATTCCCCGCACCCATCACACACATCACCCACACACACCACACACTATCCCTCACACACCCACCACAAACCTACACCCACCCCACACCACACACACATCCCCGACCCACACACCACCCACATATCCCTAACCCACACACCATACACTTCTCCCCACCCACCCTTACTTCCACAATCCACCCACACTACATCTCCTACCCACACACCCCGCCACCCACACATACTTCCCCCTAACCATCCACACATCCTCACCCAGCCACACATATTCCCCACCCATACACACATCCCCCGCAACCATCCCCCACTCAATACACACATCCCCCACACCCCTACTTACACTCCGACACATCTACCCAAACATACCTCCACCCACCAACACCCACAAATCTCACTACCCACCAACACCCACACACCTCAATCCATCCAAACGCATCCCCCACCCACACATCCCCCACACACATCCCCCACACACATCCCCCACACACACTCACACTTCCACACATCTAGACACATACATAATGCCTCGCGTGATCATTGAAACTAATATGAACAATCTCCCACACTTTACTCACACACATACACTGACGATTGTCGTGAGCGGTCTCACAAAAATGTAAAACATGGAGAAAAATGTGTACATATACAGTGTGTGGCGTAAAATATAGTGATGCTCCCACACACAGAGATACACACAGAGACAGGCACACACACACATACACACACACACATACACATTCACTCTCACACTCACTCACTCTGTCCCTCATTCACACTCACTGACTCTCTCACTCAAACTACAGTAATATACATAAGTTTATATTACACATGATGAAACCAAATGACATTCAACTGATAATATGATAGATGAGAATACACAAACATATGGATTAACGTGTTAAATGATACGCGTGTTACATGACATGCGTACGCTCAACTCTCTGTCTCTCTCTCTCTCTCTTTCTCTCTCTCTCTCTCGTCTTTCATTCACACACACTCACACGCATACACACTAACACATCCACTCTCCCACTCTCTCACTCTCTCTCTCTCGCTCGCTCATTCTCTCTCTCACTCAATATTTCCCTCATTCATTCACTCTCTCCATCTTCATTCACTCTATCTCTCACTCTCTTACTCTCTCTCTCTCTCACTCACACACAGACAGACACACACCCTCACGCTATCACTCAATGTTTCACTCACTCTCTCTTATCCTTGCGCACTCACTCACTCTCTCTTTTATTCTATCTCTCTCAAGCACATAAACACACACACACACACACACACACACACACACACACACACACTCTAACACTCTCTCACTCATTCACTCATTCACTCACTCACTCTCTCTCACACAATCCTTCATACACACACTCACACACTCAATCACACTCTCTCACACATACACATACGCAGAAACTCACGCACACACACACTCCCTCTCTCACTCTCACACATACACGTACGCATGCATGCACTGACAAATTCCCTCACCATTTCTCGCTCAATCACTCTCTCCCACACACCCTTATGCACGTGCGCACATACACACATTCACTCTCCCACTCTCTCTGACACCCTCTCTCTCTCTCTCTCTCTCTCTCTCTCTCTCTCTCTCTCTCTCTCTCTCTCTCTCTCTCTTTCCCACACGCACACACATATATAGTGAACAGTTATAGGTAAACAATTATAATGAACAATTATACCAGCAGATGAATTATGGTGGCATATAGTCGGTATGGATTAAGTATTGAAAGAGGTTTCGGTTAAATGTGTAGGGACTCATTGGAGTTTTCAGATTTGGAGGAAGATCATTCCATAAGTGAGCACCAGAATAGGCGAAACATGTTTTGTATAGGTTCAATCTAGACTTTGGGACATGTAACAAATTTAGGCGCCTGCTGTTCATTGCATTAGATTGAATCAGTGGTAGAAGATACTCTGCGGTATTTTGAGATATAATTTTATTCACTAATTTGGTTTTGTTAAAAAAGGAAACGCTTTCGAAGTGGTAGAAGTCTTAGGTGACTGTATAAATTATTACTTTCATCGTGCTTTATGCCAGAAACTAGACGTATAGCGCGGTTTTGTAGAGAACATATTTCTCTACAACTACATATAACTGCAACCGAAGATTTAATTCCGACCAAGATAAAGCAACTTAAGCCATGGATTACATCAGACACGTTAGAATTAATAAAACAACGAAGGGAACTGAAACAGAAAGGAGGTGAATCCGATAACAGCACGATGAAGTATAAATCTTTAACTCTAGAGATAAGAAAGAACACAAGAAAGGACAAAAATCAATATATACAAGATTGCTGTACCAGAATAGAGCAATATCATAAGACTGGAAGAGATTACGAAATATTCAAAGAAATGAAGTTATTGACAAGAAATGTTCAACCTCAATTGAATGTTATCTGTGACAAGATGGGAAATACCTTAACAGAATCTAGACAAATTCTAGAAAGATGGCATGAGTATTGCAGTGGAATGTATTATTGAGTGACAGTGAGGATATGAATGAGATACATGAGCCAACGACAGCAGAGACAGAAACTGAACCCTCATTAGATGAAATTGCATGGGCAATAAAGAACCTGAAGAATGGTAAATCACCTGGATGTGATGAGATACCAGCTAGCTAATTAAAGCGGGAGGAGAAGAAAGCATACAAATCTATCACGCATTATGTAAAAAGATATGGAAATATGGTATATGGCCAAAAGATTGGAAGAGAACTATCTTCATTCCAATACCAAAAAAGGGCGACCTGAAATTATGCACCAACTATAGAACTGTTGGCCTGATCAGTCATGCAAGTAAAATTCTACTAAAAATCATAATGGGAAGACTTCGTATGAAAATGGAAGAAGAAATTAAAGTGGTTCAAGCTGGATTTGGACAAGGAAGAGGAACAAGAGATCATATACTCAACATGCGATTAATAATAGTGAAGTGCAGAGAATTTAAAATAAACCTATTCTCATGTTTTGTGAATTATTCAAAGGCATTTGATTGTGTACAACATCAGAAACTTTGTGAAATCATGAGGATATGGGCTTTCCACCACATGTAATACAACTCATAAAATGCTCTATCTAGACCAACAAGCAACGGTTAGAATAGATGGCGAGACATCAGATTGGTTTGACATCAAGCAAGGAGTCCGTCAAGAATGTGTGCTGTCTCCCTATTTGTTTAACCTGTTGTAACAGTATTGGGTATAATTAGGATCTAGTGGGAAACACAGATACAGCACGATTGAGCATTGAGACTGAAAGGGGTGGGAGATGCTCAATCGTGACGGATTATGTTGTTAAGGTTAGTCAACATCCGATAGTCCAGCTGAGAAGACACGGCTTGTCATCTTGAGAATAAAGTATAAAGTTTTAGTCCAGATCAAGTCTTGTTACTTCATTTGACACTGTTAAAGAAGTAATAAATGGTGCCGTGGACCGAGAATCTGAGGTTGATCTAGGCCGGCCAACAACAACTATCCACTGGCGGCATGCTGTAAGACAAATTATGAAGGTAATGGCCTACCACGGTCGTTGTCTGAACTTAATCATTTACAAGGGGCCTAACCTGGCCGTTGCCTGAACCTTGCCACTTTCAAGGGACTTGCCTCCAATTTAAGTTCAAGATTTTATCGGAAGTCAGAACTCGTTCAAGGTCAGGTCATCACTGGCCGTTGGCTGATACTAATCCATTTTTGGGCCTCGTCATTCCTATGACCCAAACACACCTAATCCATTTTTGGGCCTCGTCATTCCTATGACCCAAACACACCTAATCCATTTTTGGGCCTCGTCATTCCTATGACCCAAACACACCTAATCCATTTTTGGGCCTCGTCATTCCTATGACCCATTCCATACGACGATTGAAGTACCCACTTGAGAATCAAGGAAGGGACCCAACCAGGGGTCGAAGATTGTCTGGCAGCCCATGAGATGTGACCCAACCAGGGGTTGAAAATTTTCTGGCAGCCCACGAGAAGGACGAAATTACCTGAGGGAAGAGAAGTGATATCTGAACTCCGCCACCTGAATTCCGAGACTAAATTTCACTTGATGCGGGCTCTGGTTGGTTGAACTGAATCCGTAAGTTGGTAAAAGAAGGTAACGGATTAATTAAGGAAATAGACTCAGAGTAAAAGTTGTGTATTTCGAGGTCTCCCGTGAGGTTCCGAATTTCTAAATTAGAGTGGAGTACAGGACATTATTGTGGTTTAAGAAACAAATATCTACAAGGAACCTTCTGATTGCCACAAATTACAATTTGAGTTTTTTATTGAGGACAGGGTTCATTCTTCCTATGCTCAGACAGGATATCGTTGGTGCTTCTTCTGATTAATGTAATATCTTACAATATTATAACCAACTGAATTGTGCTGTTTGGGATTTGGGAAATTGTAATTGTGTGATTGGTTGCTTGCTTTGTTTCAGTTTTTTTTCAGCATGGCGGAACCGGATAACTTGGCCCAGGTTTTGACAGGCGTGGGAACAGCAGTAGGCCGACTTAATATGGTGATTAAACAACAAGGGATGGCAACAGAAATTGTAAAGTTTAGTGGACAGGCCAGAGACTATAAGAAATGGGTCACTTCTATAGAAAAATATGCCTATTTGATCTCAGCAACAGATGAAGAAAAAATGAGACTGGCTTATCAGACGGCAACGGAACCAGTTTCGGATCATATCAGAAGAAAATTAGAGGCTAGAGTAGATGAGACGTGGGAACAGTTCAAAGAAGACCTAGCAAGGAAATATGCAGAAATAACGGATCCACAACATGCGTTTTCGGTGTTGAGGCAGGCTAAACAAAATAACGGAGAGACGGTACAATTGTTTAGCGATAGATTGATTAACCTGGCTGAAGAAGCATTCTTAGGACAGAATGTACGAGGGGAGGAGGTGGAAAGGAATGTTAGTAGGGATTTTTGTAGATGGCATAAAATCTGATGGTTTGAAACTTAAGTTGATGAGGGAAAACCCTGAGAGGTTATCACAAGCGGTGGATATCGCGGTACAAGAGGAAAATTTGAGACGAAGGTTTAGATTAAGAACAGGAAGAGAAGTGGGAAGTAGTCGAGACGATAGAGTTGAGGAACCCATGGAAATAGGACAAACAAGATTCGGATGGAATAGGAGAGGCAGTATACAAACGTTACAAGGTAGAAATAGGAGCGATTATGTTGAAAGAAGAAATGTGAGATACCCTACAAGTGAGTCAGTAGGAAACACAAATAACACAAATATTGTCTGTTGGGTTTGTGGTCAACGGGGACATGTTTCTCGTTTTTGTAATAACAGGCGTGTCCAGTCGAATACACAGGGTAGACATGATAATAATAGGGTGAGTAGGAATGTTGTTGATGGACACAGGAACTTTACAGGTACAAGAACACAGGAAAATCGGCGCCCTACCTATTAGACAGGACCTATGATAGGAGGGTAAATAATAGGGTCCCAAGTGTTAGAGAGTATGTTAATAACAAGTATAATAGCTCGAACAGAGAATATTTTCAAATGGATGAAGTCAAGAAATTTATAGAAGATAAAACAGATTATAGCTCGTGTATATTAGAAATAGGGAAGTATAGAGTTCGTACATTAATAGATTCGGGAGCTCAAGTTAGTGTAGTAAAAGAAAGTTTTTTATACAAAATAGTAAGAAATTGTAGAGTATTTA
The DNA here is from genome assembly GCA_014155875.1 of Cepaea nemoralis. Classification (NCBI taxonomy): domain Eukaryota; kingdom Metazoa; phylum Mollusca; class Gastropoda; order Stylommatophora; family Helicidae; genus Cepaea; species Cepaea nemoralis. Next base: position 13,578 of record JACEFZ010000025.1, on the reverse strand, counting down.
AGTGTAGTAATAATTTACACTCTGTTACTGGACAGAATTTACAAGTAGTTGGACAAACAATGATAAATTTTAAGTTAGGAGGGATCAACATAAGACACCTTTTTCATGTAGTGAGGGGTTTAAATAGAAATATGTTGATAGGGAGAGATTTTTTGATAAAGAATGGAATAAGACTTTTTTATGATTTACATAAGTTAAAATTCAGAGACGTATATATAGATATGGAAGAGGATATGCATATATCAGCACTAGTTAGGGTTAAAATGACAACGACGTTAAAACCACAGTCGGTTAATTTGATACAAGCGAAGCTGAAGAGAAACCCATATTATGTGGAAGGAAACACAGTCAGAATCACTGAGTTACAAGAGGAAATAATTGATGAGCCTGGTTTGGAGGTTCCAGATGGAGTAATGGAGTTGGATAAACACTTAACCTTTCCAGTAATGGTTATCAACAACACAGGGAGAGAAATCAAGTTATACAGAGGATGTGTGATAGCAAAATTAGATCATAACATTAGTGAAATATTGGCAACGAATAGAACAGAAGTGTCGGGAACAAGTTATTTGGAAACTTCTAGTGAAAGGAGAAGTGACAGACGCGGATGCGGAAGAAGAGGGAAAATCGGAATGGATGAATTGATCCATCCATTCAGAGAAAATAAAGTCCATATACATTCACTAGACAAAATAACAAGGGAACAAGAATTGTTGTCACAATTAAAAACTCCGCCAGAAAACAAGGAAGTGTTGGAACAGTTTATAAAGCAAAATCAGGATGTGTTTGCGATTAATGATTTAGAGTTGGGACAGACACGAACAGTTACAATGGAAATAGACACAGGAAATCATCCACCAATAAGTTTAAAACCATATAGAACTCCATTAAGAAACAGAGAAATAATGGAAAAGGCAATAGAGGAGATGCTGAAAGCAGGAATAATAAAAAGGTCGAAGTCAGAATGGTCATCTCCGGTAGTAATAGTGGCCAAGCCTGATGGTTCGAGTCGCTTCTGTTGCGACTACAGGGCGTTGAACAAAATCACCAAGAATGTAGCATACCCACTGCCGGTAATTGATGATATTTTGGGGCTACTTAATGGCTCTACATATTTCACAACGTTGGACGCAAGGTCAGGGTTTTGGTGTATTCCGATGTCAGAAGACGCGCAACGGAAAAGTGCCTTTTGTACCCACATGGGCTCGTACGAATTCTTACGAATGCCTTTTGGTGTCAAGACGGCGCCCTCTCACTATATGCTCTTAATAAATGAAGTTCTAGAGGGTATGCAAAGGTTCGCTCTTGCTTATATTGATGATATATTGATCTATACAAAGGGAGATGTGGAGGATCATTTGAAACATATTAGACTAGTGTTTGACAGGTTAAGAAAGCATGATGTGAAGTTGAAGCTTAGTAAGTGCCAATTTTTAAAAACAGAAACAAAATATTTGGGGTATATTATAAATAGAGAGGGTATTAAACCAGACCAGGACAAAATAAAGATTATTAAAGAGTTACCTGCTCCAACAAACGTTAAGGAAGTACGTGCTTTTGTGGGAACATGTGCGTATTATAGGCGGTTTATTCCAGCATTTTCAAGGATAGCTGAACCAATTACAAATTTAACAGCCAAGTACGCCAGGTTTAAGTGGGATGATGAGTGTCAAAAAGCCTTCGACTATTTAAAAAACAGCTTAACACTGGTACCACTGTTGACGCATCCAGACTTAAACAAACAGTTGATACTATACACAGATGCTTCGGACAATGCAGTAGGAGCATGTTTGGTACAACCATATGAAGGAAAAGAATCTGGAATACCAGGGGTTAAAAATGAAAGGCCTATCTACTTCTTGTCGCATAAACTTAGTAAATCACAAAAGAAATGGACGACTATTGAGAAAGAGGCTTATGCGATTCATTACGCTCTTCAAAAACTTAATTACTACTTACATAACGCAAAGTTTTGTTATTAGAACTGACCACATGCCTTTAAAGTCTTTTCTAGAAGCTCCAGTGCAGAACAGGAAAATACAGACATGGGCATTGAATCTACAGGGGTACGACGCGAAAATTGAGTTCATACCAGGTAGGATAAACACATGCGCTGATTTATTGTCTAGAATTCCATATCCACAGTCATCAGAAGATACAGAAGAGGAGGCAGCCGAACCAGAGATAGACGACCGGAATTGGCAAGTAAATATTCTAGATTCTGCTATAATAAATGGGGAAGAATTTGATAGTCTACCATCGGATCAAGAGTCGGAACATAGGGAAGAAGACCTACAGTTAGCACAATTCAATATGGAAGAGGAGCAGGATTTGGACCCAAGAATCATACAAATAAAGGAAAAATTACGAGAAACAGAAGATAACAAATATAAAAGGAATTATTTGCTCTTACAAGAGGATGGACAGTTATATTATATGTGTGAAAAGAACTGAACAACTAAGGAAATATATTCCAAGGCATTTAGAAAATGAACTTTTAAAAGCATATCACGATGAAAATGGACATCTCGGTAGAGACAAACTAGTGAAAGCACTTACAAGTAAATATTATTGGCCAAACTTATTTAAATCTGCATGCAAATATGTAGATACGTGTGAAAAGTGCAGATTAAGGAACATGAAAACAATAAAGTCTCCATTACAGGACACAGATATTCCTCACTTCCCAATGCAAAAGATTAGTTTAGACATATCGGGTCCACACCCCAGAACATTGTCAGGAAATGTATATTTAATTCATATAGTAGACATCTACAGTCTTTGGCCAGAGGTTTATGCAATTCCAGATAAGAGCGCGGATACTGTTATTAATATTTTTTTACAGGAGTTCGTACCAAGGTTTAGTTGCCCACAAAGTATACTTACAGATAATGGTAGAGAATTTGTAAATAAAAAATTCGAAAAGTTATTAAAAGATTTAAACATAAGACATATAAAGACCTCATTTTATAGACCTTCGTCAAATGCGAAAAACGAGCGTCAACATCGGACGTTATACAACATTGTGGCAAAGATTGTTGATGAACATGAAAAAGATTGGGATCTATTTTTGGGGCCTGCTCTTAGCGCTATTCGTACAAATCAAAATGAGAGCACGGGTTTTTCGCCATTTTATTTAATACACGGGAGAGAACCAATATTACCTATAGATAATTTATTAAAACCTAGACGGAAATATATGGGTGAAGATTTTCAAGAGACCATAATACAAGAAATGCATAAAGCACATATGAGGTTAAGGAATAATATAATAAAAGCTAGGGAAAGACAGAAAAAGTACAAAAATGTAAATACAAAATTACAGGAGTTTAAGGTAGGTGATAGAGTTTATTACAAAAAGCATAGGAGAAACTCTAAGTTTGATGCTCGTTGGATTCCAGGTTATTACGTTTTGGAAAAACTTGGAAATGTATCGTATATTATAAAGAACCAGGTCACAGCACATATAGCAAGGGCACACGTTGAACACTTAAGAAGAGATGAAAATGAGATAGAAAATAATAATTATAACAATAATTATTATTCGGATGCGAAATTTTTAGATGAACAGGTTGTTAGAGGGGCCACAGTAACCCCAGATCTTAGAAAAGCTACAGTAACCCCAGATTTTAGAAAAGCTACAGTAACCCCAGATTTTAGAAAAGATACAGTAACTCCAGATCTTAGAAAAGAACCAGAACAAAATCAGTTGCTAGCAAATCCAAGTTACGAAGAACAAGAACAGACAATTCCGAAAAGAATGGAAGAAGAAGGGCCAAATGAAACTCATTATGATAGTATGGAGGAAGACACAGGTGCTCCATTTAAAAATACTAGGCAAGCAACGAAAAGAAGAATGGACAGTCAAAGAGATAAAGAAGTGAAAAGACAGAGGAGAATTAGAGATTGTTCAACAAGCGGAGACGATATACCTATACTGGAAAGATCCTTAAGAAAGAGTGATCGACAAATTAGGTGGGATGTTGAACGGAAGAGATTAGCGGCAGCTAAAGAGAGACATACAGACGAAGAAGAAGAAATGGATGAAAAGTCAGAGTCAAGTAGTAGTATGGAGGAGACTAGTAGGTTGTACGAAGAAGAAGATGTTGATATAGAGTTAGCACTTATTCAGAGAAATTTGGAGTTGTTGAGGAAGTGGAAACGTAAGAGATAGATAAATTGAAAGTACTGCAGATAGCAAGTTATAAGTTTCAAGATTTAAAATTGTAAGTGATGTTTGAAGAAGTATACGAAACGGTGGAAAAAGTGGTCTTGAGATATTAGTACAATGGGTGAATGTATTTTTTTTATTGATGTTAGAAATGCCGTGTTTAAAGATAGGGGTTAACAAGTTATAGTAATAATAGACAGGACAGATCACAAGTACGTTGATAAGTAGAGGATGGCTACTACATTGAGTTAATGTTGGATATAGGTTACAGTGCTTACTTAAGAGCTTATTCAGGATGCTATGTGCTGTTAAGAGATAATAAATAGATAATTTTGGATTACTGATTTGTTTATGTAGATAGAACAGATATGTTCATAATTGATCTGTAGTTAACAGATATACAGATAGAATGTTTAGTCTTCTCGGTCATATAAATACTGGATATGCGTCATTTTACTTAGTATGAGAGCCTAATGCTGGTGGGCCAATGTACGTAGTAATTTTAAGAGAGTTAAAATTGTGTTGAAAACTGGCTTTATGAAGTCTAAGTTTTATGAGTTATGAGTCATATAGGAAATGTTTTTATGCTTGAGTTGATGAGGGATATTGTTTGGTTGTTTTATTGAGCCTAAGTTGTAATGCCTCATAATAAGTTTGTTTTCATAATTTGGTCTTGAAAAATGATTGTTATTGTTTGATTAATTGATTTAGAGTAGAGGGATTGTGTTCTTAGCATTTGACTTGATAAAAAACTATTGGTCCGTAAAAGTGTCCAATAGTGATAGGTAGAATAGAATATTTTATTCTGATTTGATAACATGCATGTTATGTCATTTTAATGTTTTTTTTTCAGATTTAATTTGGGGGTTGTGTTCATTTTATTTCGATTACATGAATGGTTTGATATATGGAGTTACATGGTTATAAAGTTAGTTAAGTAACTTTAAGTTTAAGATGGATGAGGTTTTGCTTAAGTTTTTTCGTTCAGAAAAGAGTTGATAAAAAACTAATTTATCCATTGATATAAGGTAGGGGGAAACTTAAGAGTAAATAGTTAAGGAATGCTACGCATTCAGTAACTAGTGGGAAACCATGGTTGGTGAACGTGTGTGCACGAATGGATAGACGTATCCAGGGCCTGCACACACGTCACTGTATTTATAAAATAGCAGGATGGGATGTACGGGGGCAAGATATAGGTGCTGTGAAATACCAGCTTTAATTATATTAAAGGTGTTCATAAAATATGAACATGGGCTCATGGTAAAAGGTGAAATAACGAAACTGGAACAGAATTGTGGTTGGCAATGTCAATCTGAAATACACATGAAATGAAGGTTTATGAAAACTTATGCCAAATTGTTTTATAACGAACAATGATATATTTCATAAGGTGTTGTAAAAAAAATTATTTTACAAAATTTTTTTATTGGCAAGGGAGGTAAAGGGTGAATGTCTTAAATGTACATTTACTGTATGTCCATGTGGTCATGTCGTGTATTCATTCTTTATGTTCTTTATTAGGTGCGCACCACTTCTTTACTTTTTCTAACTACATTGTTTTTGTACGTCCTGGGGTTTGAAAGAATGAGAAATTGTATAAGGTCAAAATTTTCGATAAAGAATTTATGAGCTGTTCTTACAATATGTATATTTGATACAGGAAACTAGATGAGCCAAGAAAGAACCAGAATAGTAAAGAATGAGAAATTTTATAAGGTCAAAGATTTCGATAAATAATTTATGAGCTGTTCTTATACTATGTATATTTGATACAGGAAACAAGAAAGAACCAGAAATGAAGAATTATGTAGTAGATAACTATATAATGTTCGGGATGTAGAAAGGAAAGAAAAACTGTTTGGATTAACAGGGTTATCATACGGGGTATTATATAAATAAAAGTCGAAGAAGAAGTATATGGGGGGAGGTTTTGTTAGCAGACCATATCACTGGGAGAAGAAGTAAAAGAGATATTATTTACTCAAACTTGATTTTTAGGGAAGATTAGAATACAAAGAGGGAATAGAGTATGGGGATTAGGAGTAAAGATTTTTCCTTTAAAAGGAAAATTCTTTAATTAACATGGGGAGGTGTAACAGTATTGGGTATAATTAGGATCTAGTGGGAAACACAGATACAGCACGATTGAGCATTGAGACTGAAAGGGGTGGGAGATGCTCAATCGTGACGTATTATGTTGTTAAGGTTAGTCAACATCCGATAGTCCAGCTGAGAAGACACGGCTTGTCATCTTGAGAATAAAGTATAAAGTTTTAGTCCAGATCAAGTCTTGTTACTTCATTTGACACTGTTAAACTGTACGCCGAAAATATAATGAGAGATGATATAAATAGGGAGCTATATGATGCCGTAAATATCGGTGGTCATGACATACCAGAGGTTCGGTATGCTGATGATACAGCATTGCCATCCACAAAGACTGGTATAGAAAACCTAATAGCCTCAACCCAATTGAATAGTGAAAATCACAACTTGTATCTTAACATTGCAAAAACAAAGATAATGCATACAGATAAAATCACTATAGAGAAAGAAATATATGTTAATGAGGAAAAATTGGAGGTAGTGGAAATTTTGAATATCTTGGGTCATTGATTACCAACAACGGTGACACAATGAGAGAAATTAAACGACGACTATCAATTGCTCTTCAGAGACTAAAACAATTCAATAAATTATGGAATGGGACAGACAGAACTACAAAAATTAGATTTTTAAGAGCATGCATATTTCCCATTGGAACATACGCCTGTGAGACATGGACACTTAGTAAACAAGCTGATCAGCGCTTAAGTGCCTTTGAATATAAATGTTATAGACGAGTTCTAAGAATATCTTGGGTAAAGAAAAGAACAAATGCATCAATACTTCAAGAGCTGAATATTGAAGAAGGCTGGCTATTAAAAACGATAAAACAAAGAAAATTGAAATAGTTGGTCACTTGAAACGTCACGAAAGTTTGGATAGAACAATAATGGAGGGGTATATGTCTGGGAAGAGAGGGAGAGGAAGACCAAAGAGAAGATGGGTGCAGGATGTGGCGGATGATCTCCAGATGGGTGTATCGGACGCGGGACATCTTGCTTATGACCGAGAAGTTTTCGGGAAGGTTGTTTGGGATCAAGATTCTGCAAAGAACATGCTACTAAATGAATGACTGAATGAATGAAAGATTGAATGAATTTCCTCGTCAGTCAAGGTGAGGTAAATAGTTCTTGATAACTTAAAGTTAACTCACCCACTCACATCTGCAGATATTCATTCATGCATTTACTCACTCACACACTCTTTTTTTAAGCGACTCACTCACACACATTCACTTACTCATCAACTCAATCACCTCCATACTCATCAGTCAGTCACTTACTCTTACTCAGTCAACCACTCATTTAGTAAATCAATAACTCACTTATTATTACTCAATCACTCACTTACTTTACTCAATCGATCACTCACTTACTATTACCGAGTCAATCACTCACTTACTATTATTCAGTCACTAACTAACTCCTTCAATCCTTACTTACTCTCTTTTCACTCATATACTCAGCGAATCACTTACTTATTCCCTCAGTCACTCATTTACTCACTCAATCACTTACTCACTCAGTAATTTGCTTACTCAAACCGATTCACTTTTACATTCGCTCACATAATCACTGTCTCAATCACCCACCTACACAGTCAGTTACTCACTAATACAGTCAATCATTCTCTTACTCATACCGATTCACTTTTATAGTCACATACTCACTCAACATTTGTATATACGTAGTATGCACACTCACATTTTCACTTGTAACCAGGCACTCTCTTACTGACTGACTGACTGACTGACTGACTGACTGACTGACTGACTGACTCACTGACTGACTCACTGACTCACTCACACTAACTCACTCACTCATTCACTCACTCACTCGCCCACCAACTCACCCATCCACTCCTTCATGGCCTCTCTCACCCATTTATTCACCCACCCAGTACTCACCCACCCATCCACTCACTCACCCACCCACTCACGCACTCACCCACCCACCCATCCACTCACTAACCCACCCACCCACCCATCCACCCACCCATCCACTCACTCACCCACCCACGCCTTCACGCATTCTCTCACCCATTTATTCACCCACTTACGCACTCACTCACTCACCCACCCACTCACGCACCCACCCACTCACGCACCCACCCATCCACTCACTCACTCACTCACCCACTCACTCACCCACCCGCTCTTTCACGTACTATCTCACCAATTTATTCGCCCACCCACTCACCCATCCACTCACACACCCACTCACGTACTCACTCATCCATTAGACTCCTTGGGTGAAACAGAAATTAACGCAACTGAATCCCTATGCGGCATCGCCACTG
>JACEFZ010000024.1:0-124422 GCA_014155875.1 Cepaea nemoralis | reverse complement strand
ACTACTACTATTACTACTATTACTACTATTACTACTACTACTACTACTACTACTACTACTACTACTACTACTACTACTACTACTACTACTACTACTACTACTACTACTACTACTACTACTACTACTACTACTACTACTACTACTACTACTACTACCAATATTATTACTATTTGTATCCAAGGTGTTGGAGATCATAGTTTATGGAGTGTCATACTGACCAATGTCAGGCGATAAGTCTCTTGCTGATGTTGGTGACTATTACTACTGGTGCTATTGGTACTATGAGTACCACCATTACATGAAGGTAATGCCGTTAATTGGGGATTTCTGTAGTGTGAGTAAACCCCGGAATTGTTCAATGGTGTTGGAGATCGCAATGTGTGGGTGATACGTCCGTTGGTAAGAAACGTGATGATGATGATAATTAGTACTATTGTTGGTATTACTACTACTACTACTACTACTACTACTACTACTACTACTACTACTACTACTACTACTACTACTACTACTACTACTACTACTACTACTACTACTACTACTACTACTACTACTACTACTACTACTACTACTACTACTACTACTACTACTATCATTACAAATACCACCTAACATGACCCTTGATGATGATGACTAATATTACTACGAAACAACTCTACTATTATTACTATACAACCACGCCAATTGTAGACAATAGCGATAAACGTATTAGAACCTACTCGCCCTGATCAGCGCCATCCTTCCCACAGCAGACAGTTTGATACTTCATGACTGAGACACCGCAACCTCTAGACCTAACAACTTGACCACCTCTTGATCATCACCATGTCACTACACCTACTCTCCTCTGCAATTTATGTGGTCACTCGACCACTTGACCACCACTTGACCACCACTTGACCACTACTTGACCACATCTTGATCATCATCGTGTCACTACACTTACTCTCCCCATCACTTTAAGGGGTAACTTGACCACTTGACCACCCCTTGACCACTACTTGACCACTACTTGACCACCTTTTGATCATCACTGCATCACAAGACACACTCTCCTCTACAATTTTAGGGTTATTTGACCACTTGACCACCGCTTGACCACCACTTGACCACTACTTGACCACCTCTTGATCATCACCGTGTCACTACACGTACTCTCCCCAACAATTTAAGGGGTCATTTAACCACTTGACCACCCCTTGACCACCGCTTGACCACCTCTTGACCACTAATTTACCACCCTTTAATCATCACCATATCATTACAACTACTTTCCCCGACAATTTAAGTGGTCACTCGACCACTTGACCACTGCTTGACCACTGGTTGACCACTAATTTACCACCCTTTAAACATCACCATATCATTACAACTACTTTCCACTAAAATTTTCCTCACTTGACCACCACTTGACCACTGCTTGACCACCTCTTGACCACTAATTTACCACCCTTTAATCATCACCATATCATTACAACTACTTTCCCCGACAATTTAAGTGGTCACTCGACCACTTGACCACTGCTTGACCACTGGTTGACCACTAATTTACCACCCTTTAATCATCACCATATGACTACACCTACTTTCCCCGACAATTTAAGTGGTCACTCGACTATGGTTTGTTTTTTTCTTCTTTGTTTTTTTCTTCTTTTCTATATATATTTTATTAAAAATTATTATGTACCTTACTTGAGTCGTTTGTTTTTTATTTTTAATGTTTTATGTCGTATTTTTTATGTCGTACCTATAATTACTTGACCACACTCACTATGATGAGTCACTTGACCACACCCCTGACCACCTACTAAAAAAAAAACCTGAAGAGTTATCGCCCTTTGTGGTGGAATATCAATTTCCACCACCACCACAAAAACGGTCATCCTTTAGCCCCACTTACACTACTTCAGTACACAGGAAGTTTAAACGATGACCGCTTTGCGTTTATTTTCATGGTATGAGGCGTCGGTCGCTAAGGAAACAATGGCAAACTACTGATCTAAAAGTTGCCTAATAAACAGCCTATAAATACTAGGGCTGATTGCAACGGCCTGTAAAGAACATACACAGTTTATTTGATGTTAATATGACATGCTACGATCTTAAGTGAAACCTAAATATTGTAATGGATTACTTCTTTCCGATATCTGCCAATTTTATAATATGCAAGGCAGATCTGCTTTTCCAATGAACTATCCAAAGATTCGTCACTGGTTTGGGCTGTTCACTTCGCCCAGCGATCTTCCGCTCAGTTCTTGTATGTCTCTGATCATATCGTGCCTACTTAAACCAGTCCCATGCAGTAAAACATCGCCTGCAAACATCAGGAATCATCCTGGCTCAGCCTGTTGTCTCTATTGTGTTGTGTAGTAATCACGCTGAAGAACACGGGAGATAATAAATGTGGCTGACAGGGGCTTAAATAAGATAGGGTTTAAAATGACAACCTTACAATTTTGTTGTTGTTTGTTTTTAGGTGAATACATTTTGAACAAGTCAATAACAAATGTATCATTTTTAGATGTAGGCATCACTATGTTCAATACAAGTCCTCCAGTGCCAATACAGTGCGTGGATTCCTGTAGAAAAATCAACTCTGGGGTCACTACTCGGTGTGCCTGACCCGTTCGTGAACCGATATCCACATTCCAGAACGGAATGCCGCCGTTCGCTTGATCCGTTACCCAGTTTACCAGCCAAGTGCGAATGCTATGGTCCACAAGTCACTGCAGACGATGCACAAAGTATACGTATTTGTAGACATTTGTGAGATTAAAAACGCGTCCAGAACGCAGAAAACACCAACCCTTAACCAAGTCGTGGTGTCATGATGGAAATGTCAACACTCAGTGAAGGCTGACCATTGCAGTTTGTCCAAGGGTAGAAGATTATCTTACCGCTGTACACTATTCCCTGTGTGCTGTAAGTACGTGTATATATGTCAGTTTTGTGTTATCTACAACAACGTATCAATGAGGCATTAGGAAATTAGAGGATAGAGGGAGAGAAGAAGAGGAACAGAGAGTGAGAGAGTGAGGCAGACTAAACAAGAGAGTGCGACATTGTTATAGAGTGAGAAAGATGGCGTGAAAGCGAGAGAGAGAGAGAGAGTGAGAGAGAGAGAGAGAGAGTTGGGGAGAGAGGGCGAGTATGTGTAAGCGAGTGTGAGGGAAAATAAGAAAGAGAGAGAGAGAGAGAGAGAGAGAGAGAGAGAGAGAGAGAGAGAGAGAGAGAGAGAGAGAGAGAGAGGACATTAAAGGGCGAGGGTGTGTCAGTGAGAGATGTTTAAATATTGTGAGAGAGAGAGAGTAAGAGAGAAAGTGATGAGAGTGTTTAGTGAGTGTGAGTCAGAAAGGTTGAGAGTGAGAGAGAGTGAATGAGATTAAGAGAGAGAGGAGTTGGAGATAGTGAGAGAGAGAGTGAGAGTGAGAAAGAATGTCTGGGAGAGAGAGAGAGAGAGAGAGAGAGAGAGAGAGAGAGAGAGAGAGAGAGAGAGAGAGAGAGAGAGAAAACGACACAAAGAGAAGATAATTGTGTCGGTAAGGGGAGACAATGATTACTAAGCCTCCAAGGCATCACGCTGCAGACGTTAAATTTCCGCAATCATCCCAACCACCAGAGGCACCGGAAGGCGTCATATATAAATATAAATATATATATAAATATATATATATATATATATATATATATATATATATATATATATATATATATATATTTTTTTTTTTTTTTTTTTTTTTTTTCTTGCATATCCTTTACAGGACATCGCTTTCAACACCAGCATCGTTCAGCTGTATGTTGATCTCTTGGCAAGATTACTCTCAGTAGTTTGCCATTGCTTTCTGAGCGGCCGGCTCACATACCCAGTAAGTTACCGATGCGATTCTTTCGAACCACTGCTTTTATATATATATATATATATATATATATATATATATATATATATATATATATATATATATATATATATATATATATATATATATATATATATATATATATAATCTGAGTGTCTGGCCGCGTCATCTCTCTTAAATTCCTTGCACAATAGCGTCAGATCAGATTAGGCAACTGATCAGTTGTACTAAGTTCACCCTGGGCTGTCTGTGGCGAGTTTTATGACGATCAGATCTTAATTAATTAAGCTTTCTCGGATGTTGGGGATCTGATTGCTTGATGAGACAAAATATTTAGACCTTAGAGATTAGCTCCTCATCGCGCCATACATTTTCTAGTACAGTGGTTCTCAACCTTTTTTTGGCCCGTGCCCCTCTTCACCATATTTTCAGATCATCATCCCCCCCCCCCCTTTCGTATTTCCTACCTACAAATGTGGCCCGTGCCCCCCTTCACCATATTTTCAGAACGTCATTCCTCCCCCCTTTCGTATTTCCTACCTACAAATCCCCCTCCCTCCCCTACACAGTAAACTTAATAATGGAAGCACATACTAAAACATGTCTAGACGTCCACATAAAACGTGATTTGTGGGTCTACTTACTTTATAAAATAAATTTTAGAAGTGTGAGACGTACAGAACCGTAAAGTATGAAGGGAAAAACAAGATCAAGTAATTGGTTCTTGTATTAACGCGATCTTGAAATTATCTTCATTCCCCCCCCCCTCCTGGAAACCCTAAAATTCCCCCCTGGGGGGGGGGGGAGGGGGAATTCCCCACCGGTTGAGAACCACTGTTCTAGTGGATTGTCCTGTCCTCTTGGTTGCCTTATTTATTCGTGTTTGTTAATTTTTAGGCTTGTTCTCGACAGGCTAATTTTTGCAACTAAAGTTTTTCTACGGATTAGGGAAGTCAGCCCCGCGTCCAACCCTCAACTCTCCTCTGTCACCTCTTGCGACATGTATGGCAGGTTACAGAATGTTGCTTCCCTTAACTGATTAAGTGTCGTGGGATGATTAATCGTCTTAAGAGACTTCCCGAATCTGTCATGGGTTTATATATGACTAAAATGTTGTCATTGTGTTAAAATACAACATATCTGCTACCAAATTAAGAACTTTTAAGTCATAACTGCCATCCATTCTTGTTTCGTTGAAACCTACGTTTTGTTCAGCACTGAATCTGTTAAAGTGTTCCGGTATCTTACGGGCTGAAACTGATGCCCTTGCAAAATTGAAGAATAAAAATGGTATAACAGAATCCCCCAATGTGGAGCTCATGGACAGAACTAGGCAGATACATGTGAACCAAGAGATGAAGAAAAGACCCTGGCGCTGGATAGTACACACACTGAGACGACATGAGAATAGTATAAATAGAATACCCTTTGTCTGGAATCAAGGCAAAAGACATAAAGGAAGACCTAGAAACATACGCAGAAGAGAAGCAGAGACAGAAATGACGTCACCCTGACGTCACACTAGCCAAAGTATATCTATTGGTGGAATTTAGTCTATGGACAAGGCGGAGGTGGCCGTGCGCTTGTGGAACCAGGTGGAGAAGGCGGAGGAACAGATTGAGAACCCGTATGTGGAAAGAATGAGATTGCGGGGGACCGGCAGGGGTTCTGGAAGAATCTCAAAACTGAGAGGGAAGACCAGGAGAACTTTTAATCAGTTAGCGGTGGGTACGATTAGTAGTATGACTCTTCGCTGGCTGTTGAAAGAGGGGACTGAGCACGTATGGGAATGTCCTGAGTGCAGTGAAGTCGGTTCTTGACTCAACTCAACTCAACAACACAGTGTATCTATTTTGACAAACCTCCATCACAATGGGATATGAACCCAGGTTAAAGTGGAGAGCTCTCTATGAGAGTATATACCCTTACACTAAAACCATCATATTTTGACATAGTTCACATTTTTTATTTTTCAGTTGTACCTCTCCAGTTCCTTCCCGCCTGTCTGTCTGTCTGCCTGCCCTCACACTCGCTGTTACCCACGTAAATTTCCATTCACTGAGAATTTACCTTGTCGATGATGCCAAGAAACAGACCAAATAACACGATGACCCTAGCATGTCGATATATCGTCTTTCTGTTCAAATAGGAGGTCACATGTATTATCCTTCGGCAATGAATCATAACGGGAGACCATGAATGGAGCTGCATGGAATAGTTACGGATAGAGCGGCGGCTTGGGGTGAGACGGTTGAGGACCTATGTATGCCCCTATGGGATTTAAACGGCGAACGAAGAAGAGTATGAAAATGATAAACTCAGTGTGTGCGTGTTTATATATATATATATATATATATATATATATATATATATATATATATATATATATATATATATATATATATATATATATATATATATATATATATGTTTATTACCCCGATTCCTGTCACAGGGGACGACCGATCGATGAAACCGTTTTCTTGGGAGACAAGATTATCGTCTGCTGTCTGGGAAATACGTCAGAGGCATGTCACGTGAGCATTGCCGTGATCATGTAGACAGACTTTGATGATTCTTCAAAGCTGTCAAAGTTCGTTTAGGATATTTTGATGTTGTCACAATTTCATTTTTGATGAAGTCCCAGAGAAATTGGGAAAAAAGAGGGGAAAATAATTCTCGTTTTCTATATGTAGCTACGGGATATGACATATCGAGATTGCCGATCTGATACATCAATGATTCTAAAATTACTGGGGCTGACTGGACAATTCATGATTCTGAGATAAGGAATAAACACGATGGCACGGGCCAGCTTCTTGTCACAGTAACTTATGCACTGGAGTAATATGATCACTTGCGTTATAACGTGGGCCGACTGCTAGAGTGACCTGATATACTTGCTTGTACCAGGCTCTCTCCGGACTCGTGGTTGAAGTATCGCTGATAATTTTGGAGTCACAACCAACATAATTAAATACTTGGAATCATTACCAATATAATTAAATATTTGGAGTCACTACCAACATAATTAAATACTTGGAGTCACTACCAACATAATTAAATACTTGGAGTCACTACCAACATAATTAATTACTTAGAGTCACTACCAACATAATTAAATACTTGGAGTCACTACCAACATACAAACATGATTAAATACTTGCAATGATTCCATCCATCCATCATGTGCCATGCCGGTAAGCGTGGGCGGTCATGTTCTGCCATCTCACTCGATCACCAGAGTCGTAATTAGTGAGAGTCAATGATTACCAACACAATTAAATACTTTGAATCATTACTAACATAATTAAATTCTTGGAGTCACTACCAACATAATTAAATACTTGGAATCATTACCAACATAATTAAATACTTGGAATCGTTATCAACATAATTAAATACTTGCAATGATTACCAACATAATTAAATACTTGCAATGATTACCAACATAATTAAATACTTGGAATAATTACTAACATAATTAAATTCTTGGAGTCACTACCAACATAATTAAACACTTGGAATCATTACCAACATAATTAAACACTTGGAATCATTACCAACATAATTAAATACTTGGAGTCGTTATCAACATAATTAAACACTTGGAATCATTACCAACATAATTAAACACTTGGAGTCACTACCAACATAATTAAATACTTGCAATGATTACCAACATAATTAAACACTTGGAGTCACTACCAACATAATTAAATACTTGCAATGATTACCAACATAATTAAATACTTGGAGTAATTACTAACATAATTAAATACTTGTAGTCACTACCAACATAATTAAATACTTGGAGTCACTACCAACATAATTAAATTCTTGGAGTTACTACCAACATAATTAAATACTTGGAATCATTACCAACATAATTAAATACTTGGAGTCACTACCAACATAATTAAATACTTGCAATGAGTACCAACTGTCAAAGTCTCACATGGAGTCGGTATGGACATAAAGATAGGAGGTATTTATAGAAGGGATATAACCACAATAGAAGGGAACTAAATCGACCCACTCGAATGCTCGAACAATCTAGAGCCTTCGAGAAGGATAGGTCAGTTCGCCTACAGCTCCGTGGACACAGGTGGAACCCGCCTACCGCGTGCCAGGACCTGTTCCACGAGAAGCTCGAGGAGAGTTACAGCCCGTGTCCGATCGAGACACGTTAGAGGGCAGACGGCGACTGGACATCGAAGAAGCAACAGGGCTTAGCTTAAGGGGGACTTGATAGATAGAACCAAGTGTATTTAAGGATTGTTAATCATAGTTAATTAGAGTTTGCTGTGATGATTAAGTGTATGATTGCTTTGTTATAAACTCCTGTGATATTGTACTTCGAGTAACTGGCTGTGAAAACCATTCTTCGCCAGCTTACTGTGAATAAATTATATCAGATAGTATCAGAATGGAGTTTGTTGCCTGTATGAACCCGAGTTTCATTTCCCTAGGTCTCTAGGACGTTGACAGGCTATTTGGGGGCTCAAGCCGGTTTTGGCAAGCTCAAGACGATTACTTCACTTTCCCGACAGTTCTTGGTTTTGCCAAGTAAAATATATCAACATTCATACATGACAAAGTCTGAACTTTACAGCGAACTATCATATCATCTGTTCATAAGCTATCGTAGTCCCTCTAGAAAGTTACGTAAAAACCATGTTTATAAAATTTAACATTGACATGACTGGACAATTACTGTGACAAATTACTAATCTTTTTCATTCCAACGACAGATTGTTCCGCGAAAAGTTGTGTGCATTTAAATCGGTCTCCAGCAGTGGCAAAGAACCGGAAAACCAAACAACTCTACAGCAAAGAACCCAGTAAACCAGATAAGTCCCATTTCATGCTTATTGAATCCCTAAACGGTACTCACCTTTTTCATTGATGTAACATTTTTCTATGTATTGCTATTTATAACATATACATGCAAATTTTATGACCATTGAATTTATTCGATAGTAAAGGTGAATGTAAACATTAAGGGACATAACCAATTTTTGTACACCCAAACTATTTCCAAAGGGATTTAAGTTCTAAAAATTTAACATTAGTTAAATTTACAGGATGTCAACACTAGAACAGTGCATCGAATTAGGAATTAAATTAGGTTATACGGCCGATAAACTTTCAGAATGGGCGCAAAAGACACATTCAGAAAACATAGCGAGGGAAGATAGGACAGCGGAAAGAGAACAAAAAAGACTGCAGATGGAAGCTGAAGACAAAAAGATGCAAAGAGAAGCGGAGAAGATGCAAATAGAGGCTGAAGAGAAAATGATGCAAATAGAGGCTGAAAATAAAAAGTTAGAAATCGAAGCTGCTAGCAAACAAGCTCAATTAAACGCAGAAACGAAAAAGTTAGAATTAGAGTTAAATTTGAAACAAAAGGAAATCGAAACGCAAACACAATTAAAGTGAAACAAATGGAAATTGATTCCAACTTGGAAATTTCGGTAAATAAATTAAGGAGTAAGGAAGAGGAACAAAAATACAACAAATATAAAGGCTTAGTCAAACCTTTTTGTTCCGGAGATTCAATAAGTGCATACTTAGAGAACTTCGAGTGTTTAATGACGTATCATAGCATCTCAAAAGTCGATTGGGCATTTATTCTTATGAGAAACTTAGCATTAGAGCCCTTAAAAGTGATTGAAACAATTCCACAAGACATGAGGAAAGATTACGACTATTTAAAACAAAGAATATTACAACATTTTTCACTAGACACAGCAGGTTATCAATTGCAGTTTTCAAAATTATCACCATCACCTAACCAAACGTTCATAGACTACGTGTCTACAGTCCAAGATATTTGTACAAAATGGATAACCTCAGCAAAACAAACAACAGCTATGATAAACTAAAAGAGCTAATAATAATTGATAAGATTATGAATACAATACCCACTCCTTTCTCTAAATTTCTGAGGCAAAGTGATTGTAAGACTATTCAAGAAGTCGAAAGTAAAGGTAGCGCTTATTTCACAGCGAATCGTGACATTTTTCAATTAAATATGAGTCAGAATGAAACAGCAGCTGTCACAAACACCAAATATTCAAAACCAGGTGAGAATAGGTTCAAACAACGCTCTAAATTTACCAAACCAGTCCTGTGTCAATATTGCCATTTGACTCACGAACAGTACGCAATATGTGATAAATCACCCACCTACCCACATCACCTTCAAATGATGGTGGAAAAACAAAGAAACAAAAGAAACGCGTATAAGAGAGCGGTCAAATGTTACTTTTGTTCAGCGTACGGGCATTTTAGTGGACGTTGTGACGGCCGTAAAATGCTGAAGCAGGCCAATGCAGCATTAGTAGATACATCCACGGATGATGAAATCGAAGAACTGAATGAATGTGACATCCAGAACGAAAGTGAGCATGAATCAGGGAATGCGGTAGAAATCATTAATTCCATCAATAATAACACCTGTAACACCTGTAAGAAGTTTCAGTTGGATACCACCGTGAAATGTGGCCATACAATCATCCTTATATCCAACGAAATAGCCAACGCAGCCTTAACATCAAAGGGCAAGTTAAGAGTGAGAAAGGGATTTGTAAATAACAAACCAAGTACAATCATTCGCGATAGCGGAGCGACACTGGTTGGAATTAAAAGGACTTTAATTAACGACAGAGACTACACACACGACTTTTTGACATGTCGCACAATCGCAGGCACCATCGAAAGATACCCCCTGGCACTGGCCGAAATTCAAACACCTTTCGTGTCAGGACAAGTGCTATGCGCGGTGTTAGAAGATCCTTGCGCAGATATTATTCTTGGAAATCTTCCTAACATAAGATCCTGTTCTGAAAAAGAGATCAAAGAATGGGAACGAAAAAACTGCATCCAAACATCAAGCAGTCATTCCAGAACTAAAGAACATATTTGTATGTCTCAAACTGCCATAAGCATAAGGGAGACCACCGATGACGGAATTCCAAATGAATTCACAGAGGTGAACAACACAGGGGCGGTCGAATCTATCAAAGACACCAGCAGTATAAAACCTCGAATTGAGCATACCATCGAAAAGCATAAGTGTGAACCTGTAAATGTGCAACAACAGACAGAATACGCCAAAGTAGTGACAAGACAAATGACGCACAAAACACACAAGGACAACCAGACAGAGAAAACAGGGACAATAACGACACTGACAAGAACAACGATGACATTCATTAG
Source organism: Cepaea nemoralis (assembly GCA_014155875.1). Lineage (NCBI taxonomy): Eukaryota > Metazoa > Mollusca > Gastropoda > Stylommatophora > Helicidae > Cepaea > Cepaea nemoralis. The sequence goes on along the minus strand of JACEFZ010000024.1, from coordinate 113,341 downwards.
CGAACATTGTCTGAACGATAAACGAACGAATCAAGCACAATAAAAACAGTCATTCGAATCAGGACAACATAGCATTGATTCAGTCCATTACATAACGACTCGCTTCTTTAAAGTACATCAATCCCGAACTTTACACAATACAATGACAGAAGGCACAGCAACGCTCTTCTTAACGACACTACGACCAAGACAATGAAGACAACTTCACAGTACAGACAGTTTCTAGTGAAGACAAAACAACAGCGACCAAACCAACTGAGAGAACTCATAATGTCCAACTATATGAGTCCAAACAATTTGTGTCTCTAGAGAAAAGAAACAACTACGTGATTAATTCCAAGAAACATAACCAAGGAATACAAAGATATCCAAGGGACACTACTAGTAACAAAGAAGTATTATTAACAAACAAGTGTCATCATATGTGTTCATTGCAAATTTGTCATCTACTAAGAACACATAAAACAGAAACAGAACTAACACATAAATCTGCAGAAAGGTATGCAGATACAAAAATAACATCATTAAGCATCAATCATGCTGGCAAACAATATGCAAATAAACTAAAACAAACAATTGACTTCACACAAAATCAAAGTCATAAACGATTGCATACAAACAAACTGCTTTATTGCATGAACAAAACCAGCAAACGATGCAGGTCTAAATCCATCAGCACAAAGACTACCATGTGTAACTCAACATCCACCAATTTACCAGATAAATATAGCAATTTCGCTGAAACACACACCTCAGCCAACAAAAGTAAACAATCATATTCACCAAGCAGTAGAATGAACAGAGACAAGTTACTGACACTCTTGCTACTTTTGCTGTTAACTCAACTTGCAACAACACTACCTACCTTTCAGATTGTACCTTTCACCACGATCCAAATAACAAACATATTTTCCATCATATTTACCATCTCATTCATATATCAATCAACATTGCGCCAAATTGAAAGAGCAAAAACCATGCTACAGTTCATTAACTCCTGTTGGTGCAAAATTTTTCAGATAACTTGGAGCTATGCAAATAGTAAATTCATTTTCACTCGTAAATTGTTTAGACTTATTTTTACATCGATACCTATACAATTATGTAGTATTTGGAATTGTAAGAGTATCCGTTTAGAGGATACAATGTGCAAATTGAAATCCATTTTTTCCAATCAACCCATACTGAGATTACCAAACATAGATTTACCATTTATATTAACCACAGATTCAAGTGCTATCGCAATCGGAGGATGTATGATGCAAGAATATGAAGGCGTGAAACATCCAATCCTGTATGTCAGCCGTAAACTGAAAGCGGCGGAAACCAGGTATTCCACAGCTGAGTTGGAAGCCTTAAGTTTGGTTTTCTGTGTTCGTCGTTTATCTCGGTTCCTCTTAGGCTCCCACTTCATTGCCTTAACAGATAATGCGCCAATGCTGGTTATTAAAGAAGGCAACCCAAAGAACCACAGGTTAGAAAGATGGTGTCTTCTTCTACAGGATTTCGACTTTGAAATCCATCATATTAAAGGAACGGATAATGTAATTGCCGACATGTTATCACGATTACCTAATGCACAAGCAGAATAACACTATTTAAGTTAATTAGTGGCCATATGATAAGCTGTGATATTTTAGTCTGTTGTATAAAATTGAGTGTACCTCTACACTTACTGTAGAACTGTAGAAGTGTCGACAGTCTATTTAATACTCTACTTATAGCTATCACAGACATGAAACTTTCAGAACCGTTAAGTGTATTACGCCACATTAGTAATTGGCAGTGCAGTAGAAACAATCCGAACTGTAGAGATTAACATTTGTGAATTTATTTCATCAACCACAGAACATAAATTTATCATGCGAATAGTAAGAACTTTGCATACGAGTGAATTCAATGAACTTCGCAAACTAACGGAACAGAACATCGCACATAACCGCAACGATATACTATGACTATTACGACATATGAGAGACAACAACACAGGAATGTGACACCAAAACGTTATCTACGAACTGTAACATTATTGGAACAACACACGGACAAAAGAACGACAACATACGGATCGTCGATGGATTTAATTAATTTAATGTTATTAGTTAAATATGTATTACATTTGTGCTTTACTATATACATAAAATATGTGACCATGTAAATTGTACATTTTCTATCATAATATGTCACAAATACTTTCATTCATAGTTAAAATTTTCTTCCTAAAACATTGTTGCAATTTAACTTATAAACCATTTCTTATCACCAGTACAGACAGTACTTGGCGCTGTAAATATAGTATATCGCCATTTTCCTTTTTCTAAGGGCGACAACATTTACCTCAACTCAATTTGTATATTTTAACAAATTACTATATTGAATGAAAGGTGTGCGAATCAGAGAGTGAATGAATTAAATGAGAGAGCGATATACTGAGCGGACAAATTGTACGCAAAAAGTATTCATTTTAATTTGTCTGCGTTTTTGGATGTAAAATGTAACACTTGTCTAAATTGTGTATACAAGTTTAGTGTTAAATAGAATAGGTTCATTCTAAGAATCACTGTTTGAATAACCTGTTCATGCGTTACACAGATGGCGTAATTCATGACAAGGGATATTCCAGCTCGTGACGCTTAGAGATATACTACACACCACATACACACATGTAGCACACACTTTATACATGAGGTAGGACATACTCATAAACTAAACACTAACAAGTAAATCACACACATTGTATTATAGCAAGTAACAAGGCAAGTAAACACACTAACAGGCAAACAAGAACATAAGTAGTTACTTGGGAGAAAACAAATAGAGCAAGTAACAATGCAAGTAAACACACTAACAGGCAAACAAGAACATAAGTAGTTACTTGGGAGAAAACAAAAGTATATATATATATATATATATATATATATATATATATATATATATATATATATATATATATATATATATATATATATATATATATATATATATATATATATATATATATATATTAAGCACTATAAAACATACGGGAGTAGAAGTGTATCAAAATACACATTCAGGACAAGAATTGCAGGTGTTCTTAAATAAGCCAAGACAATTTGTCTTGTTGAAACTCTCTAATAAAGAGTTCAATATCCTGGTATCATATGGATACTTGAGAAGAGCGCGGTTGCAAATACAACTGGAAGCGTCAGGGAACTTCAGTCGGATAAGCATGTTTAAGAATATGGAAGAGATAGGAACTCTTCAGCAATCACACTGAATTGTTGTATGGGGAAATACATGAGTTATTAGTGCAAGTATATAGAGTACCAAGTTCCCATCCACGAAACTACCACCAACTTCATGTGATCCTATGACAGAATTAGTACAGACTAATTACCATATAGTATCCCATAAGAGCGGGGAGGGGTAACCCTGTCAAAGTCTCACATGGAGTCGGTATGGACATAAAGATAGGAGGTATTTATAGAAGGGATATAACCCCAATAGAAGGGAACTAAATCGACCCACTCGAATGCTCGAACAATCTAGAGCCTTCGAGAAGGATAGGTCAGTTCGCCTACAGCTCCGTGGACACAGGTGGAACCCGCCTACCGCGTGCCAGGACCTGTTCCACGAGAAGCTCGAGGAGAGTTACAGCCCGTGTCCGATCGAGACACGTTAGAGGGCAGACGGCGACTGGACATCGAAGAAGCAACAGGGCTTAGCTTAAGGGGGACTTGATAGATGGAACCAAGTGTATTTAAGGATTGTTAATCATAAGATAGATGTTAGAGTTTGCTGTGATGATTAAGTGTATGATTGCTTTGTTATAAACTCCTGTGATATTGTACTTCGAGTAACTGGCTGTGAAAACCATTCTTCGCCAGTTTACTGTGAATAAATTATATCAGATAGTATCAGAATGGAGTTTGTTGCCTGTATGAACCCGAGTTTCATTTCCCTAGGTCTCTAGGAAGTTGACACCAACATGATTAAATACTTGGAATCATTACTAACATGATTAAATACTGTACTTGGAATCATGACCAACATAATTAAATACTTGGAATCATTACTAACATGATTAAATACTGTACTTGGAATCAAGACCAACATAATTAAATACTTGGAATCGTGACTCACATAATTAAATACTTGGAATCATGACCAACATAATTAAATACTTGGAATCGTGACTCACATAATTAAATACTTGGTATCGTGACTCACATAATTAAATACTTGGAATCATGACCAACATAATTAAATACTTGGAATCATGACCAACATAATTAAATACTTGGAATCATTACCAACATAATTAAATACTTGGAATCATTACCAACATAATTAAATACTTGGAATCATTACCAACATAATTAAATACTTGGAATGATGCCCAACATGATTAAATACTGTACTTGGAATTATTACCAACATAATTAAGTACCTGAAATCATTACTAACATAATTAAATACTTGGAATCGTGACTAACATAATTAAATACTTGGAATCATTACCAACATAAATAAACACTTGGAATCATTACCACCATAATTAAATACTTTAAATTATTACCAACATAATTAAATACTTTGAATCATTACCAACATAATTAAATACTTGAAATTATTACCAACATAATTAAATAATTGGAATCATGCCCAACATAATTAAATACTTGAAATTATTACCAACATAATTAAATACTTGGAATCATTACCGACATAATTAAATACTTGAAATTATTACCAACATAATTAAATACTTGGAATCATTACCAACATAATTAAATACTTGGAATCATTACAAACATAATTAAATACTTGGAATCATTACCAACATAATTAAATACTTGAAATTATTACCAACATAATTAAACACTTGGAATCATTACCAACATAATTAAACACTTGGAATCATTACCAACATAATTAAATACTTGAAATTATTACCAACATAGTTAAACACTTGGAATCATTACCAACATAATTAAACACTTGGAATCATTACCAACATAATTAAATACTTGAAATTATTACCAACATAATTAAACACTTGGAATCATTACCAACATAATTAAATACTTGGAATCATTACCAACATAATTAAATACTTGGAATCATTACCAACATAATTAAATACTTGAAATTATTACCAACATAATTAAACACTTGGAATCATTACCAACATAATTAAATACTTGGAATCATTACCAACATAGTTAAATACTTGGAATCATTACTAACATAATTAAATATTTGGAATCATTACCAACAGAATTAAATACTTGAAATTATTACCAACATAATTAAACACTTGGAATCATTACCAACATAATTAAATACTTGGAATCATTACCAACATAGTTAAATACTTGGAATCATTACTAACATAATTAAATATTTGGAATCATTACCAACAGAATTAAATATTTGGAATCATTACCAACATAAGTAAACACTTGAAATCATTACCAACATAGTTAAATACATGGAATCATTACTAACATAATTAAATATTTGGAATAATTACCAACATAAGGCCGCATCCCTGTTAGTCTGCGTGTGGTGTGATGGACCATTACCTGCTTGCATTCTCTATGCAGTGTAAAGTTTTCCTGACAGCCCTTGCGGACCCGCTGATTTCTGAGTTTGGAGACGGTAAGAAGAGCTCTGCGGCACAGAACCTTAGACGAGGTACTTTGTACCGGGTGGGAACGAAATTATCTACACCAACTTCTCTCTGATGGATGCAGACAATGATCAGCGATCATACGAGCTCAGCGTCATGGTATCTCAGAGTTAGAATTCGGTCTTCCCAGGGATTCAGCAATCAATCAATCAATCAATCAATCAATCAATGAACAAACCAATGAATCAATCAATCAATCACACAATCGATCAATGAGCCAACAAACTAATCAACCAGCCAATCAAACACGCAATCAATCAATCAATCAATCAATCAATCAATCAGCCAATCAATAAATGAACCATTCAACGAGTTAATCATCAGTCAACCAAACAACTAACCAATGAATAAATCAATCAACTAACCAACCAACATATCAATAAATCAATCAACAAATCAATCAATCAATCAGTAAATCAATGAACCAATCAATAAACCAAACAACCAACTAACCAACCAATCAATCAACTAACCAACCAGCTAACCAATCAATCAGTCAATTAATCACTCAACCAAGCAATCAATCAATCAGCCAATCAATCAACCAGCCAAATAATCAAACACTTAACCAACTACTCAATCAACAAACCAACAAATCAGTCAATAAATAAACCAATTAATCAATCAACAAATCAATCATCTAATCAACCAATCAAGCAATCAACAAATCCAGTGAATTAATCAACCAACCAATAATTAATTAAACAACCAATCAATCAACCAACTAATAAATCAACCAAATAATGAATCAATCAACCAACCAACCAATCAATCAATCAATGGAACACGCCGGCGGCGGCGAGATACATCCTACCTTCGCCAATGACTGTGGACAGGCTCATGGTGTAGCAGGCGAAGTCATCTCTGCGAGTGGCCGCATACAAGGAACACCTCCTGCACGAAGCCCTGGGGAAAATCATGGATGGCTCAGGCAGAGGACGCAGAGAAGTGTATATGCTTAAAACCATTGGGCGAGGCGAGGGGAGGGTCAGAATACTAGAGGAAATGTCAGATGCCAGATGTGTAGGGTCATAAACACATAGGACAAGGAGTGCAGGGATTGACCAGCAGGCAGCGCTGAATGGAAGATGTGACAACTGATTCACGACAATTCAAACCCTGGTTATTTAATCTATCTCACATATGACTTTGCGCTAAGAGGTAAAAGAAATGCCTATGAGCCCATAGCAAAGGTAATGGATAGTGTTTAGTACAGGAGAGCCTGACATATTATACCGCAACATCTAGTCTCAGAATAGAGGTGGAGGCAGTCACTGCGGCATTCCACCGGCTTCTAGACAAACAGCACATACATGTCGTGATTGTAGCGGAGTCACAGAGCATGCTATGAAGGGTGAAGACAGGCAACCCTAGTGCTCAGTGACTTGCTTCAATTAAAATAAAAATCAGAGGTGGAGAGCATTTGTTAGATATTTTCCCGAAGACATGCTAGTGTAGTGAGAAACGAACAGGCGGACATATTGGCTGGGTATGCACCATTGGGTAGGGTTTTGGTGCATGATAAGGCAGATGTGGTCGGGTTTCTTTGGGATGATGTGTATAGTATAGTTTCAATGAACAGATAAATCATCATGGCCGGAGAGAATGGATCCGCAGGGTATGACCAGAGGATCTGGCTGACACTCAGTACGAAAGGTGATGAAGAAAGATGAACACATAATCGGACTGCAACTGGTACCTTTATTATTGGGATTCTTCACTAACTGTTGATGAGGACAGAGCACGATATCCTCGTGATATGTTTCTTTACTCTCGCCTTGAATAGACTCCCAGTGGGCCCAGGATAAAGTCGATACCAGAAAATATTTTTTGACAGTATAGGCGACAAGCATGATATTGACCATACCACTCATCGAATGCCGATGTGTCTATTAGAATATGGACCTACCTAGCACCACATACCCAGTAGTTATCACGGTAGTGGCTGAGAAAACATGCATTAGGATACGTGTTTGTGCTCAGAGAGGTTATTCCTTTTGTTACCGCAATGGTCTTTATGATGAAACTTCGCATCAAAATGCCCTGACATAAAACCACACATGCTAGTTGGTCTTGACCTCAAACGTAACTACAGCCATTGCCCTCTCTCCCAGCCATCTCGGTCTTCATGGAGTCGCCAAGAAAGCATGCATATGGAAACGTTTGTGTCTCCAGCGATATCTTTGTTACTCCTATAACCTCTCCGTTAAACAGCTTGTAATCACGGCACAGGCCTCCCTGCTTTCTTAACAGTCCTCTCTTCAATCTGGAATGTGAAGACACATGCACTTTGCTTGTGCAGGACATAAGATCAAATACATTATGTGAAGGCATTTCTCCTCTCTTCACAAGCTTGCCACCAGCTCCCATTCAGCAGCTCCATCCACCAACCTTTCAGTCTTCCGCTAAGGGAACCGGTCTTCTAAATAACAGTAGGGTCGCTCCACTTCTCGTATCTTCCCGAAACTGTCCGAGTTCGTTCTTGTGCATTAAGCCACATTGTGGTATATACACTTCTCTAGCAGATTTTGACAGAGTCCACTCAAAGAAGACAATTTGGGGTACCGAAAGACTGGTTGGTTGCGTGTGAAGATTCTGGAAGATGAGTTTTAGCTCCGATACATTGCCTTTTGAAGCCATCTAGAAAATTGAGTTTTAGCTCCGATACATTCACTTTCTGAAACCTCTAGTGGGTTGAGTTTTAGCTCCAATACATTAACTTTCTGAAACCTCTAATGGATTGAGTTTTAGCTCCGATACATTGTCTTCCTGGAGCTTCTAGGGTTTCCAGGGTTTGTAAAAACCATTTTGTTACGAAACAGATACATGAGCCTCGAATTCGGACTGACTAATAGACTACAATGGCTGGGGCATATAGAAAGAATGGAAGATAATAGGGAAACAAAACTCGCTTACACTCAGGAAATAAATGACCGTAGACCCCGAGGTAGACCAAGAAGACGGTGGAGAGATAATATATATATATATACAGACCTACAAGCACTTGGAATCAACGACTGGCAAGAGAGGGTCAACCAGAGAGACGAATGGAGACGGATTGTATCTGCAGCAAAGAACCTCAATGGCTCGGAACGCTGAAGAAGAAGAAGAAGAAGAAGAAGAAGAAGAAGAAGAAGAAAAGGGGGGGGGGGGAATTAAGATTATTTCAAGATCGCATTAATACAAGATCCAGTTACTTGATATTGTTTTTCCCTTTAAATTGTATGGTTCTGTACTTCTCACCCTAATGACATTCGTTGTATAACGTAAGTAGACTTGTTCTAGTAGTAGTATGTGTTATTAAATTTAACTTCCATTTTTATATACAATATGTAAGGGTGGGGGATTTATAGGGAGTGTTATACACTTGTTTGTGACCTCATTCAACCGAATTATGGCACTTGAAAACTAACTTACATACACATGATAGTTAGATACACATGTTAGAAGTTAGATTATATTATTAATTACATCCAAACACTCAAACAACCAGAAAAACAAACATATAAATTGCACACATATTTTGTAGATCAAAGGGAGATAACTCCGGGTCAGGGGACATAATAGGGGGGGGGGGGGTGGAGTGACTTTCTGAACATATGGTAAAGGGGGGGGGGGCATGGGCTAAAAAAGGTTGAGAACCACTGCTCTAGTGGATTGAGTTTTGGCTCCGATACATTACCTTCCTCAAATATCTAGTGGAGTGAGTTTTAGCTCCGATATAAAGGCTTCCTGAAGAATCTAGAAGAATTTGTCTAGGGTGTAAGATGTCTTGGTTTCCGAGTATAAACAATGTTGACAAAGTTGTTCTTGTGACAGGGGCCAGCTAATGGCTCAATCCCCCAAGAAGATATACAGAAGTATTTTAAGATAATTCCCTACTCTTTTTTTTTCGCGTTTCCATCCTGTTTCAGGATAGTGCGGTCAACACCAGCATCTTTCAGCTGTATGTTGATTCCTAGGCTAGATTACGCTCATCAGCACGCCACGACTTTCTGAGCGACCGGCTCCATACTCTCATAAGTCACTGGCGCGACTCGAACCACTTCTAATTCTCGTGCGCTCACGTCAACCACAAGAGTATTCGGGGTTAACAGAGTAAGCTGCTAACTCCTCGGCCAGGGAGCCGGCATTTCCCTACTCTAAATTTATAAAATAAGTAGGATGAATGAATATGCTGAACCTCTGTGCACAAGATCTAGAGGTCATAGGTAGTCATTGGGAAAAACCTGAGGAATCTGCTCAACTCAGCTATTATATGTTTCATCCACGTTGTATCCCATCCATACGTGACCTCTATTAACCAAATTACATCAATTTGTCAGTTTGAACATATATCTTTAACAAACACTAAGAACTTCATCAACTGGAAACGTAAACAAATCTCAGAACCTTTTTTCTGTAATTTTAATAGCTCTTCTGGTGGCATAATCACGATAAAGATCATCAAGTTCTGAATCACAATCAGTATCCACACAATTGAACCACTATACTAACTAAACTATTATTGTTCGTATTGTGTCTTTGGTATATCCAGCGATGAATTTACATGAAATAGTTCGTATGTCCTAATATTAATTCGCCAGGTGTTGGAATATGTATTGTGTGTAAATATATATCATGCAGAGTTCTTAAGATATTACTTAGCTTTTATAAAGGGCTTGCGAACGCGGTTTGTGAGCCCGTATACCCGGGTTCGAAACACAGCAGTGCTGGTGTTTTTCGAAAAAAAGGTATAGGAGCCGGCCGTTCAGAAAGCAATGGCAAACTACTGAACGTAAAATTTACCCAGGAATCACGAACAGCGAAAATGCTGGGGTTGACTGCTACGTCCTGTGAAGGACATGCAACCTAATTTTTTTTTTATAACAACAGCATTCGGCAACACGGACAAGTTGGCTGAACAGATGGTGGAAGGTAAAATTTGGGCAGACATCCACTTCAGTATAGCGAACGCAGTCACCCACATGATCATGATAGGGACATGATGCAGAATGGTAAAGGCCGTTGACGCAAAACCTTCCCCAGTCGTCTGCACTTGTACTAAACATCACGTTGCGTTGGCCAAGCAAAAAGCCCACCTGTCTGCAACTCTCAATATTCCATGAGAACACAGGGAAGTGTGAAGAAGAAGAAATGAATTTCAGGACGGACAAAAGATAGTCGAAAGAAACACAGAGTCTGTGGTGTCCACTACAAGTCCTGAAACGACAAAATTCTGGAGCCTCTAGTAGATTGAGTTTTAGCTTCAATACATTGACTTCGTGAAGCTATAGAAGATTGAGTTTGGGCTCCGATATATTGACTTTCTGAAGCCTCTGGATGATTGAGTTTTAGGTCCGATACATTGACTTTCAAAAGCCTCTAGAAGAAAAAGATTTAGCTTTGATACATTTACTTCCTGAAACCTCTAGATGATTGAGTTTTAGCCCCGATACATTGACTTCTGGAAGCCTCTGGAAGATTGAGTTTTATCTCCGATACATTATAACTTTTATTATAATCTTCCATATCGTTTTCATAACGCTCATATAGTTTAAGCCGTGAAAAGGACTTACATCTCTCGTCGAAGGTTGTTTGATGTAGAGTCTTTCTTCCCATAACAAAATACCATCTCGTGTGAGGGTTCTGTTGCTGGGCTATCCTTGTCCAATCCAAGCTAAGAGCGGATTGGAGTCAAGAACCGATATAAAAGCACTCAGTACATTCCCATATATGCTCCGTATTTATCTGCAACAGCCAGCAAAGAGTCCCGATACTAATAGTGCCAGCAGCAATTTGATTACGTGTCCGTCTGGCCTTTCCTAGGAGATCCAAGCTAAGAAAGAAAAGCAGGGTGTGCCAAACCGGTACAGTAACTTTATATCTTTGGAGAGATACATTAAGACATAACCAACTGATGATTTAACACAGCACATACGACCGGCCTGAATTACGCCTAGGCTGGTAATTATTCCTCCACGGCCTTTAGGTATTTCCATGACAACAGACGCCAATCCAACGCACCAGAGAAAAACACCGGAAGACAGAGCTGTTTTCTAATGTCGTCGAGTACTAGACACATGAGGAGGTTGTGGACTATGAAATATTGTGCACTGAACTGTCCCCGTGAAGTGCATTTTATTCTTTGATGATATCGATCGAGAATGCGACTGTCGTCAGGGCGAGTTCGAAACGACAAATTAACGTAAACTGGTGCGAAAGAGTTCGATAGACAAGAGACACATGTACACGCGAACGTTTCCGCCGAGGAATAGGGAAACAGAAATACAAGAGCACATGTAGCACTTATCTGAGAGCACGGCAGCTGATTCAAGTTAGTAAGGAATAACAGAAAATGGAGTAGGAGAATTCGGAAAAAGAAACGATTGCAAATAAGAAATGGATTCACAAAAACAGGAAATCCATTGGGTCCGTCGATGTGGTGGTGAAGATGGAACGCACACTTAAGCACACACGCACGCGTACACAAACGATAGAACTTCACAGTACGATTCAAAATTCACATTATTACATTTTTTCTTGAAATTGGTTAAAAGCACTCCTTGACAATCCCAGAACACTGTCAGCATAACCTTCCATGCTGATGGCGTAACCTTGAATTTTTAGTCACAAGGCGAAGAAGGATGTTTCCATTGCATTGAAGCATGCTTTGATTCGGGCTGGTAGTCAGCATAAACAGGAAGCATTTCCTTATAAATGTCCTTTGCAGGCATTCCTTATGCACAACCCCCCCCACCACCCCCCACCAAAAAAACAAAACAAAACACACACACACATAGTAACACGTTGCTGTTTGATTGTACACCCCATAAGTACAGTCGCCATTTTGTTTATGCGCTGCGCATGCGCATGAGACACCTAGCGCCATCTGACAAACGGGAATATAAAGTTCGATGTTGCTGTCACCTAATGACAACTTGACACCTGTAGAAAACATCAACTACATTTACCTGCCACCCCACAGATCTGTGTGACTTACTTATTGACTTGCCCTCGTGTGTGTGTGTGTGGTGTGTGTGTGTGAGTTTGTGTGTGTGTGTGTGTGTGTGTGTGTGTGTGTGTGTGTGTGTACAGTTGTACCTCGAGTTACGAACTTAATTCGTTCCAGAACTCTGTTCATAACCTGAAACATTGAAATCAATGAAATAAAGACAATCCGTTTCAAGATGAAAGAGGACCTTCTTTTGTTATTAACAACCGGTCGTTTACCCAACAAAATGTAAAGAATACGTGTACTTCACTATTAAATAAAGAGAAAGAAAACAACAAAATAAATTAACTGTAAAATAAAAAATAGATGAAGATTTAGTCTATCTTTCTAATCAAGAAAACGATCATGGGAAATGTGTCACTTTCTTTGCTATTCTGAAGCATTAGTTTCGTGTCGCTGTTTCTTGGAAGCCGACTTATAATCTTTCTACAGTTGATCGGCGGACTGACAATCGTTATCATAAAACTCCCAACTGTTACAGAAACAGATTTCTGGCTCCAAATGTGTGACGCTTCGCGCAAACACAAGAGAACCACGACTTCTGCCCTATGCGCCATCTTGGGCACGAGAGGAAAGACAAGACAAGACACCAAGAAACTATCAAGGGAAATTTGTTGCATCCTTTGCTGGAGAATCTTTCTGAAGTGGGCCATCGCGTTATCATTCATCAGATTTACTGCCCTGTTAGCAACAAGTTTGTTTGGATAATGGTTCACAATGAAGTCTTCGACGTCTGCCCACTTGCTGCAAATTTCTTTAATCCTGGCAGTTAGAACAGTCACTGGCTCCTAATCATCGGACGACTGCTGGGCAGCAAAGGTCCTCTTTGGCATTTTTTTCCAGAAGAGGGCCGTTTCATCGCAATTAAAGACTTGTTGTGGAACGTAGTCTTCCTCTTTGACGATCTTATCAAATTACACATGTAATGCTTCTGCTTCTCTCTCGTTAGAACCTGCAGCCTCTCAGTGCCTAATTACAATATGAATGCCACTTCTTTTTTTTCTGTTCTGTTTTTAACTTTTCAAAGCAGCCACTGCTGACTTTACAATCGTCAGTCTCAACTCTTGTTCCAAACAATTTCGACAATAAATCACTGTGCAACAGCTTCGCCGTTTCACATATTATTGCCTCACTAACACTTGTCTCCTGCAGATTGCTTTTCATTGATCCAGATGAAGAGAAGATTTTCAACTTTCTCTAAAATTTGAGGTCTCTGCTTCTGCAGCTTAGTAACGCCTTTAATTGACTGATTTGATAACGCTTTGTTCTTCATGACGGTGGAGGAGATAGTTGATTGTACCATGCTGTACTCATTAGCGTACATTTAACATTTATTACTCATAGGACTTGTTGGAAGGATGGATAGTGGTAGAATGCCGAGGGACATCTTGTTTGGTGAATTACAGACGGGTAGGAGATCTCAGTGTCAGCCTCTACTACGATACAAAGATGTGTGTAAGCGGGGCATGATTGATACAGGCATTGATAATGCACATTGGGAGCAAGTCGCCGCTGAACGTGTTGCATGGAGGGCAACTATCGGAGATGGGGTAAAGACAGGGGAGAAAATGATTACAGATAAAGCACACACAGAGCGTGAGAGACGTAAGATGGTGCACAATGGTGGAAATGACCATGTTTTCACATGCATCTACTGTGGGCAAACATTTGCAGCAAGAATTGGCCTTACCAGCCATACTTGCCACAGCCATGGGTCGTGGTTATTAAGCCTTTTTGAAGCACAATGTACCAAACTATCGTCTGTCAAGACGGAAAGGTGCCAATGAAATGAGTCACTAGCGATTTCACACTCACGAACGCCATTTTCGTGTTTCATAATTATTTCCTTCTTTACCTCCACTGTTATACGCTTCTGCTTCCTAGCAGCACCACTACCGTTCGTCAAACTCAAAATTGATAGGATTAACAAGGAAAATAATGAAAGAGATAAACTGAACACAGTGGCACTGCTAAGAAATCTTTTACTGCTGTGTAGTAAGGCCAATTTCTTCTTCTTTCGTTCGCTTGAAATATGTCTATAACTGCAATGCTGTCTCTTGTATGAATTGAACTGCCTTTTTCAGTTCACACAGCGGTCCATAGAGTTTATCTCCCACTGTCGTCTCTCTAGGCCAGAAGGTTTGCCTAGATATGGTATATTTTGGGCAGTCTTGGAGTATGTGCTCTGCTGTCTGCGACGCCAATCCACATGTGCACATGGCTGTTTCCCCAATCTTGAATTTTGTATACACGTGGTTGCGTAATCTATTGTGCCCTTGTTCTGAAGGGCAGAATAATGACTTTTTTTCTGGTCTGTCCATAACGTGGTAGTCATCTTGAGCAGGTTTTGGTGGCTTTCTGACTGATTTGATCATTCTTTTCATTTGGTGGTATGTAACGGGCACATCAGGCGGTTCTTCTTTGGCTCCTTCCTTAGCCAATTGATCAGCTCTGTCGTTTCCGGGTACTCCACAGTGGGATGGTATCCACTGTATGGTGACCTTATGCTGACTGCTAAGTTCAGAAAGTAGTGTCCTTAGTACTGGCAATTTCCCAGACAGGAGCGCCTCGAGTACTGATTTTGCATCTGTCAATAGCACCACAGGTTGTGTACCATTGCTGGTATTTAGTAATTTCTCTGTTGCTATCTTGATTGCCTCAATTTCAGCATCGTAGTTATGGCAGTACTTTCCTGTCGGTACTCTAGCTGTGTCCCTAGTATTATTTGGGTATTCTAAGTACACTCCCGCTCCTCCATTTCGAAAAGCATTTTGTGCTGACCCATCTGTGTAGACTCGGATCCAGAGGTCCTGTGGGTATTCTTCATCAAGGAAGCTGAGAGTGGCTGTTCTGCGCTGCACACTGTTCTGTTCTTCCTTGTCAAATATTCCACTCACTTTTGTCTGGATTTGTAATGATAGTCTATGCTCATCTTTCCATGGAGTTCGCTCTGGAATAGTTGTTAGGGGGATACCAACTGTGGGCATATCGGTGGTTTCTCTGCAGAGTCGTTTGGCCTGGTGGATAAAACTACTTCTTTTCAACCGCCCCATAGCTAGGTTTTCAAATCTGTTCTTCATAGGGTGGCCTGGCAAGCTGAGGAACTTTTCTGCTTGTATTAGCGTTTTCGTATCTCTGCGCTCACTCAGTGCTTGTGTCCCTCCCCATATTCTCCATTTCCACTATAGGGGTTGATCTCATCCCTCCTGTGGTGACTCTAAGTGCTTGATTTTGCACTTTGTCCAGCTCTTGTAGTGTGGTTTTTGATGCCGAACACCACGCAGTTGACCCGTATTCCAGGTGTGGTCGTATGCTCTGTTGATAAACTTTGCTAAGTATTTTCCCACTGGCTCCCCATGTGGTTCCACTTAGCTTTCTCAGGATGGCTATTTTCCTTCTGGCTTTTGCTACTGCTTTGGTGATGTGCTTTCTCCATGTCAGCCTGCCATCAAATGTTACTCCAAGGTATGTTGGTTCTTTATCTTCTCTTAGGGGTGTTCCATTTATCTGGATGGTCCCTGCCTTTTGTTTTGGAGAGAGGGTAAATAGGGTGGTGCTGCACTTGTCAGTGTTTATGCTGACACACCATCTATTTGCCCATGCAACAAATGTATCTACAGCTCTTTGTAGCAATCTGGTGGCCACTGATGCATGTTCATTTGTGCTCCATAGAACCAGGTCATCGGCGTACATTGCCGCTTTAATTCCATGCGGTAGATTAGCAACGAGATCATTGATGAAGATTAGAAAAAGTGTGGGGGACAAGACTCCACCCTGGGGAACACCGTGACGCAGTAGTACTTTCTTGCTCTGTAGTCCGTCTATCTGTATTCGGGCTCTTCTGTTGTGCAAGTATGCTTTCACCCATTTGTACATTCTTCCATTGACTTTGCAGTTTCTCAGTTTATTCATCAGACCTTCTTTCCAGACTTTGTCAAAGGCTTTCTTCAAATCTATCCATGCCGCAAGCACCAGCTTCTTCTCTTGGAATGCATCCTCAATTTCTTGAGAGAGGTAGGTTGTCTGATCTTCCTTAGAGTAGCACTGCCTAAAGCCAGCCTGCTGTGGCACAAGGGTGTTTTTACTTTCAATGTACCACTGCAGTCTGTGATTGATGATGCGCTCCAGTGTTTTGCAGAGACAGCTGGTGAGGGTACGCGTGCAAAACTAAGCTACTAGGCTTGCGCTAAGCGATGTTAGTACCGTGTGATCTACGTTTGTACTGTACGCGATCGTTTTTCTCCAACGTTAAACCTTGCTCTCTCTCTCTCTCTCTCTGTCTCTCTGTCTGTCTCTCTCTCTCTGTCTCTCTCTCTCTCTGTCTGTCTGTCTGTCTCTCTCTCTCTCTCTCTCTCTCTCTCTCTCTCTCTCTCTCTCTCTCTCTCTCTCTCTCTCTCTTTCTCTTTCTCTTGCCTTCGTTCGTAACCCGAGGCACTGTTCGTTACCCGAGACAAAAAAACTTTCGAAGTTGTTGTTCGTAACCCGAATTGTTCATGATATGAGGCTTTCGTAAACCGAGGTACCACTATATATGAGAGGTCTGCGTGGCGGGTAGGTTCATCACCTACACCAGGTCAGTTAGACGTAAATGTTGATTTCTCGTTCAGAAATCAATGGGAAATAAATCTATCTGGGATTAGGGATGATTGCACCGCCCTGCAAAGGACATGCGACATTTATTAACATTTATTACTTTATATATATATATATATATATATATATACAGATAGATGTTTGTTGTGAAGTTGTGTGTGTGTGTGTCTATGTGTGTGTGCGCGAGAGAGAGAGAGAGAGAGAGAGAGAGAGAGAGAGAGAGAGAGAGAGAGAGAGGGTGGAAAATGGTGTAAATTCTTTATCCTTTAAAATGAGGGCAGAAGATGTAACACGAAAGTAAGCAATAAAAGCACTCACGTATATGATAATTTTCTAGACAAAATCAGTAAGGAATGTTATCCTTTACATTGTAGGCAATGAAGAAGAAGAAGAAGAAGAAGAAGAAGAAGAAGAAGAAGAAGAAGAAGAAGAAGAAGAAGAAGAAGAAGAAGAAGAAGAAGAAGAAGAAGAAGAAGAAGAAGAAGAAAAAAAAAAAAAGAAGAAGAAGAAGAAGAAGAAGAAGAAGAAGAAGAAGAAGAAGAAGAAGAAGAAGAAGAAGAAGAAGAAGAAGAAGAAGAAGAAGGAATAGATAATACCGTTATCACCACAACAACAAGAACCAGAATACCAAGAAGTAGAAATAATGATTAGGATTTTGACAATGATCATGTCGATGATAATGATGATATTAAAGATGATGATGATAGCCATGAATGATGAATACAATAGTAGAATGATCAGATCAAAACGAATAGTAGAAAACATAAAAGGCTGGCACATCGGTGAAAGAAGCTGTGGATAAAAAGCAAAACAGAACGTTATTTAATTACTCATTGCATTGAAAAATATGGTGTGGCATTGATGGAATAAGACATATAACTATCTAGAGCACATATTATTCCATCAAAACTCGTGCCTGTTGCTTTTATTATGCTAAGTTAGTTAGTTAGTTGTCTGTTGGAGTGTCATCTTCGCACGAACATGTCCATTGATGCTCTGATCTCAAGCCCCGCTCCCCAACACATGCGTCAATGTCCGGCGGTTAATAGTGTTTTGTGTTCTTTGACGAGACTCACCATTCTCCTAATATGCTTCTTGTTTCTGGCCATGCTAATTCTTACTCCCAAGTCTCTCATTCTAAACAATAGTATGGGGTCAATGGTGTTAAAATCCCCCGATCTCCACATATCGCTAAAGGCATTAATAATATCGACACTATTCATGAGCTGGCCATTTTCAAAGGATGCAGAACCAGCAAGTTTATCAGCTCGTTCAACTCCTGTTTGCCCCGGAACGAAGATGAGGGTGACGCTTCGAACAGCAGCGATTAAATCCACTGTCTGCGTGCAGAACTCACCTCAGCCCCTTCACATTCAAGCCTAATGGATCACTTAGAACACAAACATGTTACATTTCATGGCTGTTCGAATTCAGAACAGCCTTTATCGCGTGAGGCAATGTGACCTTGATCGTACTCGCGATAACAAACAACAACAACAAATTGGACACAGAGTGAGCTCAACAATCAAGTTTATCGTCTGTTGACTTGGTTTCCATGGAGATCTATGATTTCCGACGGAGAGATATCAGTCCGTGAGCCAATGAGCTGACATTGCATATTTCACATTCCACCTGTCGGCTCTGATAAGTGATGTTAAATTGCTGGCTAATCCCTGCATTCTGAGCCTGGGGTTTGGGCACCAGTGGGCGCGATTACAGGGCTCTCTCTTCTCCTTGGGGCGTAGAGAATGAGCTTTGCTGACGTCATTGTTGCTATATGTGCTGATGTTGCCGACTTCATTTTTCTACTGCTCTTTAAGGTGTCTATCTGTCTATATCTCTCTCTCTCTTCCTCCCTCCCCCCCTCTCTCTCTCTCTCTTCTCTCTCTCTCTCTCTCTCTGTTTGTGTGTGTGTGTGTGTGTGTTGTGTCTGTCTAATTGTATGCAGCCGTTCTCCCTGGCCTAGTGGTTAAACGACTTTCTCCGTAATCCCGTATATCCACGTAGGGTAACGCAGCGCGCGAGAATTGGTAGCGGTTCTCGCCGCATTGGTGACTTACGGGATAAGTGAGCCGGCCGCTCAGAAAGCAATGGCAAATTACTGATCGTAATCTTGCCAAGACATCAACAACAGCGGTAAAATGCTGGTGTTGACAGCGATGTCCTGTAAAGGATATGCGAAAAATCCTTTGCTAACTCATGCAGTTTCCTCCGTGTCTTCCCCGTTTACTTCATCTATCTCTAATTGCCTTCTACATGCGTGTTCAAATCTCCCTCTATTTCTGTTAGCCTTTTCCCAGGCCTACTGGGCATATGCTGCCGGGCGCACATTTGTATAGACCAATCGACACTCCAGGGAAGACGTGGTCAATAACACGCCGGTTGTCTGTACTTCCCAAGACAGTTCCTGCAACCCAGTTGAGTCTTGTCCAACAGGGAGATCAGGTGAATTTAACAACCCGACTCGATCGATGCGAATTCCAAGACATCACCACCAAAACGACAACAGAGCGTCTACCCCTGCTCCACCGCGGCAACTTTGCTTACATTTCTAAATGCTTGCTTGCTTGTGTTCGTTGGCTTGAGCTCCAACGCGAAGTCCTGTATGTCGGATGAAGGCATCCTGTTGTCCAACATCAGTGTGATGTCATACAGGACCTGAGGGTTTCGTGAGTATCCGTTATCCCATGTCTGGCTTATTGGTGTGCAGACTGGTGGTTCCTCGCCGTACAGGCAGACACTCTCCGACTTCGGAGGAACATTTCTAAATGATTTATCTTCTTCACAGTCATGATGTTACAGTGGTGGCTAGGGGTGTATCAGATGGCAGGTTTATTGGATCCTGACTTGTCTCATCACCTGGCTCGCTCACATAAGTCTTCCGAATGATGCTGCTGATGAAATGAACAGAACACACCGCGGAAGCCTGACATGAACTTTATTTCCACGATGATATACACACACACAGTCGAACCTCTGCAGCCAACTGAGTCACCCTTACATTTATGTTCTGGCGCTCGTTCACTCTAAACTGCAGACAAGACGCTTGGTGGTCATCTCTCTCTCTCTCTCTCTCTCTCTCTCTCTCTCTCTCTCTCTCTCTCTCTCTCTCTCTCTCTCTCTCTCTCTCTCTCTCTGTATCGTACAGTCCCTTTCACAATCTCAACGTCTAACTGTTTCAAACCTAAGAGATGTCACCTGTGAGTTACTATAGTCCTCTCCAAAACAGTCTAAGTGGAAACTCATTGTACCTCGATGTAATGTTGTGGTGAAACTAGTTGAGTGAAATCTATTTCAATTCTGGATATTGAAAACTAAGATGGATGACTTGCGTAGAATTGTAGAAAGAAGCCAGTATGTGTGTAGTCGCCAAGCTGTCCGCATACCCTGTTCGAAACAACTGCGGGCGAATGGACAGCAGACCGCCTTGCGTTATTTTTCATACAATGGCATGAGTGCCGGTCGTTCAGAAAGCAATGGCAAATTACTGAACGTAAACTTGCCAAAAAACACAGTCAAAAATGCTGGGGTCGACTGCGATGTCCTGTAAAGGCTATGCTAATAACTTTTAAAAGTCGATCCAGACTTCTAAATATGGGTTTAAAGAATTTTCGTTAAAACATGTTAGTGATCGTATCACCCATAGAGTAGCTGGTGGTCATTATAATACACGTCTAGCACCATATATCCACAAGTGCCTGTCAGACATCGGGAGTGGTCCTTTAACCATTTTGTTATTGGGCGTCATTCAATTGATTTGTTGTCTTGTTTACTTGGTTTGCCTGCATGTGTATACGTGAAACAGTTCATCATACATCCGCTTTTCATTCATACATCGCATACTCTTGTAACTAAACATGGAAGTGTGTAAGTCAGGCCATCATCCAGTGCCTTGCCGTCTGGCACGGGCGATCATGCCTTTCCACAAATTACGATCTCTGACGTCATTAATCACTTCGTGTTGACTCCCTTCCGTGCCATAACACAAGACTGTCAAGAATAGTTTCACGCTGTCTTCCCCCATCTCTCTTTCCGCAAATCTTTCCGGTTATCATGAGATGTTCCAGTCTTTGTCTTCTCACAACGTGGCCAAAAAAATAAAGAAGATGACTGCCTCTTGCTGATGTTTGTGATAAGTTGTCTTTGCAGCTCAGCTTCCATTATAACGTCATGATTGATTATATAGGCTGTAGTCATGGACATAGACCCTCAATCAAACTACGCCAGGACGTCCTATTTGTTGCCACCTCCTGCAGCCCCCGTCATGTCCTCCAAGTAGTTTTACCATTCCAGGTGCCAATTGTGGAGATTGTCCTAGGTGAAAGACATTTTAATCAGCCCCCCGGACTCCTGGTGGCTGCTTTGCAACGTGTCATAATCTTCTAGAAGCAATTCCTTTCCTCTTGGTTGTCTGGATAGTTTTCATTTCTCTTTATGTGACTTGTTCATTGTCTGGTTGGGATTGATCAACACATGCTAGGGTGATTGATGCAGTATGTATGCATTTTTCACTTCAGCTGATAGTTTACAAGTTAGCTGCGTGCCATTTACATGACATTGCAATCAAACTCAACATTTATTGGCAATTTGTGATTTACTAGGCATGTTGGGGATTTATGAAACTGCGCGTTTTTCTATCCACCAAGGTAGAGACGAAGACCAGCTAATAGTAACCAGACAATAAGTAAAGGGTCTCTTCTCACAGCATGAGGCGCACTGCGTATATTGTCCTCACCTCTGCGGCGACGTACAACAATAGAAACAACGGAAAATGTATGACAATAATCGATAACAATATGTCACAAAGAGCAAGCCCATATAACTATATTGTATTGAAACGGCAGTGACGATGACGAATGACGTGTAGTTTACATTTCAAAAATACTGTTCTTTGAAAGAGAAGTAATTATAAAGCAGCATTACCTAATAGGAAAGCCAGGAGACGGAGAATGAAAG
This sequence comes from Cepaea nemoralis, assembly GCA_014155875.1. Classification (NCBI taxonomy): domain Eukaryota; kingdom Metazoa; phylum Mollusca; class Gastropoda; order Stylommatophora; family Helicidae; genus Cepaea; species Cepaea nemoralis. The sequence goes on along the minus strand of JACEFZ010000024.1, from coordinate 91,121 downwards.
CAAGGCAAACAATACAAGCTGGATCAGGGAAATTTGAGTGGAAACGCCAAGAAGAAATTAGCCATTGCGTGCGTAGGAATAATTTACAAAAACATTTCAAAGTGTGAGATTGCAATTTGGACGAAGGAAAATCATTTGGAAAATGTTAACATGTCGATGTATTTCCCGTTAGCCAGGTATGTTCAAATCAAATCAAATCAAATCAACTTTATTAGGGTCACAAATTGGGCGCGCAGGCCCGTCTTACATTCGGCCCTTCCAATCACTCGTCTTTCGTTCATCAAGAGCATTATACATTTACATAGGAAGAAAAATAAACATTGTGAAATGAATGTTGTAAAACATAAACAAGGCTAATTACCATGTTATGAGGCTCATCTCCCACCTACCCATACATCACCCCACCCACACAACACGCCCACCTACCCACACACACGCGCACCAAGGGACACATACACACCCCACCTACCCACAAACACGCACACCAAGGGACACATACATACCCCACCAACCGACCCATCCCCCTCCCGAACATCCCCCACCCGCACACACTGCCCTCACCTGATCCCCCAACCAAAACACACTCGCCACCCACAAACATTCCCCCACCAACCCACACATCCCACGCCCATCCACATACACATCCTAACCCACACATCCTCTCCCCACCCACACCTCAAACCACCCATCCCCCAGCCACATCTTTATCGACAACATATTCCCCACCCATGCACACAATCCCCCACCAACCCACACATCGCACATCACTCACACATCCCCAAACCAAACACACACATCCCCACCAACTAACATGCCCCCCCCCCCCACACACACACATCTCCCTAACCACCCATACATCCCCAATCCACTCACACACACCCCACCACCCACACATACAACTTCCACCCACCCACACATGCCATAACCTAATCCCCCACCACACCAATCCCCCACCCGCACATCACATACACCCCCTACCACGCACTATTCCCAACCCACGCACCACACACACACATCCCTCACCAACACATCCCCACTTACACACCACACACATATCCCCCACCCAGATACCACACAATATTCCCACCCACACCCACACAGATACCATTACCCATCCACCCCACATACCCCCACTCACACACCACAAAAATCCCCCACCCACACACACATACCTCACCCACACAATATCCCCAACCAACACACCACACACCTCTCCCCACCCACACACGCAGTCCCTACCCGTCCACCAACAGACACTCACTCACGCAAACATCCTCCACTACGCACCCCCCACACACCCACCCCAACCAAACATCTCTCGATCACAATACCCCTACCCACACCCACCCTCCACCCACTTACACATCCCACCCCAACACATACAACTCCCTCACCCACCTACACATCCCTAAGCCACTCACACACCCCCACCCACACATTCCCCATCCACACACACACATCTCCCACCCACACACCCCACATACTTCCCCAACCACCACAATCCCCTACTCACCCACACATACACCCCACCCATACGCACATTCCCCGCACCCATCACACACATCCCCCACACCACACCACTATCCTCCACCCATACCACCACAAACATACCCTCCACCCACACATCATTCACACATCCCCCCACCAACACACCGCACGCATATCTCAAACCCACACACCATACACTTCTCCCTACCCGCCCTTGCATCCCCAATCCACCCAACACAATCCCCTACCCACACAACCCCGCCTCCCACACATACTTCCTCAAAACCATCCACACATCTCCACCCACATAAACACACATCCCCGCATCCGTCCCATACACATATCCTCCACCCATACACACATCCCCCACACCCATTCCAACACCCCTACTTTCACCCCCACACATCCATCCACACATCCCACCAACACCCACAAATACCACTACCCACCAAAACCCACACACCCCAACCCATCCAAACGCATACCCACACCCACACAACCCCCACCCACACATATCCCCACACTCACACACATCCTCCACATACACTCACACTTCCTCACATCTAGACACATACAAAATGTCTCATGTTAGTATTGAAACTAGTATGAACAAACTCCCACACTTTACTCACACAGTTCTTTGCATTGAGATCAATATAAGGGAAGTCAGGAATCTGCCTGTCTGTCTGTCTGCCTGAGTGCCTGCTTGCATGCCTGTCTGTCTTTCTGCCTGTCTACCTGCCTACCTGCCAGCCTACCCGCCTGCCTGCCTGGTTGCTTGTCTGGCTGTCTGTCTACCTGCCTTCTTGCCTGTTTGGCTGACTGTCTGCCTGGCTGTCTATCTGCCTGTATATTTGACTGTCTGTTTGTATGTCTGCCATACACTGCTGCCCTCCTGTCAATCAATCAAGTATACATGTGTGCTGACACAGGCTAAGACATATTTAAGAGTCACCAGTGGCACCAGACATCCCCTTGTAGGTACATATAAACACTGGGGCACAACCGGAGTGCTGTAACATCGGTGTTGAGGGGGGGGGGGGGGCAACCTCTGACCATCCTACTCTTGATCTCTCATGACTTTTTTGCTGGCATGTTGTGAGGAGCAATACACTTGAACACTTAATGACAACTGGCAAACCTGATGGAGAAACAGCTAGGGGAAGAAAAAGAGATAAATTCCAAGTGTCTTAGCCACATGGGATAAACGGGACAAGAAAACAGTCAAAAATGCTGGTGATCGTATGAGGTGCCGAACTATGACCGTCCATGCCTATGATGCACATGGGGATACTGCTGATTTATCTCAGTTGCAAGATTCTTCTCTCTGTTTGATAGATTATTATTTTTTAAAATATTTTTTTCTTAGGCAACGTAGCTGTGGGTTACATGATTAAAAATGTATTCATTTTGTTTTGTAAAGTCCTATACATTCATTGCTTCAATTCGCTTGTATTTCTAGCTCGTACTAGACAAAGTTAAACCGTGAGTGAAGAGGTGGTGTCAAATTATTCTTCAGAGTTAAGTTGGTGATTACATTTACATATTCTTAACTGTAGCTCCTGGGCTGTTTGCTCCCTATCTCTCCCCTGCCTATATGCAAGAATATCATCTGCAAATGTTAGTATCCTTCCAACCCCTGGTGCTTCTAGGTTTGCAATCTTGCTCGTATACACATTAAAAAGCACCGGTGAGATTGCGGATCCCTGTGGCAGTCCCGGGGTTAAAATATGTGGCTCTGAGGTCCGTGCACCCAGACGGAGAGCAACACGACGAGAATGCAGGACGGCTGCTATCCAGTTCACCAACCAGGGATTGACCCCCTTCTCCATCAGTGCGGTCATCAAAATATCATATCGAACTCTACTGTACGCATCTTCGAGATCAAGCGCTGCCGCCATCGTTTCCTGTCTACTCTGGAACCCTCATAAACATCAAAGGCAAAAGTGGCTGCATTTGACCAGGTATCTTTTCCTGGCCTCTAGCTCCCCAGGCCTCTTGGAAGCAGCTTCCCCCTTTCCAAGAACTCTTGCTCTCTTTGCTTTATAAATGTGGGAGTCTCTGTGGCGAAGTGGTCAAGCCGTTTGATTCGTGCTCCGAGTTCGATTCCGGGCCGCGTCCTTCGGTTCACGAGTTAAATGTTTCGGAGACTCCTGTGGGTCATCGCTAAAAGCTACGGAGTTCGTGCTTTGTGCGACGCTTTCCGTGCTGCGGAAAGAGACCGAGCTATATGGAATAAAACCCGGTGCAATGAAGTCGACCCTGTCGACTTTTAAGCGACTTTTAAGCTTTATAAATGTGAATGCTTCTTTGGTGGTGTTATTCTCTCTCTCTCTCTCTCTCTCTCTCTCTCTCTCTCTCTCTCTCTCTCTCTCTCTCTCTCTCTCATACACACAATCATAATTGTTCCATATTTAACATATAAGAGAAATGATCTACGAGTTCCCAGTTTATCTTCTTCCCTTGATGTCAGCCTGGCCGAATGGATAAGAACGCAAGCTCATAAACTTCCGGTGTGTTGATACCGAGGTAGCGGGTTCAACCCCAACACCGGCCAGTTGGACTTAAATGTTGACTTCTCTTTCTTGACTTGGCGACGTAAATTACAAGTACCTCTGAAGTCAGAGTGGGTTCGCCGGATGGCGACTGGCACTGGTAAAAGGGAAAGCTAATCCCCACGCAAAAATAAGTCCAATGCACTAGAAGCAGCAGAAGCTTGTGAATGGACTATTCTTGAGTTTAAAAGGAGCAAAGGCAAAACAATAACAACAACAACAATCCTTTTTCCCTTCGCCCCTTTCCTGTGTGATGTTCCTCGCGTAATTATTACAATGACAACCGAGACAACGACACCCCAGGATCTGCCGCGATACATGTCTCTCTAATTTAACGAGTTTCAATGCAAACGAATCAACAAGATCGAAGACAAACACGTTAATGCGCCAACCTTCACGTGCAAGTGTTGATTCCAACAGACGAGGCCATGTCGAGTGCTCTAAATTATTGAAGAGAACGAAACACAAAAGAAAATGGATGCGACGAAAAACGTCTGGGGTCATAATGACATAAAATGACGAAGTAGTTCGTGACAGCTGTTTTATTTTGAAGCTCTTAACCGCAGAAGGCGGAAGAATTTCTCTCCAGCTCGACAAACATACCGTTGGAGGTCACCCTGTTAAGGTCAAACAGCCTTGGCAAGTCGTTTCCTTGCAATGGTTTAATCTACATCGTTGCCAGATTGATTGATCTGGCTACTTCTTGTCCTGACTCATAATCAGGGTACTTATTCCTTTGACGCATTAATTATTCCCCTTATTTGCCATATTCAATAACTACATTGGTCATGTTCTGTGAACTTTAGTTTCTGCAGGTCATCGCAGTACTATTGAATTGTCTACTCTTAGCAGCAAATTAGGTAAGTAAAAGTCACTTTTACAAGTCTTAAGGTGCTCCGGGCGTACGGTGATAGACTAGCCAACACTTGGTGTCTGTTGTGGTCACTATTTGGCTTCCCAAGATAGTCTTGGTACCCAGTTAAGGCTGGGTAGAAACTCAGGTTCAATTTTCAAAATCCGAATTCGCCCAGCTGAGGATTGAACCCACGAACACCGGGTCGGCAGGAGAAGTGTCTATGCTGCCGAGGCTTCCTGGTGGCCCATTGCCATTCTTATAAATGTGTATGATCGATAATAGAAGTTCTAGAAACTCGTATAATGAGTTAGTAACTGCTGGGCGGAGAGGGCCATATAGTGAATAAGAAACTGCTGCGAGATCCAGTGTTAGTGAGTGTGAGCTATTGGAGAGAGCCCTAGAGTGAGTTAGTAACTGTTGGAAAGAGCCATAGAGTGAGTTAGTAACTGATGTTGAGAGCCTTAGAGTGAGTTAGTAACTGTTGAAGAGAGCCTTAGAGTGAGTTAGTAACTTTTGCGAGATCCATAGAGTGAGTTAGTAACTATTATGTCACGAAAGGAATGCCATTTTCTGTGGAGATTTCAACGCTAAAGGCGTGAGTTAGTAACTGTTGGAGAGAGCCATAGAGTGAGTGAGTAACTGTTGCGAGATCTATAGAGTGAGTTAGTAACTATTATGTCACGAGAGGAATGCCAGTTTTTTTTTCTGCTGAGATTTCAACCCTAAAGGCAGCTCGTGAGGAATATTTTTTCCCAACACATAAAACGGGGGGGGGGGGGGGGGGGAAGAAAGGGGGGGGGGGAGCTCGAGGCCGCACTTGAAACCATCGACCGTGTTTGTATCAACAGTGGCTGTGTCACCAGGACAGCAAGTCGACCAGGGTTGAGGACAGTATTATTGACCTGGCGCTGGTTTATCCTTCACTCACTACAGTGTGTAGATGGGGTGTCCTAGGCTACCATGGCAGCGACCACCACCCTTGCCAGATATTAGTGGAGAAAGGCAGAACCGAGCAGCACAAGTCAAAAGTCAAGACTTTCAAGTATGAGAGCACAGGGCAAGATATGTTGGGTAAAATAAGGCGTGACAAGCGCAGAAATCAATTTTGAAAGAAAAAAAAAGTTGGTAGCAACCCCCCTTCCCCCTTCCTTTGTGGAATTTTGAGTTGGTAAGGCCTGGGTGAATAAGCGTGGTGCTGTAAGAAAAGTGGTGCTGTAAGAAAATGGCAAAACTCTAAAAAGAACAGAGTTGCCCATCTAGTTTTATCTTGCATTTGGAAAGAGACATGGACACAACAGTTAGCGGTTTAAAAAAACTGGTTAAAGTGGTTAAAAGATAGAATTGGGCAGAGTTTTGTCAAAGAATAAGCAAAGACAAGTCACTTAGATTGTTCTGACGACTATATAAAAAATATGAATCATGTAGTCAAGAATAAGTGTATTCCTAACTTCCAGGGTGCTTATCTCATCTGGCAGATGATTGACGAGAATAAACGCAAGGCTCTTTAGAACACTATCTAGAGCAGAACAAACATATAGGCATGAGAGGGCTAATTTTTGCCAAACCGGTTACTTCAGATAGGTTAAGTCCCAGAAAATTTCAGAAGAAGACACAGTGACAGTGAAATAGATCAAGGCTGTGCTACGAAAAAAAAAAAAAACAACAACAACAAACAGCGCACCAGGGCCAGATGGTATAAGGTATGCTGACACTAGTATGTGTACCGAAAACGAGTTGGAGGAACTAGCAGACATGTACAACATCAGTATGGTGAATGCTAGCATCAATGAGGCGTGGTTACACAGCTATCTGATTCCCTTGCCGAAGCCTGGCAAAGATAACACAAAATTTCAGGAATATTGGGTAATCACCATGCAAAATACAATAGGCAAGTTGGAGAAGTTAATTGTCAGAAAAATATCAAGCCAGCTAGAGAGGCAATGACTTTTTCTACCTACCCTTGGAGTACCGTCCAAACAGAGAAAGATGGAGCAACGCAGCAGTTTTTGCCCATGATGTCTATGAAGGTTTCCACTCAGAAATATCTGCTGCAGCAATAGATCTTGAGGATGCGTACAACAGAGTACATTTGAATGTTTTAATGATTCAGCTTCTTGAACTCGAGATAAGTCCATTCCTCCTTAATTAGATCTCTGCAGCCCTCTTCCAACGCAAAGTAGTTTCTAGATAAGGCAGTTGGACTTCTGAACCAATAACAATATATCCTGGGATATCACCATTATCCCCGGTGCTGTTCAACGCACACCCTATGAAAATCAAAGAAGGCAGCGGTAGCTGTAAAAGGGGGAAATCTCTTTTCCCTGACAAAGAAAGTATAGGGCAGTTGAAGAGAAGACGGCCGGATGTTTCATAATGATTATAACCGTGTCTGCACGGGGTGCATGTCGGTGATTGATACGGGTTAGATGGCTATTGATTCTGGAATTATCGCTTCCAAACTGAAAATTTAGGCTCTGGTGTTTTTTGTTAAGGCTATTTATCTTATCATTGAATTTTGCTTAGCGAATTTCAATAAAAAGGTTGGTCTGTTATTTCCTGAGTCACAATGTTCAGCGAATCTTCTATTGTGTTGTTTCTGAGGACCGCTTGGACTGTTCTCACACCGCTTGGTCGGTTTCATTGGGGTTTTGCAGTTTGTGTTTCTTTGTTCTTGTCATTGTTCTTATTCTTATTGTTGTTGTTGTTGTTGTTGTTGCTCTTCTTCTTCTTCTTCTTCTTCTTCTTCTTCTTCTTCTTCTTCTTCTTCTTCTTCTTCTTCTTCTTCTTCTTCTTCTTCTTCTTCTTCTTCCATTTACCTCATTGAAGTGTTGGGGTTAGGTGAGGGGGAAATGTAAGGATTTTTTGTGTGGTCTTTCCAATGTGCTTTATAAGTTGGTCTTCATTTCTCTTGATACTGTCACTCCACCTATTTCGTGGTCTCCATCTTGCTCTGCTGTGTAGATGCTGTAAATGCTGTGTATATGCTGCGAACAGTTATTGAACGTGCTATAGAAGTAAACAAGGATATACATCTTTGCTTTATTGACTATACAAAGGCTTTTGATAGCGTTAGACATGTCAGCATGGTGGATATGCTTGCAAATCTACAAATTGAGGGGAAAGACATTAGACTTATAAAAAAACATATATTGGAAACAACAAGCTGCAATAAGGATTGATAATGAAGTGGGACAGTATCAGCCAATTAAGAGAGGTGTTAGGCAGGGATGTGTGATGTCTCCAGATCTTTTTTCCCTGTACAGTGAAAATATTTTCAGAAATGTAGAGGATATAAATGGAATCAGCATTGGAGGACGAAACATCAATAACATTAGATATGCAGATGATACAGTATTAATTGCAGACAATGCGCAGGACCTGCAACAATTAGTAGATGCGGTTGTTGTACACAGTGAGCAACTGGGGTTAGAATTAAATAGTAAAAAGACTCAGGTTATGGTCGTCAGTAGGAAGGAAGAAGTACCACAATGTAATATACAAGTAAATGGAAATATTCTTCAACAAGTGAATCGGTACCTCCCCCGATGGTGTTTCCACCTTGTCGTGGTGGGGGAGCTTGAGTTTCTCAATGACCCTGAGAGCTATGCCGGCGGTAGCGTAGCTACCAGCAGGGCCTCCCAAGCCGGACAGGTCAAAGGGTAGAGAACAGACAAAGAGAAACACCCTGGTCCTCCAGGTTGGGGGTTGAAGCGTGGGGTTAACATCCCCACCTTTGTAAAAACCTTTCTTTGTTACGAAACAAATACATGAGCCTCGATATCGGACTGACTTATCTGGACAACGACCTTGGAACGTTAAAGGACTTTTGAGATTTGGAACATGGAATGTACGGACACTATATCGAGCTGGAGCGGCCGAAGAACTAACCCGGGAGCTGGTTGAATATCAAATGGATATCACAGCAATTCAAGAAATAAGGTGGCCAGGAGAGGGTACTTTAGAGCAAAATGGAATGATTATAATATATGGAGGAAACACCCAAAATAAACATGAATTAGGAACAGGATTTGTCATCAAAAAAGAGTTATGGGGGAACATTTTAAACTTTAAAGCTTTTAATGACAGGATTAGTAAATTACGAATAAAAGGTAAATGGAAAAATATAACGATGATTAATGTACATGCACCTACTGAAGAGAAAGAAGATGATATTAAAGAAGACTTTTATAATGATCTGGAAGATGTCATAGAAGAAACCCCCAAACAGGACATCCTGATTGTGCTGGGAGACTTCAATGCAAAAATAGGTAGAGAGCAAACTAATAAAAAAGTGGCCGGTATGGAAAGCCTACATACAACTTCAAATGATAATGGATGGAGAGTCATCAACCTGGCAGAAGCCAAAGGACTGCAGATTAGCAGTACCAGACTACAAAGAAAGGATATACACAAACAAACTTGGAAATCATGTGACAAGAGAACCTATAATCAAATAGATCACATTTTAATTAACAACAGAAATGCATCAAACATACAGCAAGTCAGAAGTTATAGAGGAGCTGAGTGCCACAGTGACCATTTCCTCGTTGGAGCAAAATTTAAAATAAAACTTAAGAGAGCTTTCTATACTAAATTACAAAGATTACACCCAACATATAACAGAGAAAAACTACAAGACATTACAGTCAAAGAGAAATTTACAGATGAAATAAAATGTAAACTTGAAACTTTTCAAAACCCTTTGGAGGAAAGCGTTGACCAAACTTGGTTGAACATCAAGAATACACTTCAATCTACCGCAGAAGAATGTCTCGGTGTGTCAACCACGCATAGAAAGAACAGATGGTTCAATCAAAAATGTGAAGAAGCAGTCACTAAGAAGAAGAATGCCAGACATGTATGGTTAAATGACATCAATAACATCCAAAAGGAAGAGCATTATAAAAATGAATGTAAAGAGGCTACAAAAATAGTCAGACAGCAGAAGCGAGAATATATGAGTAATATAATCAAAGATATGGAAACTAATCACCAGAAAAATGAATCCAGAAAGTTTTTTAAAGTACTGAAGTCAATGAAACGAGGGCACCAACAAAACACATATGGTTTAAAAGACAAAAATGGGAATATGATAAATACCAATTGAAGAAATGTGCAACACATGGAAAGAATATTTTATTGAATTACTAAATTGTGAAGCTCCAAGTAACATTTTCCCACAGGAAGAGGTTCTAACATGCGAACCACAAATTGAAGAACCTACATTTGAAGAAATCCTATATGTAATCACACGACTTAAAAACAATAAGGCAACTGGGACTGATGGAATTGCTGCTGAATTTATAAAGGCAGGTGGCCATGCATTACATCTAAAGCTATACGAACTAATAATAAAAATCTGGAGGACAGAAGAATTACCCCATGACTGGAAAGAGTCATTATTGATACCTATCTTTAAGAAAGGAGACAAGTTCCAATGTGGAAATTATAGAGGAATATCACTACTGTCCACAAGCTATAAGATACTATCCGCAGTATTACTAAATAGACTAAAACCATATTCAGAAGACATATTAGGTGACTACCAGGCGGGTTTTAGACAAAACAGATCAACAATAGATCAGATATTTATCTTACGACAAATAGCCGAGAAACATTGGGAATATAAAAGAGATCTCCATAACATTTTTGTGGATTTTAAAAAGGCTTATGATAGTGTCCATAGGAATAGTCTATGGAATGCTTATGCAGGAATTTGGAATACCAAGGAAGTTAATTAACATGACCAAACTATGCATGGAAGATACTTATAATATAGTAACATATAAAGGCAGGAAATCAGACCCCTTCCAAATAACATCTGGCTTGAAACAGGGTGATGCACTATCGCCGCTACTCTTCAATCTGGCTCTAGAGAAAGTTGTAAGGAAGGTAAAGGAGGAATGTGATATTGGAGGAACATCCAAGCTGCTTGGTTATGCAGATGATATAGATATTATAGGGCAAAGTGAACAAAAGACATTAGAAATATTGACTCACTTAAAGGAAAAAGCCCAACAGATGGGGCTGGTTATCAACCAAGATAAGACAGAATATATGGTAATTTCAAGAGACGGAATGGCTAAAAACTCTGGCCACATACAAATAGATAATATGACCATTAAAAGAACGGAAACATACAAATACCTGGGTACAATCTTCAACTGCTCCAACATCATAAGGGAAGAAATACAAACTAGAATCAACTCTGGAAATAAGATATACTATGCACTACAACATCTACTAAAATCAAAGGCGCTATCTCGTAACACCAAAATCACAATATACAAAACACTGATCAGACCAGTTGTGCTGTATGGCTCTGAAACCTGGAGTACAACGAAAGGAGACGAAGCCTTGTTACAAACCTTTGAGAACAAAATTTTAAGACGCATCTTTGGACCCATTAGGGATACACAAAGTGGAGAGTGGAAAAGAAGAAGTAACAAAGACATTTATGATTTGTTTAAGTCCCCGCTAATCACTGGTATCATGAAGGCTAATAGACTACAATGGCTGGGGCATATAGAAAGAATGGAAGATAATAGGGAAACAAAACTCGCTTACACTCAGGAAATAAATGACCGTAGACCCCGAGGTAGACCAAGAAGGCGGTGGAGAGATAATATACATACAGACCTACAAGCACTTGGAATCAACGACTGGCAAGAGAAGGTCCACCAGAGAGACGAATGGAGACAGATTGTATTTGCAGCAAAGAACCTCAATGGCTCGGAATGCTGAAGAAGAAGAAGAAGTGAATCGGTACAATTATCTTGGAACAGTTATAACATCTGACGGGAGATGCCTTGAAGAGATTAGAACAAGAATCGCCATGGCGAAAGTAGCCTTTAGCAAGATGAAAAACATTCTGACCAATAAAAATATGTCAATTGAAACGAGAAAAAGAGTGCTGAGGGGATACATAGAGCCTGTTCTTTTGTATGGATGTGAAACTTGGACAATGAGCAGTCAAGCTGAAAAGAATTTGATGGCTGCAGAAATGTGGTTTCTGAGGAAAATGCAAAGAATACCATGGACAGACAGAAAAACTAATGACCAAGTACTACAGGAGACAAATGAACATCGTAAACTGATTAGAGAAATTAGACGTAGACAGTCAAAATTTTTTGGACATGTTATGAGAAGAAATGGGTTGGAGAACTTAGTGACAACTGGCAAGATCGAGGGGAACAGACCAAGAGGAAGACCGAGAGGAAAATACCTGGATGGCTTGGCCACATGGCATGGACGAGACAGGAACAATGAGCTGATCCACGACACTGGTGATCGAGTGAAATGGCGAGTCATGACCGCCCACGCTTTCCGGCATGGCACATGATTGATTGATTGATCTTGCTCTTGGCCATCATATTTCTTCAGTGTGGCTCTTTGTGGTAGATAGTACCAGGGCATTCTTGCTAGGTGATTAAACCAGTTAGTATGATGTTCTTTAATGAACTGCGTGATTAGTTTTAGACCTAGTCTTCATCTTATTCCTTAGTTCTTAATTCTGTTCTCACAGTTTCTCCAACAGCTCTCCTAAGGCATCTCATCACTGTTGTTACAATTTTGAGCTCCTTACGAGCGTAGTTGTAGCTTCTGATTTAGCAAATGTATCGGCCTTCTCATTTCTTATGTTCTAGCTGTGACCGAGAAAACCCTGTATTGTCGTACGGATGGAGTGAGATGTTTTCAGGTTGTTGGTTGGTCTTCGCAACAGAGAGATGGCATTGCTTTCGTGTGGTGTGTTTCTCAGTCTCAGGTAGAGACAATGCTTCATTGAGAATCACTAGATAAATCCTTTCTGTTGGTTAGTATTATGCAGCTACCCGGTTACCAGCAGAATGGCAGTTCGTACTGTAAGATGATTGATTGATGGATTGATTGATTTAAGAACCGACATCACAGCATTTGGGGCATTCCCATAAGCGCTCCGTTCCCATCCTCAGCAGCCAGCGAAGAGTTCCAACACTAATAGTACCAGTAGCAATCTGATTATATGTCCGTCTCGCCTTTCCTCTGAGCGTCGAGCGTCGGCCAGATCCCCTCGTCACTCCTCGCTGTCTCATTCTTGCCAGATCATGGTGATCCATTTGCTCGTCCGAGGTGTACACGTGCTCCCATAAGGCCGTAACCACGTCTGCCTTGTCATGCATCAATACTCCACCAAGTTTTGCAGAGCCAGCCAATCTGCCGCCTGTTCATTCCCCAGCACACCAGCATGCCCCGGAGAAAAGATCCAGACGATGTTTGCCACACGTGACCTCCGAAGCGAAGCAAGCCACTCTGCCCGAAGCTTGCCTGTCCTCACCTTTCTCAGCATGCTTTCTGCGTCAGTTACTATCACGCTGTGTGTATGCATCGTGTTCTCTATCCAGCGGAAAGCTGCACTGACCTCCTACACCTCCATTCTTAAGCTAGATGTTGTGGTATCATATGCTAGGTTATCCATACTGTAAGATTTGTTGCTTCATAGCTGGAGCAGTTTTCATCATAGACAACTCAGAAATCAGGTAGGTCACATCAGGATTATAATGTAAGCGCGGTATCCCGCGGTTACACGTGGGTCTTAACGTAGACTCGGTACAGAAAGTGGCCTTAAATGGTAAGTACTTTTTTTTTTTTTTATATTTGGAAAAGTGAAAGTTGTCTCAAGGGGTGATTGGCAGGTGGACTGCATGACAACATATAGTGCGGCTTTTTATTTTCTTCTGTGTGAAATAATGTTTGTCCGTTCTTTTATTTACCCCAAATCTGAGAGCATTCAGTTTTTAAATATTCGAGATTTATTTCCTGTTATCAATCATTACTTTGTTTCGATAGTCCATCTCATGTCTTCCATTTTTTTAAAAATACAGGCAGTAAAATCTTCGCCGCGGAACAAGCACAAACATAAAAGGGTGGAAACATTCGACAAGGGGGATTACCACCATCTCTACTATGTTGAGATCTGTTTCGAATAAAGCTACAGACATCGACCTCATCGACTCTGTGGCGAAGGTGTTCGGGAGCTATTTGACGGCGGATCGTCTTGCGCTGGTTGTCATACAATGGTATGAGTACCACCCGTTCTGAAAGCATTGGTAAACTACTGATCCTAAACTTGCCAAGAAATCACAAGCAACCAAAAATGCAGGGGTTGACTGCGACGTCATGTAAAGGATATGCAGTAAACTTCATTATCGACCTTATTCCTAAGAAGATAAAGAACCAACATACCTTGGAGTAACATTTTATGCCAGGCTGACATGGAGAAAACACATTACAAAAGCAGTAGGAAAAGCCAGAAGGAAAATAGCCATCCTGAGAAAGCTAAGTGGTACCACGTGGGGAGCCAGTGGGAAAATACTTAGCATAGTTTATCAACAGAGCATACAACCACACCTGGAATAAGGGTCAAGGTATACTACACTACAAGAGCTGGACAGGGTGCAGAATCAAGCTCTTAGAGTCACTACAGGAGGGATGAGATTAACCCCTATAGTTGCAATGGAGAAAATGGGGGAGGATCCAAGCAGTGAGAGAGCGCAGAGATACGAAAACACTAATATAAGCAGAAAAGTTCCTCAGCTTGCCGGGCCACCCTATGAAGTACCGATTGAAAACTTAGCTATGGTGCCGTTGAAAAGAAGTAGTTTTATCCACCTGGCCAAACGACTTTGCAGAGAAACCACCGATCTGCCCACAGTTGGTATCCCCTGCCATGTCCCTAACTAGGTCAAGTAACATGGAGTGCAGATAATCTGGAGTCAGGCGTAGGTTGCGTGAAGACTGAGTAAATTGAAGTCCAGGCCTTGCACGGAAATAGCAAGGGATAACACTGAGCAGGGGAGAACTCTCCACTAAGCGATCAGTTGGGCTAAAACCATGGACCAAGTGGCACATGGATTTATAGTCAGTGTAATATGGCCACGAGTAGACACCACCATGTTACCTTTGAAGGTAGATGTCTAAAGGATGTGCTGCTTCCACACATGCAAGCCGAAGTCGAACATTGTCTCTGAGGGAGGCCGAGGTGGCTGGGGGAGGGGAATGGTTAAGCCGCGTACCTCGCGTCCCGAAGATCGTTGGTTCTTTGCTGATTCTGTCATTGGGTTCACGAGTGCAATTTTCTCGGAGACTCCAGGGGGTTCATTGCTGGAGCTACGGAGTTCATGCTACATGCAAAGCTTTCCGAAGGACGCTATGCGAAAGGAGACCGTGTCGAATGGGATAACACTAAATGCAATAATAAACGATCGTCTCCCCTATAACTCTCTCTCTCTCTCTCTCTCTCTCTCTCTCTCTCTCTCTCTCTCTCTCTCTCTCCCCACCCCACCACCCTTCCATCCAACTCTTTTTTTTTTATTTTAAAACCACTGAGAGATGGGCGTGATTTGATATGAGGCTCGAAAGAGAAACCAAGACGGACAAAAATAGAACACCGAAGGTGTACATCCGGAAACTTGTCGTTTATTGAGCATGGCACAACTTTGAAATAGAAAGATATAGATTTTGTGAGAAGGAGAGCACGAAACGGAAGAAATTAAATTGAGGAACATTTATTATTCATTAGGATGTTTTTTAGGTTCGTTTGCGTTAGCTCAATTTGAATTCAAGCATAGTCCACTCACGTGCAACTACTTCCTGTGCACTGTGCGTGTGGATTAACTTTTCCTATTACCAGTGTCCCTCGCCATGAAGTGAGCCAACTCCGACTTCTGAGATTAGGTTTCAATGTTAAATAATTCATGTTTGCTAATGCTGTATGTGAAGTTGCCCTGGTTTAGTGGTTAGTCAGCTCGTGTGGCAAGAAAGAAGCCCGCGTGTAAACACCCACAATGGGAGAGTTCTGTTGTTTTTTTATTTCTGATTAGTACATCTCTGGGATTAACTAAGCTTTATTAAATTGGAACCGGATAATTTTTCCGGATTTTCCTGAGTGTTGTCCGTGAAGAAAATATGGCAAGGCAGGGAACCAGCAACTTCAGCTCGTTATGCCTAGAATATGTAACGGTTTAACATTTCACACCATAGCATTGCGTTAATACCCGCCATGCGAATCATTCATAGGCATCTTGCCGTCTTGACAGACGATAGTTTGTTACATTGTGCTTCAAAAGGGCTTAATAACTACAACCCATGGCGGTGGCGAGTGTGACTGATATGGCCAATTCGCTCTGTAAATGTTCGTCCACAGTGTATGCATGTGAACACATGGTAATTTTCACCATCATGCACCATCTTACGTCTCATATGCTCGGTGTGTGACTTATCTGAAATAATTTTCTCCTTTGTCTTTATTATTTGACTTTTGTTTTATTGTTTTATTTTACCGCTCTCTGTGGCTAAGGGCTTGCGAACGTGGTTTGTGAGCCCGTATACCCGGGTTCGAAACACGGCGGTGCTGGTTTTTTCGAAGAAGGTATAGGGGCCGGTCGTTCAGAAAGCAAGGGCAAATTACTGAACATAACACTTGCCTAGTACATCAACAGCAGCTGAAAAAATGACGTAAGGGATACGCAACACAATTTTTTGTGTGTCTTTATTCCATTTCTGATAGATGCCCTCCACGCAACACGTTCAGCGGCGACTTGCTCCCAACGCTCATTATTAATGCCTGTATCAATCATGTCCCGCTTACACACAGCTTTGTATCGTAGTAGAGGCCGACCCTGAGATCTCTTATCCATGTGTAATTCACCAAAAAAGATGTCCTTTGGTATTCTACCATCATCCATCCTCCAAACGTATCCTATCCATCTAAGTCTATGCGAATACCATTACTGTAATGATGTATACGTAGTTAAGGGGAAAGGGCGCCAGGAGCGATTTCATTGCACCGGATTTTATTCCAGCTGGTTTAGTCTCTCTCCGCAGAACAGCCAACCGTCTGTCGAGAGCATTGCGCAACATACCAACCCCGTAGCGATGTGCCCCTTCCCCTCCCACACACACACACCCTTATGTAGCTCCGAAAATATTGCGCTAGTGGTCTGTCGTATATTCTGAAGGGACTGGGTTCACTGCTGTGTCTCACCCATATTCTAATTTTTAGAAGTTGGGCCCCATCCTCTTCCAATATGTAAATAAACCAAGAATACGACCCTTGATCATTTACAGACTCATTTTTGGTAGTTTTGTCTAGGAGTAAGTGGTCCTCTTATTGGGAAAAACAATGAACAAATAGATCTGACTATGCCCCTTTCACCTGAAATATAATAGCTCTCGAACCCCCATTCAATCTGTGAAAATGTCTAAAAAGAGACATGGGTCATGAACAGTAAAAGATCCAGAGTCTCCTGTTTACTCTTTTGTTATAGAATTCATTTTTGAGCTAGTTTGTCAGATAATTAATTATTTCACAAACAATGAAACACATTGATGACTTGTCCACACAAATAAGACAGAGATTTCAACAGACAGGATGGACTGTAATGAAATTAGGAACTTCAATAACAGTGTATAAATTTATTGACTGGTCTGATTTTCTTTTGGCCTATTGATTGATCATTACACATTTTGATACATCAGTTCATGGTGATAGTTACACATGTGCCAATGCAAATCACGGTCAATAATCAGTCCATCAATAAAGCATAATAATCAAAATGATCACAATGTCTTATAGAAAAGCATCTTTATGTGAGACTAAAATATTCTAATCATTCTTAGTAGTCTATAAAAAAAGGTATGTGTGTGTTGTCATCAGTCCTCTGGATGGTTTTGGGTTTAAACATATGAAAGGTCACCTATGAGTGGTTGGAGTGAGTTGAGCCTGGGTCCATCGACTGCTGGATCCCATTCAGGATGTGCCAAAGCTATTCTGAAGGCTTCTCATTCTCTGGTTAGGGCCTGAGGTCTCTACCATCTCATGTTTGGGACATCTTCTTTCATCTGCCTAACCCTTCTGGTCTGGTTTCCACCGTGGACATCACTGTTTAAAATTTACAGAGGTATGTACAATCCTACCAAAGTAATTTTTGCAGCATGTCATAAGTATGAGAACAACATAACAGAAAGAATAAGATCAGAAGAAGTGGTGTTGTGTTAATTTGTGTGGGGTCAGACATCATTTCACTGCATGCACCTGCCATCATCTGGTACCTGCTGTATGCGTTCTCTCAGTGTACTTTTGGTTCATTGAGAAGTGTACAATCAGACATAGATAAGAGTGAGGATGTGTTGTTCCCTGTAGCATTGAAGTCAAGCAAATAATGCAAGATCAAGACAAGACCAAGAGGCATTTTTACAAATGACATACATTACATCTTCATCATCTCTTTCAGTGTTGCATGGTGTGTTTAAATGTTTATCTGTACCTCCCAAATCAACTATTTATCTTCTTCTTCCCATTATCAATCGTGTTCTTGTTCCTGTTGTGGTTGTGGTGTTGGGTGGAGTGCTGTGTTGAGTATTGTGTTGAGTTAATTTCTGTTGTGTGGGGTTTTCATAGTTTGTACCATTTCCCCCTCCATCATCAGTAGTTAATATGAGTTTAACTCATCAAGTGTGTTATTGTTATGCATGTCATGTCATACAGAATTTCTGATGTGTATTTGTTACCAAAGTAATCTATACAAGATCATGACAACAATCCATTAGTAAAAAGGTTATTACGTAAAGTACCTCTCCTAATTCCCTCCTTCTCTTCATCTTCATTTTATTCTACCACTACTATCACCAGTGCACATCATGTCCATTCTGTTGGCGATCACTAGTTGACAATAGACCGAGGTTTTATTCACCTTGTGGTCTCGACAGATTAACCAGGCCGTCTGTCACAATGGCGTCTTGTGAAGCGTATCCTGTTTCTAGGCAATGCGTTTAGTGAGTGCTTTGACTAATTAAAATCTGTCACATAAATACAATCAATTACTATCAACTACTATTATTTCAATGCGTAAAGAGGAAAGAAAAGATATAATCCATCTCTCAGCTCCTTAGATTGCAAATAGACAGAAATATGTACGTTTTCAAATGAGGCAGTAGTTAATGTGCTCAAACTGACTTGTCTGCAGAAAGCAATTCAAAGTGGTTTTTGATGCATTGCATTAACGTGCGTTTGAATTTTCACCTCAAACATTTTCCTGTGATAGATTGATGTAGTATGCACATAGTAAAGTCAATAGTTGTAGTGAAGAATATCAGAAGTTTGCAGTTTTGAGAAAGTTTGAGATGTCGGTTTCGCCGGAGAAAAGGCTCAGTGTAGCTAGAAGTGGCAGTCGTCAATTTTTACACTTCAGAGATTTATTTTATCACTAATACACTTAATTTTAACGCACAACACTGGATATCTCCGCTGCACATGTCTGGGTATCACACTGATATGAGGATTGTCAAGCTTACCTCAGTTTTTGAATCAAACTGCAGTCATTGCACTCAGAAAGGGCAGGTCTCACAAACTATCTGACCGTTCGTCAGAGCTGAAGAAGTAGGAGTGCGCGGATTTTGACAAAAGGGACGCTCACTTGGGCCAAAATTAAATAACGTGACCCCTTCCTACCACTAGTTTTGTTAGTTGCAGACGCTGTAATTTCTATTAATAGATGACATCCGTCTATCTAATGTGTCAACTGGTGTTAGATTCTCAATAGTGCGTTCAAGTGTGTGA
Source organism: Cepaea nemoralis (assembly GCA_014155875.1). Classification (NCBI taxonomy): domain Eukaryota; kingdom Metazoa; phylum Mollusca; class Gastropoda; order Stylommatophora; family Helicidae; genus Cepaea; species Cepaea nemoralis. Next base: position 71,626 of record JACEFZ010000024.1, on the reverse strand, counting down.
CTTTTCTGGTTCGTGGTGCGAAATTGTTGACGCACTGTATAATGATGGTTGGTGAATGTCACCCTTATGTAGCTCCGAAAATATTGCGCTAGTGGTCTGAATGACCTAGACCTACAGAGCTTAAGGCAGTGGCTTGATCACTTCGCCAGGAGATCCTCGTATACGTTGTGTGTATGTGTGTGTGTGTGTGTGTGTGTGTGTGTGTGTGTGTGTGTGTGTGTGTGTGTGTGTGTGTGTGTGTGTGTGTTTAATATTAGTGTAGTTTTATAGAAATAAAAATGTTGTTTCACTTTTTGGTTGTTCGTGATTCCTGTGCAAGTTTACGTTCAGTAGTTTGCCATTGCTTTCTGAACGACCGGCACCCATACCATTTCATTAAAAAAAAAATAACACCAACGATACTGCATCCGTAACACCGTCGCCGCTGAGCCGTTTTATAGAAACAAGTAAATACAGCTTTTAGCACACGTAAATATAGAGTGAGTGAGTGAGTGAGTGAGTGAGTGATTGAGTGAATGAGTGAGTCAGTGAGTGAGTGAGTGAGTGAGTCAGTCAGTCAGTCAGTCAGTCAGTCAGTCAGTTAATGAGCGAGCGAGCGAGCGAGTGAGCGGGTGAAAGAGCGAAATAGATCAAAGATGAGACAGAGAGACAGAGAGAGGGAAAGAGAAAGAGAGAGACGGTATGAGACACAGGGACAGAGAGAATGAGAGAGAGAGAGAGAGAGAGAGAGAGAGAGAGAGAGAGAGAGAGAGAGAGAGAGAGAGAGAGAGAGAGAGAGAGAGAGAGAGAGATAGTGTAATCACCTGTAATTTCTTATCTCTAACAGAAACGTAAATCTCTTCTTGCGTACAACAAATTATAATCTTCAAACAAAGTTGTTTCTGGGGAAAGAGGAAATTAAACAACCTTGGGTTTCAGCAAAGAAAATATCCATCCAATCCCTGCTTTCGTAAACAAAGGGTAAACAAAATAAAAAGTATGGCGCATTTTTTAAATTTAAAAATCAACAGAAAAAAAAAGTTACAAATGATGAACGTAAAAAACGTGTTAACAGAAAAACAAAACAAAGAAAGATAAACGATACTGGAAAAACAGAACTCACGCGTGTAATTTAAATATATAGAAGCATAATGTATAATTGAGCAAAATTATCCTTGATTTAAAATTATAAACATGCTTTCGTTCATCGGTTGGTGAATGAGATTTCCCACTAGTTTATAGACACTGGACAAGTCAAAAAAACTGACCTAGGTTTTAGTCTCTGATTCAGAACCGCAGCCATTAATTAAGAATGAAAATCGCATTAGATAGACTGATGGGGTCTGAAAATGTGTAAATTTTGCAGCAGAAATGATACAGCCTTACTACTCTGACTGTAAAATATGGCTTTAACTTTTGCTGGATATTCTTCTTCTTCGTTTCCTTCTCCTCCATCTCATCTTCCTCTTCCTCTTCCTCCTCCTCTTTCTCCTCCTCCTCCTCCTCCTCCTCCTTCTTCTTCTTCTTCTTCTTCTTCTTCTTCTTCTTCTTCTTCTTCTTCTTCTTCTTCTTCTTCTTCTTCTTCTTCTTTGCAATTCCTTATTTTTTTTTTGTATTCTCATCTTTCATATTAGTTAGTTAGTTAGTTAGTCGTAGTTCCAACCTCATAGCAACGGGTTGTCCCCACTATGCTCCGTTCCTGTGCCAGTGAATATCGCACAAAACGCTCCCCACTGCCCAATATGAAAAGTGGAAAAGACAGGAGTCTCGACAAACAACAGCCCGCACAGATACACTGTGCATAATGCCGCCGCCAGAATGTCAACACAATAGTCCCCAACAAAACACCCAGTTCATCTCTGATGGAATCGGCAGTCATTTTCCCATCTGGATGTTTCCTAGATGTTCACCCACACAGTCCACGAAAATACAGTTCATCATCGATGGCAGTGGCAGTCAACCAGAAGCCCAGCAGCCACGCATTTCTGCATAAGGCAAAAACCGGTCAATCTGGGACATAGCCATCTACCATCGCTCCGAACATGCAGTCATGTTCCAAATCACCTCGGGCAGATTCAAAAGCATTTCACACAAAACTCACAGCTCACAGTGTCGCGCCACGCACTCACTCAGTAGCAGGGCGACGGAACCATCAAGCCTCCTTAGTCGCCTCTTACGACATGCGTGGTAGGCTGCAGTGTTGCTATTCTTAGCTTCCCTTATGGGCCCCGGCAACACACGGGAGTATCTTTCATATTATCATTTTGTATGCCATTTGATTTTATCATGTATAATATAACATTACTGTGATGTGAGTGAGAAAATTAGTGAATGGGAGAGAGAGAGAGAGAGAGAGAGAGAGAGAGAGAGAGAGAGAGAGAGAGAGAGAGAGAGAGAGAGAGAGAGAGAGAGAGAGAGAGAGAGAGAGAGAGTTGAATTGCATTACTAATTTTTACGCTACACAATGTATATGTACAATTTTTTCTCCACTTCTTACAATTTTTGCGAGAATGCTCATGACAATCATCAGTGTCTCAACTGTGTGTAAAGTGTGGCAGTTTGTTCTTATTAGTTTCAGTGATCATGTGAGGCATCATGTATGTGTGTAGATGTGAGGATGTTTGTGTGGGTGTGTATGTGAGGGATGTGTGTGGGGGTGTGGGGAATGTATGTGTTGAGGGGTTGTGTGTGGGGGATGTGTATGGGTTGATGGGTGATGTGTGGATGGGTGAAGGGATGTGTAGTCGGTGGGGGATGTATGTGTGTGTGAGGGATGTGTGTGTGTGGGTGGATATTTGGGAGGACTATTGGAAGTATGTGGGTGTTGATGGGTTGGGGGTGTGGGTAGGGAATTTGTATTTGGGTGGGTGAATGGGTGTGTAGGAGATTGTGTGGGTTGGGGATTGGTGTGCAATGGGTGTGGGGGATGAGTGTGGGGGTGTCTGTGAATGGGATATGTCTGTGAGGGTGGGAGTGTGTGAGTGTGGATGGGGTAAATGTGAGTGGGTGGAGGATGTATGTGGGGGTGGTGAGGATGTTTGTAGGTGAGGGATATGTGGGTGGGTGGGTGGGGAGATGTGAGTGTGGGTGAGAGATGTGTGAGCGGGGATGTGTATGAGGAATGCATGTGGGGGATGTGTGTGTGTGTGGGGGGATGTGTTTATGGGTGGAGTTTTGTGTGGGAGGAGAGATGTGTGAGATGTTGGGGATGTGTGGGATGTGCAGATGGATGACGGATATATTTGAGGATGGGGGATGTGTGTTTGGCTGGGTTTTTGGGGTGTGTGTTGGTGGGAGGGTAGATGAGAGATGCATGTGTTGATGGCCGTGTGGGTGATGTGTGGGTGTGAGTGGTTGATGGATGAGTACGTGAGTGGGTGGATGTGTGTGAGAGATGAGTGTATGGATAGGGGATGTGTGTGTTTGTGGGAAGCATATGTGGGTGGTGGGGTGTGTGTGGGTGGGAGGTGTGTGATTTTGGGTTTTTATGGGTGGGGATATGTCTGGGCAGGTGGGGAGATGTGTTTGTGGGTGGGGATGTGTGTATAGGTGGGGGATGTGTAGTTGAGAGGTGGCGGATATTGGGTGGGTGAGTAGGTGTATGTTGGCTGATGTGTATGTGCGTGGGTGGGGAAAATTGTGAGGGTGCGGAATGTATGTGTGGATATGTGCGGGATGTGTGGTTGACTGGGGTATATGTGTGTGGTTTTGTGATGTGTGTTTTGCTTGGTAGTTGCGGGTGTGGGGTGGGTGGTGGAGAATATTGGGTGGGTGTGTGCGTGTCGGTTATGGGATGGGTGGGGGATGTATGTGTGGGTGGGAGATCAGTGGGTGGGTGGGGTATCAGTGGGTCGGTGGCGGCATGTATGTTTGTCTGAGTCTGTGTGAGTGCGTGGAGGTATGTGTGGGTGGGTGGGGGTTTGGTGGGTGGGGGATGTGTGGGTGGCTGCGGGGTGTGAGGGTGGATAGGGGAATGTGTCTCATAACATTGCAATATGCACTATTTATGTTTATAAGTTTCATTTGACAATTTTGTTTTTCCCATGTGAATGTACCATGCGTAATATGCATTGTTTATGCTTACAAAATCCATTTGACAATGTTTTTTTTCCCCTATGTAAATGTAACATGCACATTTGATGAAAGATGAGTAATCGAAAGAGCCGAGTGTAAGACGGGCCTGCGTGCCCAATGTGTTACACTTTTAAAATAAAGTTCCTTCGTTCGTTCGTTCGTTCTTCTTCTTCTTCTTCTCATCCTCCTTCTCCTCCTCCGCCTCCTCTTTCTTGTTAAAGACTATTCAATGCAGAAACGAAATGCATTCAATTAATTACACAGAATTAGCCAGTTAGAAGAAGCTACGGCAGCATAAATGACAGTGAAGAAAATAAGATCCCTTTAGGTAACAGTTAATAAATTAGCTATTTAGCTAACTACCCATCTAGATAACAAATTAGTTAATTAGGAGGGTGGTGTTTAGTTAGTTAGTTAGCTAATTAGTTAATTAGTTAGTTAGCTTGTTAGTTAACTTTTTAGTTAGTCATGCAACAATCCTTATTGCTCGTAGAACACGTCCATAGTCGCCTAGATCACATTCTCAGTATATCCACCAGCACGCGACGGCTGTCAGTTCTAGGAGCGTGTTGAATAATTAGACATGGTCTGCTCTCCGTTTGGCGATCGTTGCCAGCAGTTTGTATCCCTAACAACCTCTAGTAAAACTCTAGTTTGTATCCCTAACAACCTCTAGTAAAACTCTAGTTTGTATCCCTAACAGCGTTCAGGTGGCATTCCTAAAAGCATCCAGGTGGTATTCCCAACAGCATTCACGACCAGTTCTAGCGGTCGGGCAGAGGATTAAAATCCATGTTGCCTCCTGGATCCACGTTTCCACTGATATCTCTAACAGCAACCATGTGTTATTCCTAACATCCCCCTGATGGTATCCCTAACAAACTCCAGTTGGCATCCCTAACGGTGTTCAGATGGCATCCTTAACAGCGTTCAGGTGGTATCCCTGGCAGCGTCCAGGTGATATTTCGGTGCCGTTAGTCTTCGGTGACCGCTCATGCAACGGATACAAGTAGTTTCCGAAAAAATGAAAATGTGTATGGTGCTTGACTTTCTGGCCGCCCTTCATATATGGTTGTCATCAGGTTTATCCGTTGTCCATACTTATTTAAAAAAAAAAACAAAGGCTTACAACGACTTACAGGCGTGAGGATCGACTTCATTGCACCGGGTGTTATCCCGGATGTTTCGGTGTCATTCTGTAGTGCCGAAAGCGTCACCATGAGCGACGACCCCCTGGAGTCTCCGAGAGAAAAGTACTCGTGAACCGAATGATGAATTCCGGAAACGTTCCCGCGACCTTCTGAGTGCGAGGCAGGTGGCTGAACCACTTGGCCACGCAGACCCACAGACAAATGTACGTATGGAGAGTTTTACTTTCTGTTCATTGCGGTATATCATCATCATCATCATCATCACCATCATCATCATCATCATCATCATCTTCTGCTTCTGCCATCAAGCGTCGCGGGGAGGAATAATTTGCGCCCCAGTGCCCGGTGGGCGGCACTGGATAGTGTCATTCCGTGTGATTGTACAATGTCTTTGATGTCGTCAATCCATTTTCTTCTTGAACGTCCTCTTGGTCTCGTCGCAGATGATCTTTGATGTAAGGCCAGTGATGGTAGTTGTTGGTGTTGCATTCTAACGACATGGCCAAACCACTTGATCTGTCTTTTAATAAATGTGGCACAAGGTGTTGATCCCACTGCCTGTGGTATGTTATCAGCTTGTTAAAATTAATGTTACGTGTTCTTTGCAGGGCGATGCAATCAACCCGAGTTCCAGGTTAATTTCCTAGTAAATTTTAGGTTTAGTAGTTTGCTAAAACAACTGAATAAATTGTGCCGTGGGACAGAAAGATAATAGCATGCATCTTTCCCATTGCAACATACGCCTGTGAGATCTGGACACTTACTAAGCAAGCTGAACAGCGCATAAACGCCTTTGAATATAAATGTTATAGACATGTTCTGAGAAAATCTTGGATACAGAAAAAAATAAATTTCATACAAGCATTCAAAAAGAATTCACACGAGAAGAGCTGAATATTGAAGAAGGTTGGCTACTAAAGGCGATGAAACAAAGACAATTGAAATATGTTGGTCACTTGAAACGTCGTGAAAGTTTGGAGAGAACAACAATGGAGGGTATATGCTCGGGAAGAGGGGAAGAGGAGGGCCAAAGAGAAGATGGGTGTAGGATGTGGCAGATGATCTCCAGATGGGTGTATCGGACGCGAAACATCGAGAAGGTTATGGGAGCGAGGTTCTGCAAAGGACATGCTACTGAACGAACGAGTGAATGAATGAATGAATGAATGAATGAATGAGTTCGCTACTCCTTTCTCAATGTGACGTCAATGTATAAGTCTCACTGACTGGAGTGTGAAACCATCTCAACACACCACCGTCAGCGAACCGGAAGTTTAAAAGGGAGCGCTCATATCGATGTGGCCGCGCTGCCTCTACCAGCTTTTTAAAGAAACAAATTACAACGCGGGGGTAACAAGAGTTTAACACACACACAAAAAGGAAGATACTCACGTGCAAAGGACAAAACACAACAATCCCAACTGTCACAGAAGTACTATTACCTAATTCTCAGTCACCTCCAAGAAATGTCTGCTGGGCGCCCAAATGAAGTTTCAACATTACTCTGAGTATCAGCTGACATAGCTTCGGTTACCCTACCGATGTTTGCTGAATCAGTTAAATGGTGTTCATTAGGATTCAGCCAAGACAAGGGTGTCTAGCTTGTCGAATATTGAATTACACTTGTTCTTTCAGTGGTCTGTCATTGCAAAGTTATAATCAGGTACTATATGTCAATAATTTTGTTGTCTAGTTATTTTTTCTGATGTCTTCTTCACTTGTCTTGTCTTGACTAATCACCTACGTATTCTAGGGAAGAGAGACCCAAAGTAGATATCTAAAACATGAATGGTGTCTGTTAGTAAAAAGTTAGTTGCATATCCTTTACAGGACGCCGAAGTCAACCCCAGAATTGTTTGACTGTGTATGATTTCTTGGCAAGTTTACGTTCAGTAGTTTGCCATTGATTTCTGAACGACCGGCACTTATACCCTTTTGTATAAAAACCAACGCAAGGCGGCCTGTAAGTAAATTAAGTAAAATACCAGTCGGCACCCGGGGGTGATGCGGTCAGTACACGCCGGTCGCCTGCGCATCCCCAAGGCATTCCCTGGTACTGGTCTTTAGGCTGTGTCGTCCTGTTAGCCCTGGTCAGATGTCCGAAACTATGCTCACTGGGACGGCAGGTATACGCCTAGTCAGCACATTACCACGGCTTCTGACTGGTGGATCCACATGTGGGCCCTTTGTGCGTATTATGGAAACCAAAGATGTTATCTCCCCGTGATATTCCAGTAGTAGATCCTATGTAGTAAGTAGTGTAAAGTAAGTAGTGTGAAGTAAGTAGTGTAAAGTAACTAGTGTAAAGTAAGTATTGTAATGTAACTAGTGTAAAGTAAATAGTGTCAAGTAACTAATATGAAGTAAGTAGTGTAAAGTAACCAGTGTAAAGTAAGTAGTGTAAAGTGAGTAGTGTACAATAACTAGTGTAAAGTAACTAGTGTAAAGAAACTAGTGTAAAGTAAGTAGTGTAAAGTAAGTCGTGTAAAGTAAGTAGTGTGAAGTAAGTAGTGTAAAGTAAGTAATGTGAAGTAAGTAGTGTAAAGTAACTATTGTAAAGTAAGTATTATAATGTAACAAGTCTAAAGTAAAGTAGTGTAAAGTAACAATGGTTGAAGTAAGTAGTGTGAAGTAAGTAGTGTACAGTAAGTAATGTGAAGTAAGTAGTGTAAAGTAACCATTGTAAAGTAAGTAGTGTAAAGTGAGTAGTGTACAGTAACTAGTGTAAAGTAACTAGTATGAAGTATGTAGTGTTAAGTAAGTAGTGTAAAGTAACCAATATGAAGTAAATAGTGTAAAGTAACCATTGTAAAGTAAGTAGTGTAAAGTGAGTAGTGTACAGTAACTAGTGTAAAGTAACTAGTGTAAAGAAACTAGTGTAAAGTAACTAGTATGAAGTAAGTAGTGTACAGTAATTAGTGTATAGTAAGTATTGTGAAATAAGTAGTGTGAAGTAAGTAATGTGAAGTAAGTAGTGCGAAGTAAGTAGTGTAAAGTAACTAATATGAAATAAGTAGTGTAAAGTAACCAGTGAAAAGTAAGAAGTGTAAAGTGAGTAGTGTACAGTAACTAGTATGAAGTAAGTAGTGTAAAGTAAGTAGTGTAAAGTAAGTAGTGTAAAGTAAGAAGTGTAAAGTAAGTAGTGTAAAGTAACCAGTGTGAAGTAAGTAGTGTAAAGTGAGTAGTGTACAGTAACTAGTGTAAAGTTATTTGTGTAAAGAAACTAGTGTAAATTAACTAGTATGAAGTAAGTAGTGTAAAGTAAGTAGTGTAAAGTAAGTATTGTAATCTAACTAGTGGGAAGTAAGTAGTGTAAAGTAACTAATATGAAGTAAGTAGTGTAAAGTAAGTAGTGTAAAGTAAGTAGTGGGAAGTAAGTAGTGTAAAGTAAGTATTGTAAAGTAAATAATATAGAGTAAGTAGTGTTAAGAAAGTAGTGTAAAGTAAGTAGTGTAAAGTGAGTAGTGTAAAGTGAGTAGTGTAAAGTAAGTAGTGTAGTGTAAAGTAAGTAGTGTAAAGTAAATAGTGTAAAGTAAGTAGTGTAAAGTGAGTAGTGTAAAGAAAGTAGTGGGAAATAAGTAGTGTAAAGGGCTCTTTACATGACGTTGGCGCATTAGGCATATGGTGCTAGACGTATATTTTTATGGACCAATCAACACACGGTGGTTGATGTGTTCAGTACCACGCTGGACACCTTTACTTCCCAAGCCGTTATGGTACTATGATGTTCTAGATCAGTGGTTCTCAACCGGTGGGGAATTTCCCCCCCCCCCCCCACAGGGGGGAATTTTAGGGTTTCCAGGGGGGAATGAAGATTATTTCAAGATCGATTAATACAAGAACCAGTTACTTGATATTGTTTTTCCCTCTAAATTTTACGGTTCTGTACTTCTCGCCCTAATGACATTCGTTTTATATCGTAAGTAGACCCGCAAATAACGTTTTATCTAGATGTCTAGACTTGTTCTAGTATGTGTTATTACATTTAGCTTCCATTTTTATGAATACTGTGTAAGGATGGGGGGGGGGGTTTATAGGGAGGAAATTCGAAAGGGGGGAATGACGTTCTGAACATATGGTAAAGGTAGGCATGGGCCTAAAAAGTTTGAGAACCACTGTGCACTGTGCTAGATCAACATTTCGGAGCCGCCTTGATGCAGATCGAATCCATGACTACGAGACCGGCGGGCGAGCTTAACTGCATATTATTTGCGTGAGGCTGGTAGAGTGAGTGGTCGCCTCAACCATACTAGAGGCAGTCTCCTCGGGGCTGCGTTGCAGAGTACTCTTTCCCTTCTCCGGGGTCAGAAAACACAGGAGGTGTACACGACCAAGACCAAGTAAAAACAGGTCACGGTTCCGGACAGAACAAACTATCTGGCCGGCATTGCGCCTAGTTAAGGATCGGAAGCCTAGCAATCCTGAATATGGGAAAAATATAGAAGGTTCTGTTGAAAGCTACCCACGTCATTACGCAAGTATTTGTACAGCATAGGCCTGTTTTATGTAAACGCCGGCAGCGAGTTAAAATCACCACATTAATCCCATAAATAATTAATTAATCTGGAGACATTTAGCCAGATTTGTCGTGGCGTGAGCAGTTTAGAATCGCCATGGCGAAGGCGGCCTTTTACAAGATGGAAAACATATTGACCAATAAAAAGATGTTAATTGCAACGAGTAAAAGAGTGTTGAAGTGCTACGCAGAACCTGTACTTTTGTATGGATGTGAAGTGTGGACAATGAGTAAACAAGCTGAAAAACATATAATGGCTGTGGAAATGTGAATCACGAAGAAAGTCAACGAATACTATAGACAGACAGAAAAACCAATGACCAAGCCCTACAAGAAACAAATAAAAACCGTAAACTGATTAGAGTAATTAGTCGTAAACAGTCATAATTTTTTGGACACGTTATGAGAAGAAACAAATTGAAGAACTTGGTGCCAACTGGCAAGATTGAGGGGAAAAGAAAAAGGGGAAAGCAGAGAAGTAAATACATGGTTGGCTTAGTATGGTATGGTCGAGACAAGAACACTGAGCTGATCCACGACTCTGGTGATCGTGTGAGGTGGCGAAAGATGCCCGCCCACGCTTATCAGTTTGGCATATGATGATGATGATGATGATGATGATGATGATGATGATGATGATGATGATGATGATGATGATGATGATGAACAATTTAGACGCTATATCAGACTTCCAACAGACAAACGTCACATCTTATTACATTGATGCCATCAGAAATGTCCCATGTCTCCCATTTTTGTGTGTGATATTAATATTTGACTTCCCCATCTCCCATAAACTCATATAATCTGACATCGTATGCCCTGACGTCCATTTATCCTACACTCCACTTTGGTCTAATGATAACTGCAGAACTTTATTAATATGATTCTAGCGACCTGGCGCGTCTGACATTCTTAATGCTTAATGTAGTAATCTGTGAATCTAAGTCCGAACGGATGAATTTCTAGACTGTCAATAATATTTATTCGTTCGCTCATTTTGAATTCGAGCGTAGTCCATACTGGACAAATTTTTGGGTATGTGTCAGCTTTCCCTCAATGTTAGTGTCACCAGCCATCAGACGAACCCATTCCGACTTCTTGGGTGCTTATAATTTACGTCCACAAGTCAAGGACGAGACGTTAACTGACCAGTGTAGGGAGAGAGCTACCTGCTTCGCTATCAGTGCACCGGAAGTTTAAAAGCGAGCCCTGTAACTTTTGGGCCACCCGATTTATGCCAGCAATTACTCTGAAAAGTTTGTATCGCTAAGATCAAGTCCACTGTTCGTGAAATTCGCCAACATTTCTCCGGATTACAACTCACGAGAAGTATCAATTCTCCGGACTTAGGCGCTTCAGCTGTGTGTTCTTTGTGTTTTTGTGTAGGAGCTATAATTTTCCACACATTTCAGTCTTTCTTTTTGAGATATGCTTCCTGTTTCGTCTGTGTACATTCACTGGAGACTTCTATGCAAAAGCCAATGCTTTGTGGAGTTGGTTATCATGTCTGTCGACAACCTTCTCTCTCGTGTACTGCCAATCATTTCTAATGACGATGTTCCTCCTTGCCATGTCAAGCTTCTCCTATTTCTCTTAATCTCCACCATTCAAAGAGTAATGGCTGTATTCTTCTGATTCAGTGGATGTATGAAGCACACACACACACACAGAGAGAGAGAGAGAGAGAGAGAGAGAGAGAGAGAGAGAGAGAGAGAGAGAGAGAGAGAGAGAGAGAGAACCAGAGACAGATCCACAGAGTGACAGACAGACAAAGAGAGAGAGAGAGATAACCAGAGGCAGATCCACAGAGCGACTGACAGACACAGAAAGAGAGAGAGAGAGAGAGAGAGAGAGAGAGAGAGAGAGAGAGAGAGAGAGAGAGAGAGAGAGATATGGATGGATAGGGGATTCCACCTCCATCCCCGAAAAAGAGAAAGAGAGACAGACGGAGAAAGACATTGTGGGAGACAGAGAGACCCACACACAGACACAGGTACAGCAAGAGAAATTGACATATAGACAGGCAGAGAAAGAACATATGAGTGTATCCCATGTACAATGACGTTCATTCTCATTATTCAATCCAATCAATAATTAAAACAGTCTAGCCCAAAAAAGAAACAACTGTTTAACAATGACAGAACAGGTCAATAACCCAACCGTCTGGCACAGCAAGAATTCAACATCTAAATATCAAAATACGTTTGTCAGTATAAACGATGTTGCAAATGTCAGTACCACTACTACATCTGTCACTCTCTCGGGACTGCGCCCAGGGCTTTGCGAGGGCTTAGTTCGATCCCCGGGGAGTGGACAAACTAAGGCAGACCAATCCCTTTCAGATTTGACAAGGAGACAAAAAGCCTCGGTCCCAGATAGCTAATCATGTTCGGGACTTTCAATCGCTGGCGGTCCGGGAGAGGTCTCTTCGCGGGGCAACTACCGACGGATGTTGGTTGTGATGTGATAAATGACAAATCTGAGGATGCAAGAAATCGTGAACGGCTGGAAACTCCCGGGGGACAGGAAATGAGAGGGGGATGGGGGGGGGGGGTGGAATCAGTCTCCGCCTCAGATTCAGTATGTTCCTGTGTCAATGTCATCACGGGGCAAGGAAACTTGTGTAATCTAAAGATATAACGCTCATTCTACCTTTCTGATATCTTTATTAGTGGAATGGAAGATTTAGTCCAGTGGTTCACAACCGGCGGGGAATCCCCCCCCCCTTTTTTCCGGGGAATGTAAGTAAGTAGACCCGCAAATAACGTTTTATGTTAACGTCTAGACTTGTTCTAGTAAGTGTTATTAAATTTAGCTTCAATTTTTACGTATACCGTGTAGATGCGGGGCAGGGGGCGATTTATAAGTCGGAAATACGAAAAGGGAGGGGAATGACATCCTTAACATATGGTGAAGGGGTGCATGGGCCAAAAAAGGTTGAGAACCACTGGTTTAATGGGTTCTTTGCTTCTGTTTTTCTTTTCACTGCGCAGTAATCAATAGCTATTCATTTATCAATTAATGTATCATTAATTTCTTCTGCATTCCTCTTCCTAGTGGACTGCGCCACATCCAGGTAATCATCCCTGTAATGTCAGAGTGTCCACACGCGGCATCATCATCATCATCATCATCATCATCATCATCATCATCATCATCATCATCATCATCATCATCATCATCATCATCATTATCATCATCATCATCATCGTCGTCATCATCATCATCATCATCATCGTCATCATCAGCAGCAGCAGCAGCAGCAGCAGCAGCAACAGCAGCGACATTTACATTGCCAAATGACACAGGCTTTTATCAGGCCCTGGTGTCCTTAAACAATTCTACAGAATGTATCCCTCCATGCCATCGTCTTGTGCCATCTATCATCATTTCTCTTGGTCTGCCCTTGTCTGTTCTACCGCTGATCTTTCAAATGGTCCCGATATTTTCCAATGCTTCTCTTCTCACTGCTGGCGCCATGGCTTATTGGAGGTGAATGTGTTTCACAATACCTTGACATGCCACAGGCGATTTGGAAGCAGACTGATTTGCGTTGATTTCGATAGTATGAGGTGTCGGTCATTCATAAATCCATGACAAACTAATGTACGTAAAACCTGACTTGTAAATCATAAACAGTCAAAAATAATGATGGGGTTAATTGCGATGTTCTGTACAGGACACACAACAAATGTGTTTCTCTTCCCACTACATCAGCAAAGAACGTTGTTCCTTATAGCTGTGTATAACGTGTTTCATAGAACCTGTACTATTATATGGATGTGAAACGTGGACGATGAGCAGACAAGCTGAAAAACATCTAATAGTAATGGCAGTGGTACATGTGGCTTCTGAGGAAAATCCAAAGACTATCATGGGCAGACAGGAAAACCAATGAAAAAAACCTGCAAGAAACAAATGAAAACAGTGAACTGATTAGAGAAATTAGACATAGACAGTACACATTTTAGGGGGTACGTTATGAGAAGAAACAATCTAGAGAACTTGATGACAAACGGGGAAGGCAGAGAAGTAAATGTCTGGATGGCTTGGCCACATGGCATGGTCGAGACAAGAATACGGAGCTTATCTACAACTCTGGTGATCATGTGACGTGGCGAAACATGACCGTCCATGCTTATTGGCATGGTGCATGATGTCGATGATGATAATGATGATGATGATGATGATGATGGTGGTGATGATGATGATGATGATGATGATGTGTTACTTGCATTAAACATTTCTATGCACTCGTCGTTAATTACTCCTACCGCAGCATGCATTGGTAAAAATTTTATTTCTAGACAGATTCCACCGGTGGAGAGGGAAAGAGGGGGGGGGGGGGGGGGGGAGGGGGTGTCTCTATATTGAAGTGGTGATGCCGCCTGCCTTGTCCTCCGAAGGTCGTGAATTTGTTTCCGGACCGTTCGTGCCCTGTGGGACACTTTCAGCAGCTTGCTTTGCGGAAAGAGACCGAGCCTTATGGGATAAATCCTAGTGCAACGGAATCGCAGCTCCCGCCTTTAAGCACTCCCCCCCCCCCCCAGACCCTATCAATACTTGTTGTTGTTGTTGTTGTTGTTGTTGTTGTTGTCTTCCACTTATGCCGTCAGGCGTCTCATTGATTGTTTATTGAAGTTCCAGCGTCTGTGTCTAGCACCTTTCCTCCAATTTTCTCAATGATTCGTAAGTATAATTCTTCCAGGATCAAATAAATTCCCTACCGGTTTACTAGACAGATCATAGGTTCTATAAAATAAATTCCCTACCGGTTTGCTAGACCTGTCGTAGGTTCTATCAAATAAATTCTCTACCAGTTTGCTAGACCTATCATAGGTTCTATCAAATCAATTCCCTACCAGTTTGCTAGACCTGTCGTAGGTTCTATCAAAGAGTAAGGGAGTTTGTTTTCTAATCTTTTGATATTTTTCTTCTTCTTGACTTTGCCAGTGCAGCGTCCTTATTGCTTCTTCTGTCCGATGTCCAGCTATTGTGGGGTCTTCACTGTGCACAATGTGCACGCGCGACTTTATATTGTTCGGCCCTGTTGACTGGTCAGTGGTTCTTAACCTTTATTGGCCCATGCACCCTTCACCATATGTTCAGAATGTCATTCTCCCACCCCCCTCCCTTTCGTATTTCCTCACTATAAATTCCCCCGCCCCTACACAGTATACGTAAATAGTCAAGCTAAATTTAATAGCACATACTAGAACAAGTCTAGACGTCTACATAAAACACTACTACGTTACTACTTACGTTATAAAACGAATTTCAGAAGGGCGAGAAGTACATAACCGTAAACTATGGAGGGAAAAACAATATAAAGTAATCGTTTCTTGTATTAACGCGATCTTTAAATAATCATAATTCCCCCCCCCCCCCCCCGAAAACACAAAAAATCCCCCCCCCCCCTTTCTTGGGGGAGAATTCCCCTCCGGTTGAAAACCACTGCATTAAACAATAGAGAATGTGAAAGCTAAGAACGCACCGTTTGAGATGACAAGTGTAATAGGTAATGCCACGAGATGTAAACTATTTGTTGTGAATGTGAATATGATATAGGTTAGTGGCTGAGCTTCTATACGATCGATGCTATTAAGTTCGCGCACTATTCTGAGAGACTCCTGGTGTATCTATGGGAGGAGACTGGAGTATATATGGAGGTATCTGAGTGCAAATTAAGGCAATGCGTTCTGAAACTTATCTCCTTGCCGCCGCCTGGTTGATAAAACACAAGCCAACAATTATTCAGCTGAATAGCTGGTAGTGATTCCCTGCTTGATAATTAAGTTCGACAGCCCGTAGGAATTTTGTATTTGAACGCTAATTTGGTATAAATCTTGCCTTGGCAAATAATGTATACACACACGCATACTCACACATAGTAGCACACTTGCAACACACAAAGACACACTTACACACATACACACAAACACACACACACACATATATATATATATATATATATATATATATATATATATATATATATATATATATATATATATATATATATATATATATATATATATATATATATACACACACACTCGCACGCACACACAATGTGTCATGTCAATGAGCGTAGGCGAGCATGACAGGTCAACTCACACGATAGGTTAGCATGGCCGCCGAAAAAAAAGTCGCTTAAAAGTCGACAGGGTCGATATCATTGCACTGGATTTTATCCCATATGGCTTGGTCTCTTTCCGCAGCGCGGAAAACGTCACACAAAGCACGAACTCCTTAGCTCTAGCGACGACCCACAGGCATCTCCAAAATATTTCACTCGTGAACAGAAGGACGCGGCCAGGAATCTAACCCACAACCTTCGGAGCCCGAGTCAAACGGCTTGACCACTTCGCCACGGAGACTCCCTAGCATGGCTGAATGGACATGAGCCCTCGCTTCTAGACTTCCAGCGTGCTAATGGCCGAGTTAGCCGGTTCAACCCCTACACCGGTCAGTTGGACAAACATGTTGACTTCTCGTCGTTGACTTGGGGACGTAAGTTACAAGTACCTCTGAAGTCAGAGTGGGTTAGCCTGATGGCGAGGGACACTGCTAATAGAGAAAGCTAAACCAAACCACGCGCACAAAATGAGTCCAGTGTATTAGAAGTAATAGTACGTGTATGGACTACACTTGATTCCAAAGGGAACGAAAACAGAAATGTCTCATACTATCACCACAGTCTTACATTAGGTCTATGCTCTGGTTCCGGTTGTACCATATGACTAAGCCATCTGGGTATTTATCTTGCTCTTTTTCCATCAGTTTTGCGAGTTGTTACTGGGCGTCCTTGAACGTTTTCAGTATTCGTTGATCATGTGTCTTGCCGATAAGCGTGGGCGGTCATGTTTCGCCATCTCATACGATCACCAGAGTCGTAGATAAACTCAGTGGTCTTGTCTCGACCATGCCACGTGACCAAGCCTTCAGGATATTTACTTGTGTGTTTTTAGTAAGGTTTCCTTAAATCCCGGTTTCGTAATAACTCTCTGTTTATTTTTTTTTTTTTTTTTGCCTTTTCTTCTTCCTACTTGATATCTATTATTTTATGTCTCATTCATCCTTTAGACCAAAATGATAATGTTAGATCTTCCGAAGAAACAACTAAAACAAATACGTGTACATACCTTATTAAGACCTCAATGGATGTATGTTCATATGTTTGTTTGTATTGTATGTCGGCAAGAAATGAAAATACCTTTTTGCTTCACTATGTATTGTAATGCAATTGTAAATAACTAAATATGATAACAACCTGAAACCAGTTTATTTTTATACATACATTTTCCCTTTATTTCGCAACATAATTTCCACCAACATTAATACACGTATCACATCGTTTTATCTGTCCTCCCAAACTGGCTGCATAGAACTGCGTGCTCTGTTTTCTAAACCACGTTTTCATTCACATTCAACTTCGGCGTAATTCGCGAAATGTCTCCCGCCAAGGTGTGTTGTCAGTGTCTATGCTGACAAATGTGTGTCCCGTAAAGCAGTGAATAGCTAGGTAGACACAGTTACGAATGCGAGCCAATAAGTAAGTCACACAGTTCTGTGGCATAGCCGGCAAATGGAAACAAAGCACGCAGTTCTATGCAGCAGTTTTAGGAGGACTGATACAACGATGAGGTACGTGTATAAATATTGGACGAAATTATGTTGAGAATTAAAGGGACAATGTATGTATAAAAATAAACTGGTTTCAAGTTTTATCATGTGTAGTTATTTTTCTACAGCCATTTGTGGCTTACTTATTAACTTACCCTCGCACAACACTTTTGGAGGCTCTTGCTCCTAATGTGCATTATCAATGCCTGTATCAATCATGTCCCTCTTACACACATCTTTGTATCGTAGTAGAGGCCGACCCTGAGATCTCTTACCCGTCTGTAATTCACCAAAAAAGATGTCCTTTGGTATTCTACCATCACCATCCGCCTAACGTGTCTTATCAATCTAAGTCTACGAAGACTGAGCATGGAACAAACATAAAATGATTGATTGATTGATTGATTGATTGATTTAGGAACCGACATCACAGCATTCGGGGCATTCCCATAAGCGCTCCGTCACCATCCTCAGAAGCCAGCGAAGAGTTCCAACCCCAATAGTACCAGTAGCGGTACAAACATAAAATAGTCTAATTAAACTATAGTACAACATGCGACAATAAGAAAGCGACAAATAGCTTTCTTTGATCATGTGATGAGAAGAAAAGCATTGGAATACATCGTGACAACTGAAAACATCAAGGGGAAGTGAGGCAGACCAAGAGACATTATGCTGTATGGGTTGAGATGGCGTCATGGAGGAATATCATCAGTTGAGTTGACACAGAACACCAAAGACCGACATTTCTGGAGAGACATGAATGCTTACGTCAGCTGGCAGGACACATGATCATAATGATTCTAGCAGACGCCATATAGCAACTTTAAGAAAATACTTTATAATAATAACGTCATCAGTTTGCCAGCTGATAACGTCTCCGTTCACACACCCACCTCCCAACGCCATCACTCATCTACATTGGTGACACCGTACAGATCTGCCCAAGATCCAACGGTCGAGGATTTTTTTTGAAAAAAGCTGGCAGTACGTTTTACTGGTCTCAACGGGCAAAGCGCGTGGGCAGAAACTCTAGCACGTTTCATGCTCGTGTTGGCACGCGCTTCTGTGCAGGATTACGATGAAAACCAACATTCTGTAATCTGTCATTAGTTACCAGAGGAGTGTATATTTCTGGTGTTTATTTGGTAATTCTGTGTAACTTATGATATGTAAGTTGTTTGAGAAAACAAATTGTATAGCCGTAACATCGGTATTCAGTTGACATTCAAAGGCTAACTCGCGAGTGTACTGTTAACTTCATACGGTATGTTTCGTTGTAATAACAATAAAATCACTGATGTTAACTTCTTCTTCTTCTTCTTCTTCTTCTTCTTCTTCTTCTTCTTCTTCTTCTTCTTCTTCTTCTTCTTCTTCTTCTTCTTCTTCTTCTTCTTTTTCCTCTTCTTCTTCTTCTTCTTCTTCCCGTTTACGATTTTTTTTTTAAAAAAAAAACATTATGTAAATCTGTCATTAGTTACTAGAGAAATATAATGTTGCTGGTTTATATTCAGTATTTCTGTTTAATTTTTGTATTTAAGTTGGCTGAGAAAGATGAGTTGGTAGCCGTTAATAAGAGTAAACTGTTAACTCGGTGTTACATTCAAATTCGAAGGACTTATTGGCATGCGTGCTGTTAACTTCTTAAGTATGGTATGTTTGATTGTCATATTCTTCTTCGTCTTCTCTGCTCCTCTTCCTACTCCTTCTATTTATCCTCCGTCTTCTTTTTAACTTTCTATTCCTGTTCCTTCATCATCAGCATCTCCTCCTCCTCTTCCTCCTCCTTCGTCTTCTTCTTATTGTTTTCTTCTTCTTTATGATAAAAACAAAAATGATGTACATATGTCATTAGATGCGAGAGAAATGTAATATTTCTGGCTTTTATTTTGTACTAGCTGACCCGGCCCGGCTTCGCCCAGTCCTTGGTGGGGAGCATCTCATTTAATTCATATAAGTAGTCATATAAGTTCCCGTTCCCGTTACCGACTGTCTGTCTGTCTGTCTGTCTGTCTGTCTGTCTGTCTGTCTGTCTGTCTGTCTGTCTGTCTGTCTGTCTGTCTGTCTGTCTGTCTGTCTGTCTGACCCGGCCCGGCAACGCCCAGTCCTTGGTGGGGAGCATCTCATTTAATTCATATAAGTAGTCATATAAGTTCCCGTTCCCGTTACCGACTATCTGTCTGTCTGTCTGTCTGTCTGTCTGTCTGTCTGTCTGTCTGTCTGTCTGTCTGTCTGTCTGTCTGTCTGTCTGTCTGACCCGGCCCGGCTTCGCCCAGTCCTTGGTGGGGAGCATCTCATTTAATTCATATAAGTAGTCATATAAGTTCCCGTTCCCGTTACCGACTATCTGTCTGTCTGTCTGTCTGTCTGTCTGTCTGTCTGTCTGTCTGTCTGTCTGTCTCTCTGTCTGTCTGTCTGTCTGTCTGTCTGACCCGGCCCGGCATCGCCCAGCTCCTGGTGTGGAGCATCTCATTTAATTCATATAAGTAGTCATATAAGCTCACGTTCCCGTTCCCGACTATCTATCTATCTGTCTGTCTGTCTGTCTATCTGTCTGTCTATCTGTCTGATCCGGCCCGGCTTCGCCCAGCCCCTGATGGGGAGCATCTCATTTAATTCATATGAGTAGTCATATAAGTTCCCGTTCCCGACTGTCTGTCTGTCTGTCTGTCTGTCTGTCTGTCTAATCATTTATTGGTTGCAGTTAGAACAACCTTAGATAAACGAAGACCAACTTACAAAAAGCATTAGAAAGAGCACTTGAAAGATCTTTACATCTTCCCCAACAATTAACTTGGGTAAATGGAGCAGCGGCAGCAGCAGCAGAAGAAGAAGAAAAAGGAGGAGTAGGAGCTGGGAGGAGGAAGAGGGAGGAGGAGGGAGGAGGAGGAGAAAGAGAGAAGAGGAGGATGGAGGAGGGAGAGGGAGGAGGGGGAGGAGAAGAGGAAGAGGGTAGGAGGTGGAGGAGGGGAGAGGAGGAGGAGGAGGAATATAACGCATATGCCTGTAGATTTAATAATGGCTGAAGTTGTTCCATGTCTTCTTAGAGTTGGCGACAGTGTAAAGAAATATAAAATCTTCAAACTTGATAGAGATAAGGTAACTATTATTTATTTATTCTTTAAGCAAAAAAAGATGAGTTACAATGTTATGCATTATGCATTATTTTTATGAAAACTTTGAAAATGCCTTACAGATTGTATCATTATTTATTATAACTCATATGCCGGTACATAACTATGGACAAAGAGTTTATAAATCTTTGAAAACGATGCCACAATATGACTATAAGTTATACAGAAAAGTTATGCCCCTTGAAATAACTTTTACAGAGTTAGGTCCCCTGAGATATATGAAATTATAATGAAAAATGAAAAATGAAATAATATTGGGTAAGCAGCCGATTTCACACTAAAAAATATGACAGTTGGCTGCGCTGGAATGAAAGGAAGACGTGTAGAAAATTTCATCTCAATCGGATGGGCCGTTCGCGAGCGCATAAAGGACATATGGACATACAGACAGACAGACAGACAGACAGACAGACGGAGATCGCCTTTTATATATAAGATTACTGTGTATCTTTCTATATGTACAAAAATTTCTCTGAGAAAGGAAAGAGAGTAGTTGTAACTTCAGTGTTAATTTGAAATTCGTAGGACTTATGCCCGTGTGTACTGGTAACTTCACATGGTAAGTTTGATTGTGATAGCAGTGGAATAACTTATGTTAACTTCTTTTTTTTTTCTCTTCTGCGTTTCCTTCCTCCTCCTCTGCTTCTTCTTCTTCTTTTTCGTTGTCTTGTTGTTGCTGTTTTGTTGTTATTGTTGTTCTTGTTATTGCTGTTTTTGATGTTCTTCCTCGTTATCGTCATTGTCGTCGTCGTTTTGTTATTGTTGCTATTGTTCCTCTTATTCTTCTTCCTTATAATAAAATGTTCGTCGTTACGATAGCTATATTCTCATGTCTTTCTAATCTGGATTATGTCGGTCTAGCCCAAGACATTCAGTTTCTATGTATCAATGCAACACTGCCTCTGCGACTTCCTTGTGGATTTTAATTGGTATTGTACCTTGTGTGCGTTTGTAGTATACATATTTTTTCCCCGCATATCCTTTACAGGTCATCGCTGTCAAAATCAGCATCTTTCAGCTGATTGTTGATTTCTTGGCAAGATTACGCCCAGTAGTTTGCCATTGCTTTCTGAGCGAGCGGCTCACATACCCCGTAAGTTACCGACATGGAGAGAACCGCTACCAATTCTCGCGCACGTCACGTTACTCACGAGAGTATACGGGATTACGGAGAAAGTTGTGTAACCCCTAGACCAGGGAAAACGGCAGTATAAATGTCCTGTTAAAATTCCCGAGAGAAGACTGGACTCAACAAGCACATCTTTAAACTTATTATCTGTTGGGATTATTGACTGACTTTGGTCTACACTCCTCTCTTATGTCTTTCCTTCCATATATCTATTTCTTTCACTCTCTCTATTATTCCCTCAACACATACTCCGACAACAGTTCCTTTCAACGATAAGATAAAAGATTTATTAATAAAAAAAAACTATGTCTGGTGTAGGTATGGAGATTGTCTATGTAGTTGCTAGTGTATTCTATGGTTGGTGCCAGAATGAACTCTGAATGTCTATCAGCTGCGTTACTTCTCGCCATTCATTCTTCAAGATCACAGGACAGCACATCAAACAGGACAGAGCTCACCAGGGATGATCCTTATGCTTGAATCTGATGGTAATCCGTGATTGAATGTAAAAAACAAAAACCGTTCACCACTGAGTCAAGGTACCATAATAAAAGTCCCGTAAGTTTATGAATGCACCTGAATCTGTTTCATGACTGTAAGTATCCATCATCGAAAAACCACCACATCGTCACAGTTCTTCTATTAGTCTTTTAGTACTAGCACTGTGCTTACTTGTCTATTCTTTCTTCATTATACCTATCAACTGTCTGTAGTTTTAAGTATCCCTGCTTGCCACAGGTTAACCTCTCTTCCCTTTCAGGGCCTTAGTGGTATATTCGGTTGAGCATACCGTGTTCTGTAGTTTACTATGCTTTATCATTTATTCATCTTCAAACATGTCCATGTTTTGTTTTGTTCTAAGTAAGTACTTTAGTTGTTCAATTGGAGTATTCTTCATCTCTTCTCTGATTTCACTAGGAGAGTGGAACCTGTGTGGAAGGATAACAAATACCGTGATAAGCATCCGCCCCTTACTTCTACTTATGCAAGTGTCCTTCTCCAGCCATAATGACAAGGCTTCCGAAGTGAACATCCGCATAAGACACAAGAATTTACCCCAGTCTAAACCATCCACTAATAGAAGGTAATGATAAAGGTAATACACGCACATCTATATTCCTATGCTACCACTATACTATACTAAATTAATACCTTATAAACATCCTTTACTGAATTGGGAGTACTAATGCACCATAAATACACAAACGTTCTTCGGAACGCCGCACATCCCTTTCCATAATCCTTCTCTCCCGAAACCTAAGAAACACCTTCTCTCCACACAAAGACGTAGCCACTCTTTATATCGGTCATTTTTGCCGCATAGTCCTTGACATTGCTGGACCCCTCGCATTCAGACTGCATTATCATTGTTTAGTGGAAAATTCCAGCTCTGAACCGTTTCCATTCTTCATACATTCAGACCGCAATATGCTATCCAATAATGCTGTCTGTCTTTGTTGCAAACCAATTTTTCCACGCGACATTTTACCTGTACTGTTGGCCTCATTCTGGGTCTTGACCTAGAAACACATGCGCCTGGTCACTCCTTTGTTAACCCTTCTCCTACCTGGGTAGTCGGGTATATACAGTCGTCCATCTGGGAATCGTTAACTCTTCAGTATTTCACTACAGAGGCCCCCTCTTAAGAGATTAGACCGCGTCGAATCTTTCTCACTGTAGGTTTGATTCCCATGATCCACAATCCTAATCTTCTTCCTCCGGAGCTGGATGTCTGGATAAGAAATCTGCTCCTACATTCTCCTTACCAAAGATGTATTCCATTGTGAAGTCCAGTTGCAGCAACAACGTCCATCACATCCACCGTGCGTTGAGCTTCTGCTAAATCGCTATTAACATCACGTGTTGATGATATGATTGGATCCTCACATGGCTCATCTCATTATCCAGTAGGCGCTCTAATTGACACCCTACTATACTACTCACGACTGAAACTAGTGTTGGCTCCTCGCTCCTGTACGTCTGGTCGACCTACTTTCGACTTGCGTCAGCGACGGCTCACAATACAGACGGATTGTCCCATCCTGATTGTAACACTGCTTCCATGTCCTCTTGGTTTCCCCCGGCTTTGCCTCTGGGTATGTCCCACCTCGTCCTCGATGGACCGAGTCGTCTTTCCCAAATCTCCTGGGCTTTTGCTTCCAGGACCATCTTGGGCGATATTGTATCTGGTCAGCCAATCTTTGGTTGGAGTCCTGGGTAATTCTCGCTTTTCCCGACGTTACCCACCCCTTCTGAACTTGGTTACCGGTGAAACTTTCACTCTTGTCCTTTCCCTGACTTGTGATTTCCCTCCTCCTGTCGTTGGGTAAATCTGACCTATCACGTACTGTCCCATAGGCTCTCCTATGTTGTACTGGCGATCTCTGGTCTTCGTCTGGACTGGTAACCTTTGTCCCAATAGCTGCCATCACCATAAAGTGCGAAGCTTTGCTCCCGGATCTCTCTTCATATTTCCTAATGAGATGTCTAGGGAGATTTTTCTTCTCTTCCCCGATCCGTATTTTGTAGATGTTCTTGGACACCACCTTTTCCACAGGATAAGGTCCTTTCCATCCTACTTGGAGTATATTGGTCTCTGCTGGACTCCACACTTCCACTTTGTCTTCCACTTTAAGAGCTAGTTTCCTCTTAATTCGCTTGTTGGGCGGTGCTTTCTGGCACTCCGAACAAGACTTCACCCACCGGCGTACATCTCCGGTCATTCCTGGCCAGCAATAATGGCCGGATATTTTCTGCAAGGTCTCTCTGACACCCATCTGTCGATTCTCGCCTATGATGTGTCCACTCTGAAGAATATGAGGACGGTGGGTCTCTGGAACCACCCACTGCTCATGCAGGTTCTCTCCCCTCCCAGCTCTCCGATAGAGTAGTTGATTCTTCAGAAAGTACTGTCCCCGTTCTGGTGGCTCAGCACTTCTTTGCAGCTTCCTGTAGCAAGGATGCAACGTAGTATCCTTCCTCTGGGCAGTATGCAATTCTCCTATCTCCGAGTTGTCGCATAGTGTCTCTGCCTCTTTTTCCTTCCCTTGAGATCCACTGACTACTGTTCCCTTGTGGGCTTGCTGTTGGGGCATCCCCAAAAAGACATATTTCGTGCCAATGATCATTGGAAATAAGGAGTCAGATAATACAGCAGCTGGAATAATGCCCGTGACGTACCTGGATTTAATCTCCACCTTGGCGATTGGCAGCGTCATGGTAACAGCACTCCTCATTGCCGGCTGTATTTCTATGGTCTCCCCTGTAAATTGGTCTGGGCTTACCAAGCTGGCGTCCACCACCGCTTCCCCATCCAAACCGGTATCGTAGAGACAAGCAACCTGCTGGCCATTGACTTCAATAAGTTCAACCACAGGTGGTCTCTCTTAGTCCTGAGTGTCTTTCATCTCCTTGACCGTTTCCTTGCCTTCCTCTTTTGATTCCTCGAGGTTGGTTATGCAATTGGCGTGTTTGGCCTTGCATCTGCAGTCCACCGTATTATGTGTTGTCGACTGGCAGTGAGTGCACTCTGTTCCCTTCCTAGGTTTCCCTGTGTCCTTTTTGTTCCTTTCTCCTTCGCCGACCTCAGCCTTGTCTGTGATCACCGATGTAGGAATCACTTTGCATGCTGCGAAGTAAGAACTTTTAGATTTCGATCTGCAGTCTTTTGTGTTGTGGGAGGCTGCCTTACAAAATGAACACCACTTTTCAGACCACTGTCGTTTCGCTTAAGAATTCGAGGTGCTCTGGTTTCCTACCTTCACCTTCTCTGAACTCTCCTCTGTGTGCTTTATATAAGGTTCCCCTTTTTCTCCTTCCCAGTTTTTATGTTTCCTTTTCTCTGGTTTCTCCTGACTTTTGGTTTGTGTACTTAGTTCCTCAGTTTCACCATGTACTTCCACGAATCGTTCTGCCAGCTTATTCACAACATCAATCCGTTCCGCCCCTTGTTCTCCTAAGAAGGTTCTGAGAGGTTTCGACATTTGCTTTCGCATTTGGTCTACCACCATCATCTCTTCGAGACTGTCATAATCCCTCTTGAATTCTGCCAAGTCCATCCATTTCTGTAGATAGGATTTCAGCCTCAGACTGTAGGCGGCGAATAGTTCTCCCGGCTCTCGTCTAGACGATCTAAACTTCTTCCTATACGTTTGTGCGGTGATGTCAAAATGTTTCATCAAAGCTGCTTTTAATTCCTCGTAATTATTTTCCTGTCCTGGTGGTAAGCGTGTGTACACTTCAAATCCCGAACCGATTAAACCCTGGGATAGTTTAAGAGCCCATCTGCTCCGATCCAGCCCCATAGCGACTGACATTGCTTCGAAACGAGATGCGTACTGGTCAAAGCGTTCCTTAGACTGATCGTAGACAGCTAAGGGAAACTTCATGGCATGGTAACCATGTCCACTAATATGGGTTGCACCAGGTGAAGAAGAATTTCCTTCCACTCCATCTATTTCTCCCTTAGTTTGTGTCTTGAGCTCCAGTTCTCGCATGCGGTATTCATGTTCCCTTATCTTGTGGGCTTCTTCTGCTTCCAACTGGGTCTTCCGCTCCTCTCTTTCCGCTTGACGAACCTCTCGCTCTCTTTCTTGTATGTAATCAGTTAGCTCGGAACCGGCTAAACCAATTGCCTCCCCGTTGGCCCTCAGTTCGGCTGTAGTTACTTTAGGAGTTGCCATAGTTACAGCAGATAAGTCAGCACGTTGAGTAAAGACACCTCAAAGCAGTAAAGAATACTCACTATAAACCGATAATCTACCTAGAACCTATATCATTTATCTATATCTATTACTTATTATAAATCTCCAATACCACACAGTACATCACAACCACTCTCTCATCCACAAGAGGAGATATAGGATAAAGACTTATGTAGACGTGTGACCGTGTGATTAGGTATGTAATGTGTCTTACTACCTATCCACATTCACTCTGTCTGGAACTTTCTCACTGCAAAGTCACCAGCATTAATGAAATGTTTCTACCATAAATGTAATGGCACCATATATCCAATGGACGTCCTTCCATTAAAAGTCATCAATATATACTTCTATTTATTCCAATCAGTATGTCCCAACATGTAGGTACTCCGCTATGCCTGTGCCAATATGCAAGTACCCCTTTATGCATATGCCATGTTATGCTTTCCGGTCATATGGGTATTCTGTATGTACGTACCCCGCTGCTCCACCAATTATGTCCTGTTAAAATTCCCGAGAGAAGACTGGACTCAACAAGCACATCTTTAAACTTATTATCTGTTGGGATTATTGACTGACTTTGGTCTACACTCCTCTCTTATGTCTTTCCTTCCATATATCTATTTCTTTCACTCTCTCTATTATTCCCTCAACACATACTCCGACAACAGTTCCTTTCAACGATAAGATAAAAGATTTATTAATAAAAAAAAAACTATGTCTGGTGTAGGTATGGAGATTGTCTATGTAGTTGCTAGTGTATTCTATGGTTGGTGCCAGAATGAACTCTGAATGTCTATCAGCTGCGTTACTTCTCGCCATTCATTCTTCAAGATCACAGGACAGCACATCAAACAGGACAGAGCTCACCCGGGATGATCCTTATGCTTGAATCTGATGGTAATCCGTGATTGAATGTAAAAAACAAAAACCGTTCACCACTGAGTCAAGGTACCATAATAAAAGTCCCGTAAGTTTATGAATGCACCTGAATCTGTTTCATGACTGTAAGTATCCATCATCGAAAAACCACCACATCGTCACAGTTCTTCTATTAGTCTTTTAGTACTAGCACTGTTCTTACTTGTCTATTCTTTCTTCATTATACCTATCAACTGTCTGTAGTTTTAAGTATCCCTGCTTGCCACAGGTTAACCTCTCTTCCCTTTCAGGGCCTTAGTGGTATATTCGGTTGAGCATACCGTGTTCTGTATTTTACTATGCTTTATCATTTATTCATCTTCAAACATGTCCATGTTTTGTTTTGTTCTAAGTAAGTACTTTAGTTGTTCAATTGGAGTATTCTTCATCTCTTCTCTGATTTCACTAGGAGAGTGGAACCTGTGTGGAAGGATAACAAATACCGTGATAAGCATCCGCCCCTTACTCCTACTTATGCAAGTGTCCTTCTCCAGCCATAATGACAAGGCTTCCGAAGTGAACATCCGCATAAGACACAAGAATTTACCCCAGTCTAAACCATCCACTAATAGAAGGTAATGATAAAGGTAATACACGCACATCTATATTCCTATGCTACCACTATACTATACTAAATTAATACCTTATAAACATCCTTTACTGAATTGGGAGTACTAATGCACCATAAATACACAAACGTTCTTCGGAACGCCGCACATCCCTTTCCATAATCCTTCTCTCCCGAAACCTAAGAAACACCTTCTCTCCACACAAAGACGTAGCCACTCTTTATATCGGTCATTTTTGCCGCATAGTCCTTGACATTGCTGGACCCCTCGCATTCAGATTGCATTATCATTGTTTAGTGGAAAATTCCAGCTCTGAACCGTTTCCATTCTTCATACATTCAGACCGCAATATGCTATCCAATAATGCTGTCTGTCTTTGTTGCAAACCAATTTTTCCACGCGACATTTTACCTGTACTGTTGGCCTCATTCTGGGTCTTGACCTAGAAACACATGCGCCTGGTCACTCCTTTGTTAACCCTTCTCCTACCTGGGTAGTCGGGTATATACAGTCGTCCATCTGGGAATCGTTAACTCTTCAGTATTTCACTACAATAAATACAATACAATACAATACAATACAATACAATACAAAAATATAATATAATATAATATAATATAATATAATATAATATAATATAATATAATATCAATCATGTGCCATGCCGGAAAGCCTGGGCGGTCATGACTCGCCATTTCACTCGATCACCAAAGTCGTGGATCAGCTCAGTGTTCCTGTCTCGACCATGTCACGTGGCCAAGCCATCCAGGTATTTTCTTCTCGGTCTTCCCCTTGGTCTGTTCCCTTCGATCTTGCCAGTTGTCACTAAGTTCTCCAATCCATTTCTTCTCATAACATGTCCAAAAAATGTTGACTGTCTACGTCTAATTTCTCTAATCAATTTACGATGTTCATTTGTCTCCTGTAGTACTTGGTCATTGGTTTTTCTGTCTGTCCATGGTATTCTTTGCATTTTCCTCAGAAACCACATTTCTGCAGCCATCAGATGTTTTTTCAGCTTGACTGCTCATTGTCCAAGTTTCACATCCATACAAAAGAACAGGCTCTATGTAGCCCCTCAGCACTCTTTTCCTCGTTTCAATTGACATCTTTTTATTGGTCAGTATGTTTTCATCTTGCTAAAGGCTACTTTCGCCATGGCGATTCTTGTTCTAATCTCTTCAAGGCATCTCCCATCAGATGTTATGACTGTTCCGAGATAATTGTACCGATTCACTTGTTGAAGAATATTCCCATTTACTTGTATATTACATTGTGGTATTTCGTTCTTCCTAGTGACAACCATAATCTGTGTCTTTTTACAATTTAATTCTAACCCCAGTTGTTCACTGTGTGCAACAACCGCATCTACTAATTGTTGCAGATCCGCTCATTGTCTGCAATCAATACTGTATCATATGCATATCTAATGTTATTGATGTTTCGTCTCCAATGATGATTCGATTTATATCTTCCTACATTTCTGAAAATATTTTCACTGTACAGAGAAAAAAGATCAGGAGACATTACACATCCCTGCCTAACACCTTCACTTAGTAGGCTTATATTGTCCCACTTCAATTATCAATCCTTATGGCAGCTTATTGTTTCCATATATGTTTTTTATAAGTCTAATCTCTTCCTATCAATTTGTAGATCTGCAAGCATATCTACCATGTTGACATGTCTTACTCTATCGAAAGCCTTTGTGTAGTCAATAAAGCAAAGGATGTATATCCTTGTTTACTTCTATAGCACGTTCAATAACTGTTCGCAGCATATACACAGCATTTACTGTACCCTTGCCTTCTACAAACCCACATTGTTCATCCCCTATTTCAGGTTGTATTTTCTTCCTCACTCTTTGCATGATAATTCGTAGCAAAATCTTTGTGATGTGACTCATTATACAAATTGTTCCATGTTGATCTCATTCCACATTTCTTTGGGATTGCAATAAATAAATAATAAATAAATAAATTCAGAATTACACAATTCAGAAGGTATATCTCCGGTATCATATAATGTGTTAAGCAGTCTGGTGACTTGATCTATTCCATATTCTTCTAAAGCTTTAATCATCTCTATTGTGATGTTATCTGCACCGGGGGCCTTGCCAGCTTTCACATGTTTAAGAACATTTCGAACCTCCATCTTCAAAATAGGCTGTCCTTCATTATTAAATCGAATATCACACTATTCCTCTCTGATATCATCATAAAGGTTTTTCACAAAATCTGACCATACATGTAGAATCTGATCTTTTTCTATTATGATTTTGCCTGCTGATGTACTTGTTCTTTTATTAGTAAGTTCCTGAATTCTTGGTATTTTGACTGTTGTGTTGTTTTTTGTTTTTTTTTCAATTTCTAAGCATTTTTTTTCAAGCCATGCTTCTTGTGCCTCCTTACATAATATTCTGACTTGTCTGTGAATTTCTTCATATTTTGCAGAATTATTTTTGTTGAGTCTTCTTGTTTCCATTAATTGTTTAAATTTCTTGAGTCATCCATTTCTTACGACCCACCTTCTTTAATTTTGGAATAGTTGTTTCTGCAGCCAAACTGATTGAATTCTTCAACATTTCCTATTGATCATCCACAACCTGGAATAGGATCTCTAGATCAGACAATACATCAAATCTGTTCTGTACTTCTATGTTGAATTTATTTTGTATTTCCTTGTCATTACTGAATGTGCGCAAATCATATTTAGTGTTTCCAGTTATATACTTGACTTTCTTTAACTTTATCCTCAATGTTCCTGTATGTAATCTGTCGTCACTATAACAATCAGCACTGGGAACTGTTTTTGCTATTGTTAACGCATTTCTAAATCTTCTGCTACTCAGAATGTAATCAATCTGGTTTCTAGTCCTGCTATCAGGACTCCTCTATGTCCATAATCTTCTAGGGTTTTGCTTAAACCAGGTGTTTCCTACAATCATTTCCTGCACTTTTGCCTACTCTACAAGCCTGTATCCTCTTTCATTTCTCTCTCCAAAACCATAGTTTCCTACTGTGCATCAATCACCTTGATTTCCTACTTTTGCATTTGAAGTCCCCTATTCTGATGTGTATGGAAGGGATCGAGCAAAATTATAGCTGACAATCACACAATAATTTATTCTGGAGGGGATACACATGAAAAAGGTGTAGGAATAATATTAGACGAAAAAACAGCCAAGTCAATTAATGGATACTGGTGTATTTCAGATAGAGTTATTATGGTAAAAATCAAAGGCAAACCAATAGACATAAATATTATACAAGTATATGCACCAACAGCAAGCAGTAGTGAGGAAGAAATACAACACTTTTACGACGAAATAGAAATGGCGATGGCTCAAATTGGATCACAAGAAATAAAGATAATACTTGGTGATTTTAATGCAAAAATAGGAAAGGGAAAAATGGAGGATGTAGTGGGGAATTATGGTTTAGGTACACGAAATGAAACAGGGGAAAAGCTAATAGAATGGGCAAATATCAATGATATGATAATTGGAAACACATGGTTTAAGCACCATAAAAGACGACTGTATACATGGATAAGCCCTGATAAGAAAATACGCAACCAAATTGACTACATACTAATTAATAAAAGATTTAGAAATGGTTTAATTAATGTAAAGACAATGCCTGGTGCTGATTGTAATAGTGATCTTGTACCACTATGTGGACAAATAAAAGTAAGATTAAAGAGAGGGAAAAAAATGGTTAAGAACATGAGACTTAATAAAGAGGTTCTGAAAATAGATAAAGAAATGCAAGAACAATACAGAGTGACTGTGAAAAATAGGTACAATGCAATAACTAAAATACAGAGTATAGATGAACAATGGGAAATGTTAAGGGACTCCATTCATCAAACTAGCAAAGAAGTATTACCGGAGAGAGGCAAAATAGCTAAGAAAAAATGGATGAATGAAGATATCTTAAAACTGATGAACAAAAGAAAACAGAGTAAAAATGACAAACAAGAATACGCTAAGATAAATAAAGAAATAAAAGATAAATGTGGGAAGGCTAAAGAAAGTTGGTTAAACGAGCAATGCAAAAAAATTGAATTAAATTCCATTAAAGATACAAAAAATATGCACAGACAAATCAGTGAGCTTACAGGAAGAAAAATAAGAATAAATACGGTGTGGTTGAAATCAAAAACAGGAAAGATAATATTAGAGGAAGATGCTATAATGAAGAGGTGGAATGAGTATATAAGAGAATTATATGAAGGAGAAAGGGAAGAATTAACAGAAGATAGTAACTTAGAAGGTCCACCTATTCTGAAAGAAGAAGTCGCTGATGCTATGAAACATATGAAGAAAGGAAAAACAGCTGAGCCAGATGAAATCACAATAGAAGAATTAGAAGTATTGGGAGAATTTGGAGTAGATATATTAACCAAAATGTTGAATGATATTTACAGCAGTGGATATTTACCCAGTGATATGCTGAAATCTGTATTTATAGCTATAAAAAAAGACCAGGAGCGATTGATTGTGAAGATTTTCGTACAATTAACCTTATAAACCATATCACTAAGCTTCTACTCAGAATCATAATGAGAAGAACCAAAAATAAAATAAAAATAGAAATTAGTGAGGTACAGTATGGATTTTTGGAAGGAAAGGGCACAAACAATGCAATTTATACATTACGGACACTAATAGAAAGGTCAATAGAGAAACAAAGAGACATATATTTGTGCTTCATAGATTATACTAAGGCATTTGATAAAGTAAAACATGATGAACTGATTAAAATGTTGGAAGATATCAACATTGATGGAAAAGATTTAAGAATAATAAAGAATGTTTACTGGAACCAAGTAGCAGCAATTAAAATGGGAAATAAAGAGGGCAGTTACGAACAGATAAAGCTAGGAGTACGACAAGGGTGTGTCTTGTCACCAGATCTTTTCTCCCTGTATAGCGAAGTAATAATGAGAGAGATCAAAGAGATGCCAGGAATACTAGTTGGAGGTTATAATATAAATAATATACGCTATGCAGATGACACAGTATTGGTGGCGGATAATTCAACAGACCTACAACAATTATTAGACGTTGTAGTAACAGAGAGTGCAAGGAAAGGACTCTCCTTGAATATCAAGAAAACAGTAACAATGGTAATATCAAAGAAAATGGTGACACCAAAATTTGACATAGAAATAGAAGGGAAAATCCTTAAACAAGTTGATAATTTTAGATATGTAGGGGCATTTATAACATCAGATGGAAGATGTACAACAGAGATTAGGAGCAGAATAGGGCAGGCAAAAGCCGCATGTCAGAAAATGAAGAGTATCTTATGCAATAAGTCACTATCACTGAATGTAAGAAAGAGAGTGCTGAAATGCTATGTAGAACCAGTTTTGCTGTATGGCAGTGAATCTTGGAATGTAAATGAACAAATTAAGAAGAAATTAGAAGCAACAGAGATGTGGTTCCTGAGACGAATGTTGCGAATTCCTTGGACTGCCAGAGTAACTAACGACGACTGCCTGAAACAGGCTAATGAAACTAGAACATTATATACAACAATAAGACAGAGACAAACAGCTTTCTTCGGTCATGTGATGAGAAGAGAGGCATTGGAGAACATCGTAACAACTGGAAAGATCGAGGGGAAGAGAGGCAAAGGTAGACCAAGAGAAGTGATGCTGGATGGATTGAGACGGTGGCATGGAGGAATATCAGCAGCAGAGTTGATCCAGAAAACCAAAGACCGAGATCTATGGAGAGCCATGAACGCCTACGCCAGCCGGCACGGGACTTGATGATGATGATGATCATGATGTTTATGTCTGAATTTTTACATTTCGTTAAGGCAGACTCTATGTCATTATAAAATTCTTCTACACCATCTTCACTGGGTTCTCCTGTTTGGGCATATACTTGAAAAACATTTATGCTAAAAGGACTGCCGCTTAATTTAACTAGTAGAAATCTGTCTGACACGGCCCAATAAACTTGAATAGATTTGATGTTTGTCGGTCCAAGATTATTGCCAGTCCTCTTTGTTGATTTTCTCCTCCAGAATAAATAATCTTAAAATCTTCATCTATCTTGATGCCTGCTCCTGTCCATCTCGTTTCGCACATCCCTAAAATATTAATTTTCTCTCTTTCCACTTCTTCTTTGGTGTTATCTAATTTTTCGTCGTCGTTTAACGTCCTAACATTCAATGTTGCTAATTTTAATGTTTCTGTCCTTGTCGTGCGATGATCTGTCATTAGGCGAATCATAATGAACTAGGTACTTTTAAAGAAGGTAGTTTGCCGTTGCTTTCCCTCTATGGTAATGACCATACTGGCCGGTTGACCTAGTCATTATCCCACTAAAAAGATCTTCTTGCCTGCCGTCGTGAAACTAGAGACCATAACCAACAAATATCTGTCGCCTTCCCTCAAAATTTCATCCACCACCTGCCTTCCGTGGCTTCTTTTGAACACTTCAAAATAAACGAATACGAAATAACACAACATAATCCACAGGAAAACACTAAACAGCGTCTCCCGAAGAATAAACGCGCCACGTCGTCGCCATTTTTACTGTAAATATAATATAATATAATATGATATGATATAATATAATATGTTATGATATAATATAATATAATATAATATAATATAATATAATATAATATAATATAATATAATATAATATAATATAATTTGTGGCGTGGCGAGGCGTAATATAAAATACAATAACATATATATTCTCTCATCTTTGTCTAAAACACTATGGGAATATATGTATGCTTCTGCCTCTTATAGTGACGTTTCTATAGTCAGGTCTTAGTCAGATATGATTGAGCTACCGTAAAACAGTAGAAGGTACTAGCCTGCTTTTTGTTAGCGCCGAATGTGCTGCGGCGCTCACCAAACCCGACACCCCACACTGTGCCAACTGTTTCCAGAGGAGAAGCGCAAATACTAAACTACAGTGTGCGTTGGTGTCGTGGATAGGACGTTACGCTAATAATGGCATAAACGAGGCCAGAAGATGGTTCGATGCGGCTCTCGCGGTTTGCTAAGGGAGGAAGAGACTGACCACTTATTCCTAGTGTGTGCTCACTATAAAATGTTAATGGTCCTAACGCTTCAAGTAGCCACAGCAAGCTCCTGCTGCAGGACTCGATGTCCATAGACTATGAGGACAGCAGTAAATATCGTCAGAAATCCAATTCACTGGACTGAGTAGCTTTGTCATCTGGAGTTCGCTGACGAAGTTGAACTCCTGTCCCACAAGCGACAGCAAAGACTAAACTAAACATACTTGATGGGCTGGCACTACAATTAGGTTTTTTTTTTCGCTGGCTCGCTTTGAACTCAAGCGTAGTCCATACACACTACTCCTAGTAATGCTGGACTGAATTTTGCGTGTGATTTAGCTTTCCCTAGTAACAGTGTCCCTCGCCATCAGGCGAACCCACTCCGATTTCAGAGGTGCTTGTAATTTACGTCCTCAAGTCAAGGACGATACGTCAACATTTAAGTCCAACTGTCCGTTGTAGGAGTTGAACCCCTTACTTTGGCATCAGCACACCGGATGTTTAAAAACGCACGTTCTTATCCATTCGGCCATGCTGACCTACACAATTAGGTATAAAAGGGGATCTTCTTAAGGACGTGGTTACACCGCCTGCCTTGCGCTCCGAAAGTTGTGGGTTTGATACCCGGCTCCGACATTTAGTTCACGAGTGCAGTGGTCTCTGAGACTCCCGGGGGTCGTCGCTGGAGCTACAAAGTTCGTGCTTTGTGTGACGATTTCGGCAGGCCAACCTGCAGAAAGATACCGAGCCATATGGGATAAAACCCTGCTGTAATGAAGTAGACTCCTTTTCCCTTTAAGTCAATTTTTAAGGTCTAAACATCCACATAGAAACGTCTAAAAATCCACACACAAATGTCTAAGGAAATGAGAATAAATCACAAAAATATAACTTGATCTCCAATGGTAAAACGTTACTTCAGAAGGTGGAATCATACACCTGTTTGGGTAGCTATGTAGATAAAGAAGGGGAAAAGTTTGTGAGTAAATAGAGACATTAAAATAAGAATACAACAGGAAGTAGAAACATTTATTGCACTAGGCAATTTAAGGAAGTGACAAGAAATGAAACCTTGTTATGTCCATTGAACATTTAATTGGTTTTTTAACATTTGAGACCATAGAAATAGCATGAAAAAATATCAATAAACACATATATTTATTTCTTGTGCTATTAGAATCTTTAACTCTAACTTCAAATCAGAAC
The DNA here is from genome assembly GCA_014155875.1 of Cepaea nemoralis. Classification (NCBI taxonomy): domain Eukaryota; kingdom Metazoa; phylum Mollusca; class Gastropoda; order Stylommatophora; family Helicidae; genus Cepaea; species Cepaea nemoralis. The sequence goes on along the minus strand of JACEFZ010000024.1, from coordinate 35,554 downwards.
CAACTTTTGCATCAGGAACGTGGAAAATAGCTAAAACAATGTTTAATACGCCACACACAAATGGGTGTCTTTGTTGGCCGAAGAACACACAGACTAGCAATTCTAATGTCCACTTTTTCATTAATGTGGACTACTTCGAAGACACGAATATACTCTTGAAATCACATGTTCTTCTCCATTACTGTCTGTCTGTCTGTCTGTCTGTCTGTCTGCTCTGTCCTGCTCTGTCTGCCTGCCTGCCTGCCTGTCTGTCTGCCTGCCTGCTTGCCTGTCTGTCTGTCTGTCTGTCTGTCTGTCTGTCTGTCTGTCTGTCTGTCTGCCTGCCTGCCTGCCTGCCTGTCCTGTCTGTCTGTCTGTCTGTCTGTCTGTCTGTCTGTCCTGTCTGAATGCCTGCCTGCCTGCCTGCCTGCCTGTCTGTCTGTCTGTCTGTCTGCCTGCCTGCCTGCCTGCCTGTCCTGTCTGCCTGCCTGCCTGCCTGCCTGCCTGCCTGTCCTGTCTGCCTGCCTGCCTGCCTGCCTGTCTGTCTGTCTGTCTGCCCTGCCTGCCTGCCTGCCTGCCTGTCTGTCTGTCTGTCTGTCTGCCTGCCTGCCTGCCTGTCTGTCTGTCTGTCTGTCTGTCTGTCTGTCTGTCTGTCTGTCTGTCTGTCTGTCTGTCTGTCTGTCGGTCTGTCGTATGTCTGTCTGTCTGTCTGTCTGCCAACGTACCTGCCTAGATGGATGGATGGATGATGTATGTTTGTCTCTGTGCGTGAGTTAGTGAGTGTGTGTGTGTGTGTGTCTGTTTGTCCGTCTGTATGTGTAAGTATATGTATGTATTATATATATGTATGTGTGTGTGGGTGAGGGGGTGGGTGCGCATGCCGGTGTGCGTGCCTGTGTGCGTGATGCGTATGTATGTGTGTGTTTTTACGCATGTATTCTCTCTCTCTCTTACACACACACACATACACATAACACACACACAACACACACACACAGAGTCTAATACTCAGCTTCCAATAATACATCACAGTTGCCACACACCGAAGCTCCACTGAAACCACAAACTCCATATGTATATATACACACACACATATATCTTATGAAAGCCCACACTCTAAACACCCCCACAAACGTCCAGGAAGCCACAAACAATCCACCCCGTCAGAAACACAGAGAACAATACAACACCCGACTGAAAGCTGGTATTTGCTTGTTTATAAACATGGTCATCAGACTTGTCCAACTGTCCATTATGGAAATAAGTTATCACTCACAGGAAGAAACATCTACCATTAAATACAATCTACGAGACCCAGGGACAAACTTGTACGTGATTTCATTCCTGCCATGCCATTGTGTATATATAATACATACGACGGCCATAGTTTACTTGTGGGCAATTGCCTGCTCGATGCAGCCTCGTAGCGGAGAAGTTGCTTGTAGAGTATTATTTCGTTGGGCAGAATGTAAATGCGAGTCGTATTACTGTCCGTTATGCTGAATTATATACTTGAGAGGATGTCACCAGAACGCTAGATGCATCTTGTTGTTGTCTGGTGTGTCATGCTTGATATATCGTGCCTTTTATTTATGTATTGTGTATCTAAAAGGAAGATTCAATGAATTATTGAGTGATGTAATATACACGAGTTATCTTAGTCTTCGTTCACCTTCACACGTCAATACAAATAAATGCGAATAAACCAATCAACTAAGCAAGCAACCAATCATCCAAGCAACTAACCAATCAACCAAGCAACCAACCAATCAGCCAAGCAACCAACCAGTTAACAAAGCAACCACCAATCAACCAAGCAACCAACCAATCAACCAGCTAACCAACCAAAAATTCTACCAAGCAACCGATCAACCAACCAACCAAGCAATAAAGTAACCATTCAACCAAACAAGCAACCAAACAAGCAACCAAGCAACCAACCAAGCGAGTAAGAAACAAATCAACCAACCAAGCAACCAATCTATGTACCAAGCAAGCAATCAACCAACCAAAAAATCAATGAAACAACCAAACAATCAAACATCCAGCCAACAATCAACCAACCAACCCCCAACCAACCAACCAATCAATCAACCAACCAACCAATCAACCAACCAACCAACCAACCAACCAATCAACCAACAACCAACCAACCAACCATTCAACCAGCCAACCATTCAACCAGCCAACCAATCAACCAATCAACCAGCCAACCAATCAACCAAACAACCAATCACAAACAACCAATCAACCAACCAACCAATCAACCAGCCAACCAACCACGACATCGTATAGGATAGTCTTGCTAATATGTCTTTTTTGTCGATTTCATTTTGACTTTTGTTTGCACCGCTGTGCTCTGATGTTTGTAAAGCCGTATTTTGATGTATGCACAGCTATGTTCTGATGTTTGTAAAGTCAGTATTTTCATGTTTGCACAACTGTGTTTTGATATTTGTAAAGCCCTGTTTTGATGTTTGCACGGCCATGTTCTGATGTTTGTAAAGCCGTAATTTTGATGTTTGCACGGCTGTGTTCTGATGTTTGTAAAGCCGTATTTTGATGTTTGCACAGCTGTGTTCTGGCGTTTGTAAAGCCATGTTTTGATGTTTATACAACTGTATCCTGATGTTTGTAAAGCGTTGTTTTGATAGGTTTTTTTTAAAGCATAATCTTCACCGGGCCTGCTCCCTGGCTTAGAGGTTAAACGACTTTCTCCGTAATCCCGTGTATCCACGTAGGGTAACGCAGCGCGCGGGAATTGGGCGCTGTTCTCGCCGCGTTGGTAACTATGGGTTAAGTGAGCCGGCCGCTCAGAAAGCAATGGCAAACTACTGAGCGTAATCTTGCCAAGAAATCAACGACAGCGGTAAAATGCTGGTGTTGACAGCGATGTCATGTAAAAGGTATGCTGAAAACAAAAATCTTCATTGGATACCGTGAAACCTCTGCAGTATCACAAACTATCTTGTTTATTTTAACCCTGTTTTTCGTGACCCCCTCTCTTCCCCCGCCACAGTAATCAGAATCTTTAACGGTTTCATAGGCTGTTGAATGGCACACTTCCACAAGTACACAGTCGGTGGGTTCACAGACCTGTTAGTGTCTGATGTTCTGTTTGTCTGAACTGGTTAACTACTTAACCACCATCCTGACACAAATCATCAACCCATCGTCGCTAGGAAATATCACGTGCACAGGAAACTAGCACTCTCACCACCAGACGAGCCCACTTCAAAGAGAAGATTGCAAAGCTTCGAGAAGATCGCGTCAGAACTGCTAAGGACATCATGAGTAGACTGTTACTGTTTAAATTCCTGCTCAAGTCGTCTGTGTGTTCTCTTACTCACATCTCGTACGGAAGCTTGACCTCATTCAGTCCTGGATTACGAATGCTCTTAATAGTGGGAAATTACCCAGACCAACTGAAACATGTTATTAGGTCGGTTTGAAAGTGGGAGGTGGAAGGTGGGAGTGATCGTTGGTTGATGGATCACTAATGTTCTTTTATTTTTTCGTTCACTCGCTTTGAACCCAAGCGTAGTCTATACTCGTTCTGCTAAATCTAGTGCACTGGACTGAATTGTTGTGAGAAGATTAGATTTCCATATTACTAGTGTCCCTCGCCATCAGGCGAACCCATTTCGACTTCTGAGGTACTTGTAATTTACATCCCCCAAGTCAAGGTCGGAAAGTCAACATTTTAGTCCAGCTGATCGGTGTAGGGTTGAACCCGCTACCTTGGCATCTGCACACCGGATGCTTAAGAATGAGCGCTCTTATCCATTCACACATATCCATTCGCCCATGCAATTCAGACACCTTTCTAATAACGAGACCAAATATTTTTCTAATAACAAGATCAAATCTCATTCTAATAACAAGATCAAATCTAACTTCTAATAACGAGATCAGATCCCTTTCTAATAACTAGACCAAATCTCTTTCTAATAACCAGACCAAATCTCTTTCTAATAGCAAGACCAAATCTCTTTCTAATAACCAGACCAAATCTAACTTCTAATAAAGAGATCAAATCCCTTTCTAATAACTAGACCAAATCTTCTGATAACAAGATCAGATCCCTTTCTAATAACCAGACCGAATCTCCTTCTGATAACAAGATCAGATCCCTTTCTAATAACTAAACCAAATCTCGTCTCATATAGATATACAATCTCTTATCATAAGTCCACATCTCTTCTCATAACTAGACTAAAACAACTCGCTTTGCGTTAATTTTCACTATGAAGATTGTTAGCAGTTCAGAAAACAATGACAAACTGCTGAACGTAAAGTTGGCATGAAGATCACAGACACATTTTCGGGATTGATTGCGACTTAGTGAGGTCCAATTTCTTCTCTTAGTGAGACAGATTTTCTTTTCTTAGTGAGACTAAACGAAATCTCTTCTCTTAGTGAGACCAAATATCTTCTCTTAGTGAGACCAAATCTTTTCTCTTAGTGAGGCCAAATCTCTTCTCTTAGTGAGACCAAATATCTTCTCTTAGTGAGACCAAATCTCTTCTCTTAGTGAGGCCAAATCTCTTCTCTTAATGAGACCAAATATTTTCTCTTAGTGAGACCAAATTTCTTCTCTTAGTGAGACCAAATCTCTTCTCGTAGTGGGACCAAATCTCTTCTCTTAGTAGAGACCAAATCTCTTCTCTTAGTGAGACCAAATCTCTTCTCTTAGTGAGACCAAATCTCTTCTCTTAGTGAGACCAAATATCTTCTCTTAGAATAAAAGTTCTCATAACGAGACCATATCTGTTCCCATAACCAGACCATAGCTCTTCTCATAGCAAGACTAAATATTTTCTCATAGCAAGACTAAATATTTTCTCATAGCTAGACTAAATATTTTCTCATAACGAGAACACTTGGCTCCAAACTATCACTTCACAAGGACCACAAATCTCTTCTCATAATGAGATCAAATATCTTCTAATAACCTGAGCAAATCTCTTCTCATAACGAGACCAACTCTCTTCTAATAACCGGAACATATCTCTTCGCATAACGAGATAAAACTTCTTATAACGAGAAAAAATATATTCCTATAACGTTATTAAATCTTTTCCAATAACCAGACCAAAACTCTTCTCAAGGCCAGACTAAATCTCTTATAATGAGAACACATGTATTCACATAACATGAATAAATCTCTTCCCATAACCAGACCAAATCTCATACAATGAGAGCAAATGTATTCTCATAAAGTGACTACATCCTTCCCATAACCAGTACCATATCTCATACAATGAGAGCAAATGTATTCTCATAAAGAGACTAACTCGCTTCCCATAACCAGACCATATCTCATACAATGAGAGCAAATGTATTCTCATAAAGTGACTAAATCGCTTCCCATAGCCAGACCATATCACATAAAATGAGAGCAAATTTTTTTTTTAATGTAGGCCTATTCTAATAAAGTGACTAAATCGCTTCCCATAACCAGACCATATCACATAAAATGAGAGAAAATGTATTCTCATAAAGTGACTAAATCGCTTTCCATAACCAGACCAAACCTGTATTCACAACGAGATCAAATCTCGTCTCATAACTAGAACAAATCTCTTCTTATAGCGATAACAAATCCCCCAAAGGGGTTTGTATTTTCGGTTTCCCTTCTCCCATTTCACCTCTGACGAATACAATCCTTCACTTACTAAGGACTAGGCTGTATAAATGGGAAGAAGCTACAACAACTGACATTACGAACTATCAGCTTTCACCTACAAGACTAATGTTTAGTTAATGTTTAGTCGAAGTGCTCGCCAGTATTACTTCCCGGTGCAACTTGAGAAGACTTAGTTCAGAGTCTGGATCTTATGTAATTCTGGCAAGATTAGGAATCCTCGCTGATGGCCTGGTAGCGGGTTCATTCACAACACCGTTCGATTGAGGTGAACGTTGATTTCTCGTTCAGAAAGCAATGGCAAACTAAAGTTAGTTGCATGTCTTTTACAGGATGTCCCAGTCAACCGCAGCATTTTCTGACTTTGTGATTTACCAGGCAACTTTACATTTAGTAATTTGCCATGCCTTTCTCTGAACAACTTACGCTTATGCCATTGTCAAAAATTAACACAAGCGGTGTGCTTCTAAGTCGTCTGTAGCTCATTTCGAACACGGTATGCGGGCTTACGAATTGCGTTCGTTACCCGTCAGAATGGCAAACTTCTGACCGTAAAATTGCCTAGAAAATCAACCTGGAGTTAGCCGCAACTTACGGCAAAAGACATGCAACATTTAACATGAAATTATGGTTTTCCTCCTAACTGATCATAGGGTAGTAAGGATACAGATAAGTAACCTTCATATTTTCATGTAGTGTTTTTCACGTAGTTGTGTGTCTGTTTGTGTTTGTTTGTTCTGTGCTGACGAAGGCTTTAACCGCAACGTCCACTTTGTTTCTTGTAATCTTGTTCTAGTTTTTTTTTTTTTTTGCGCTCGCTTGCTTTGAACTCCAGTGTAGCCCACACACGTAGTCCAGTAGTGTTGAACTGAATTTTGCGTGTGGATTAGCTTTGCCTATTAACAGTGTCCCTTGCCATTAGGCAAACCCATTCCTACTTCAGAGGTAATCGTTTCTAGTAAAACTCACAATCTACTTCTCTTTTTTATTTTATTTTTTATTTTTATTGTTTGGTGATTCATTTATTAGAAATTAGACGTAGACAGTCAAAATTTTTGGGCATGTTATGAAAAGAAATGGATTGGAGAATTTGGTGACAACTGGTAAGATCGAGGGGAACAGACCAAGGGGAAGACCTAGAAGCAAGTACCTGGATGGCTTGGCCTTGTGGCATGGTCGAGACAGAAACACGGAGCTGATCCACGACTCTGGGGTTTCGAGTGAGAAGGCAGAACATGACCGCCCACGCTTACCGGCATGGCACATGATGGATGGATGGATGGATGGATTCATTTATTACCTAGGGTAGTCGATTTGACGTTTAGCTTTCTCGGATGAAGATAAATAACTTGGGGGGATCCGTGTCCACGTTGCGCAAGTTATAACACCATTATAAAATCATCACAAAATCATCCAGCAGTTGTATTTCAGAGCAAACAGAATAGCGGACAATACAGGCCTTGACTTCGAATTGATGGTACATTAAATAATAAAACTAAAAGTTTAGATCCTGAGGTCGGACTGAAATGCTGACTTCTCGTCCTTGACTTGATAACGTAAATTACAAGTACTTCAGAAGTCGGAGTCTGTTTGGCTGATGGCGAGGGACACTAGTAATATGGAAAGTTAGCCCACACGAAAAAAAAAAAAAAACATTCCAGAGTGAATTACGCTCGTTTTCAAAGACGTCTCGGCATAGACAGAAGTCATGCTTTCGCGATTCGCCTCCCCTGTTGTAAATATGCTCATTTTGTTTTACATGTTAATGAACATTTAATGTTTTTTAATTGTATATTCATTTATATCTATGCTTGTGTTGTTCTTAACAAAGGTGTTGACTAGCGAAACGTAGGACAGCTGTGCTGTGTTTTATGCATACTTATTTTATTGATATCTATCTGTCTTCGAATGTATTGTTTCATTACTTTATTTTCATTTATTGCCCCCTACGTTTATTATTCTTTATGTGGACTGAGGCTTTAGTCGGATATGTATATGTTGTATACATTGTCTGTCCTCGGGATCTATTCATTATATGCATAAGGAATCGGGGGGCATGAGTCTCCGTGGCGAAGTGATCAAGCCTTTTGACTCCGGCTCCGAAGGTTGTGGGTTCGATTCCGGGCAGCGTCCTTCGGTTCACGAGTGAAATTTTTCAGGAGTCTCCTGTGGGCCGTCGCTAGAGCTACGGAGTTCGTGCGACGCTTTCTACGCTGCGGAAAGAGACCGAGCCATATGGGATAAAACCCGGTGCAATGAAGTCGACCCTGTCGACTTTTAAGCAACTTTTTCAAGGGAGGCATACCAAGTGAAAACGAATGACAACAGAACAGATTTATGGAATGTTTAATCCTGCTATACACACAACTGGATGCGTCCCAGTGCTAGAAACTGTGCGTTTGCTAAGGATCTTCCAATGTGATCTATGGGAAGAAATTGAAGCACTTCTGGAAATCATCGGCATCTTGTGTCCTGCCAAATCGCATGGATGCTCATGTCTCTCCGCTGGTATTGATGACTGATGTTCTGAACCAATTCTGCTGCTGACATTCCTACTCATGTAGAGATCGAAGTGTCAAGAGCGTGGTCCGATACGAAAACCAGTAAACCACATTAGGGACTGGGTGAGGGGCACTGCTCCATCTGAGCTGTGGAATTTGTGAGGCGACATTTAAACTTCGTCAGTTGCTAGCATTAAAGTGTCAATGGGTACACATTGTGTACACACTGCGCGCGTGTGTGTGTGTTGTGTGTGTGTGTATGTGTGTGTGTGTGTGAGCGCGCGCGCGGGTGTGTTTGTGTGGGTGTATCGGCGTCAGTGGCTTAGGGGTAGTGATCATAGTTTTACAATCCCGACATAGTGAGTTCAACACCGGTCGTTCAGAATGCACTGGCAAACTACTGAACGTAAAATTGGCTAGAAAATCACAAATAGCAAAAAAAAAAAGAAACAACGCTGGTGGTGATTGGGACGTCCTGTAAAGGAAATGCAACTAATTTACATATACATACTTAGGATAGTTGCACTCCCTTTACAAGACGTTGCAGTTAACCTCGGCATGTATTGACTATGCGTGATTTAATGTGTAATTGTCGTTCGGTAGTGTGCCATTACTGAGTAAACGTCTCACTTCATCTTGTTCCTCGGTGTCGGGGTGAAGCATAAACAGCGGGAGAGTGCCAGGTTATGGGCTTTATGTATCGAGATTCCAATGGACTCTGCTATTCCCCATGTCCATCATTTATGTGGTCGGCTTCTTCGTCTGCTTCGATTGCTTGCTGTGGTATACTGTCAGTTGGTAATCTAGTTACATGGTCAAACCATTTGACCGTCTCATACTGTAGAAATCATGGTACAGTTGTCTGATTCAAAATCACCCTCAGCTGATTTCGAGCCGAGAAATTATGATACTGCGTTTCACTAACCCCTAAAGTTTGTTGCATATCCTTTACAGAACGTCGCAGTCAATTCCAAAATGTATTTGGTGGCTGTTTGTGATTTCTTGGCAAGTTTGCGTTCAGTAATGTGCCATTGCTTTATGAACACCTGGCACTCATACCATTGTATGAAAACCAACGCCAGGCGGTCTGCTTCCAAATCGTCCGCAGATGTGTTTCGAACGCGGTATGCGGGATTACGCATTGCATCCGTAGCCCCTATATACTCCCTAAGCCACCAGCAGTATATTATAGACGGTCGGCATGGCCGAATGGATACTAACGAGCTTTTTTTAATCATCCGGTGTGCTGATGCGAAAGTAAGAGATGCAACCACTAGACCGGACAGTTGAACTAATATGTTTACTTCTCGTCCTTGATTTTGAGACGTAAATGTCAAGACCTCTGAAGTCGGATTGGGTTCGCCTAATGGCCAGGGGCACTGGTAATAGGAAAGCTAACACACACACACACACACACACACACACACACACACACACATATATATATATATATATATATATATATATATATATACACACACACACACACACACACACACACATATATATATATATATATATATATATATATATATATATATATATATATATATATATATATATATATACACACATACATACACACACACACACACACACACACACATATATATATATATATATATATATATATATATATATATATATATATATATATATATATATATATATATATATATATATATATATATATTTATCGCCCATCATTCGCACTTGCGGAGCGCTATCGTGAACAAATCACCTGAAATGTTCAAGAAACCTGTCACGGGGGAGGAAAATGGCACGTGGCAAGAAAAATACCAGGAGACACCCGACTAACAAGATGATCAGCGTGGAAGCCGCCAAGGCCTTAAAGATGACGAGAGAAGAGAACCTGCCTATGAGCTGCAGCAAACAATCAGAACCTACAGTAATCACACGAGGAAGACAAACACCAACCCACCTCAGATAAGTGTTAAGACAGCTGAGAAGAAGAGAGAGGAGAAAGACATCAGACCGGAAACACCGACTCACAGACGACCAGATGGATGGTCAAACGTATCCAAGTGGATCTGACAGATGAACAAATCCTGAAACAGCTACAGCGGAATAATCCCCATATCCGAATCTTGAAGGCGGGGTGGATTCTGACGTACTCCAAGATACCTACTACTCTAGCGGTGGTAGCAACAGAGGGCAGCGAAATGCCGATCACAGTATCTATGATCAAGAAAACTCAACAACCTGAAAGATTCATTCCGAGAATCGCTCAATGTTCAAGATGCCAGATGGCCGGCCACAGCAGAACAATATGTCGCACAAGACAGAGATCTGTCGATACTGCGCCGAACACCATGCCTTCAAGGAATCTCCGCTGGCCAAACAGAACAACGACTTCTGAGCGCCCAGCGACAACTGAAAGTGTGCCAGCTGCTTAGGGCTGTCCGTACCTCCAAAGACACAGAGATTTCTTAAAGACCGCCATAACTACAAAGACTTCATACAAGAAAGTACTGCGGGGGTGTGAAAAAGCAACAGGCATTTCACAAGCCGAAAAATCACAGCTACAAACTCAGAATAACGAGTTGAAGAAGCAAGTCAAGATACTACTGACGCAGACTCCGACCAGCGACAACTAGCAACTGCTGGCGGACGGGAAAGAAATCCAGCACAGAATCCAACAAGAGATGGGGCGCATGGCCGAGATGAAGAAGGAAAACGTAGAAGTCCTAAATGCCATCAAGGCAGAGAGAGAACTGCTGAAAGCCGAAAAAGACCGCAGAGAAGCCGCAGGCAGAAGCCACGCAAAAGACCGCAGAGAAGCCACAAGCTGGAGCCAAGTCAAAGACTAGTGAGAAACTCCAAGATGAACCCAGCCGAGTGATTGGTGGCTCAGATGGGATTATTCTCAGATCGACCACAAAGCAAGGAAACAAAAGCATGCAGACCAAAGGAGGAGTCCTTATAAGGACGGCATCCTAGAAAAACAGACGAGCCAGAAGCCAACACTGAACAAAGAAACCGCCAGAGGAGCTGGGCGCAAAGGATAATTCGCCGATCAAACCCCCCGCTGACGTCACAGACACAAACGCTTATATAGCCAGTCCGACGCAGGACTCACTCGTAAAGCGGACAGGCAGAAACAGGATAAAACCCACAAAAACTACGGTCCTCAACTCTAACTAAGGTTGAAGAAGCAGGTTAAACGAGACCGAATTTTGAATGTTTGTTTTTGAATCAAGAGCGCGCGCGAACGCACACACACACACACACATACACTCACACACACACTCTCACACACTCACACGCACACAGATACAGTCACAAGAGGAATATATATATATATATATATATATATATATATATATATATATATATATATATATATATATATATATATATAAGATATTTCACTGTTCTGTTGAGTCATACTGGGAACTATTTTGCAAAATTCTTGAGAAAAGATTACGAACTACTATAGAAACCCAGCTAAGCGAAACACAACTTGGATTTAGGAAAAACAAAGGATGCAGAGATGAATTTTTGCTCTTAGACAACTAGTAGAAAAAGCAATTGAATTCAATGAAACACTCTAGTTAGACCTTTGTCGATCAAGAAAAGGCATTTGATAGAGTGGATAGAAACCAGCTGTGGGAAATCCTTAAACAATATGGAGTGAGTACACATCTAACAAACCTATGTAGAAGCTTATACAACAACAGTGAATGCGTAGTGAGAGCAATCGGGGGACACTCAGAACCCTTCACCATAAGATCTGGAGTACGAGAAGGTTGTGTCCTGTCTCCTCTCTTGTTCATAACATATATGGACATCATATGTAAAGAAACCAGCCAAACAGAGACCACAAGAACATTGCATGACGAGAACACGGAAGAAGAACCATTTGCAAATCTAACCATTACAGAACTCCTGTTTGCGGACTACCAAACACTATTAGTAAAATCAGACGCTGAATTACAAGACTACATCTTCTAAATGAAATGTGTAGGGAACATAACTTGAAAATTAGCACAAGTAAAACAGAGACAATGACTGTAACTAAAGAAGAAAAAGGAACAACGATTCACCTGAACGAATATCCCTTGAAACAAGTAAAGAGTTTCAAGTACCTAGGAAGTATAATATCATCAACTGGCAAATCAGAAGACGAGATCGAAAATAGATACAATAAGGCAAACCAACTCAATGGACAAATGGCACCAATACTAAAAAAACAAACATGTATCAATAACTACTAAGAAAGCACTTTACAACACAATCTTCTTACCAACTCTATGTTACCAATGCCAAACCTGGACAATGACAGAAAAAGAGAAAAGAAAAATCACAACAACAGAAATGAGATTCCTGAGAAGGTACAAGGTACAAGAAGAATATGATGAGATGATATATATATATATATATATATATATATATATATATATATATATATATATATATATATATATATATATATATATATATATATATATATATATATATATTCTTCTTCTTCTCCTTCTTCTTCTTCTTCTTCTTCTTCTTCTTCTTCTTCTTCTTCTTCTTCTTCTTCTTCTTCTTCTTCTTCTTCTTCTTCTTCTTCTTCTTCTAACTTTCAGACTTATAATGGAATTTACACCCCCAATCATGCGTGCCAAGCCCTTTGTAGACCAGTTCATGGTTGGTTGAACGTTAGCTGAAAGTACCTACAGTATCAAGTACCCAGTCTCACATCAACCGCTATTTGACGCCTTTTACGACATGCACATACTATTATTGTGTTACAAATCTTCACTTCCCCCCTGTGGCCTCGGCAACACACGCGCAAACAAGACATACATCCACGTTTAAATTTTAAACTAAAAATAATTACAAACTGCGTCAATTGGAAAAGCGATGCCGCCTGTATACTCCAGCCCACAACACGATCTCCCAGCAGACATCACTAATGACGTAAAATGCTGTAGCGGTTTTAATAGTTGGTGTGGGCCTCCGCGTGCTAGTGTCATTAGCAAATGTGTACGTGTATCTTTAGAGATAAGCATTGCGGCGTGGGAGTTTTAGTGTCTCGCTAAACAGCTCACTGTGTTTGCAGAGTTTTAACCCGCCCAGAAGTGACATTCCGTTATCAAGGCTCGCGACATTTCAACCACTGCCCTCTAAACTGACCAAGTGACCTGTCCAGGTGAACCCTTAAGCGCGGTTTTATTTTTACCAGCCACAAGAATGGATAATAATAACCGACGAAGCGGGACTTCATCCAAGGGCAATTCAACCACGAATATTGGATTTCTGAAACAAAGTGTCACCTTTCTATTGGTGTTACTGTTTCTGCAAGGTGAAGGTAAGTAAAGCTGTTGATGTAGTTTATTTGTTTTTCTGTTTGTAGTTTTCTTTCTTTATTAAAAAAATAAAAATTACAATGTTTTCATTTTCGTAGCTTTTATTTATATTTACTTCTTTCTTTTTCGTTTTCGTTTTTTCGTTTTTTTTTTAAATTTACAATTTTTTATTCTGCCTTTCTTTTTAAATTTCTTTCTGTTTATAAACTTTACTTTTTTATATTTCCTTCTTGTTTTTCTTTCTTTTTTTATGTACAATTTTTAATTCTGACTTTCTTTTTATATTTATCTCTTTCTGTTTATAAACGTTCCTTTTTATATGTCCTTCATTTCTTCTACTTACATTTGTTTTGTTTCGCTTTTTTTTCTTCTTTTGTTTATAGCTTACTCTTTTTTCTTTCTTTCTTTCTTTCTTTCTTTCTTTCTTTCTTTCTTTCTTTCTTTCTTTCTTTCTTTCTCTTTCTTTCTTTCTTTCTTTCTTTCCTTCCTTCTCCAATGTTGATGACAGAAAATATAATCAGTTGGCAGATACAAACGCTGACAGGCTGCAATCCTCTGCCGAGGCACATACTACGTCACGGCATAACGATACTGGTGACCAGTTTTGTTCCTCCGTCTCGTTTCTTCCCTTCAAATTCTTAAAACTATTTAAGTGACAGATGTCGACTATCAGAATGCACCACAATATTTTATATTTGGCATGAGACTGTATATCTGGGGAGTATTTTGTATATTTAGTATATATAAGTATTTCACATACTGGATTTTTGGTATATTTAGTTATATCTTTTCAGCCAGTTTCATTTTGATGCAGTGTTTTCCATTTTCTCCAGGACGATGTGTAGTGTTGTGCTCATATATTTCAAAATGTAAAAAAAAAATAAATAAATAAAATAAAATAAAAAAAAGGTAAGACCCCTTTCCACGCTTTGGGGCGCATGTGGTATATGGTGTTAGACTCGCTGGCACGCGATAGGCGATGTGGTTAATATAATTCCGGTCGTCTTTACTTCCCCTAACTTTTTCTGGTACTCATTTTATACTCGGTCGATTAGTGAGCCCAGGCCAATTCGTGGAGTAATCTACGTCTGGCTGGAGATTCGACCATATTTATCATCGCGTTGGGAGACACGCGGGGTTGTCATTGCCCTATTGGCATTGCGGTTGCCATATTTCACAATGTGTGGGTTGAATGCCCGTGCTATTTCTACTATCTACGTATGTGTTGCGTAATTTAGGATTTGTTGATCATGTGACGTATTGCTTAATCTTGCTTTGTAGGCCCCAAGCGCAGCCTATGTTTAACAAGTCCACGTTATAATATATTCAATGCTTTTACGCACATTTAGTCTTTTAATGGTATTTTTGTTGTTTACATTTCTTGCACTCAGTATTGTTAACATTTTTATATATTATTCGCCTTCTGGTATTTACCACAAACAGGTTCTTCCGTGGCAAACGTTACTATTCCTTTTTGTTGTTTCATAAACGTGTTCATTACAAGAAGTGATTAGTTATTTTCTTACACCACATGTTGCTTGTAATTAACGTTGTTGTTTAAAGGTTCTCTTATCCTCTATTATTACAACCCTTTACTTGTATGACAGTCTTTTAGTTCTCCTGTTTCTTCAGCTCGCCTGCAGAACTCACGCATCTATATATGCATACTCTGGCTGGCTGGTTTATGACTAGTGGATATTATGCACTAACTTGTTGATACTTTCAACAATGTGTATGCATGTCTGACTTTTAAGCTTTTTGATTACATATAACTTCACGTTCTTGTGTTATCGTAAGAGGTAACAATCCTGTTTCCGTGTTATCCTGGCATATTAGGTTTATGGTGTTATTTTCTTGACTAGATAGTTAGCTAGTTAGTCGACAGATCATCCTCATTGCCCGTCGAACCATTCAGTCCATACGTGCTCGGACCCCCTCCTCAGTAAATGCCGCAGCGTGTAGCGGCTAACGACACCGGTTATATTTTGGTTTATTAATCATCTTTGGCTTCCTGCATAGTTTTCTTGTTTGGCCACACCTCTTTTAACTTGTTCTCGCAGTCTGACCATGGTTGTAGATTCACAGTCATCACTTGGTTCTCGCAACATACTTACTTCTCGTAGAGCATTTAGTTGCTTAAAGTGTGCGCGACTGATTGCTCTAAGAGAAGTAAGTAGGTTCATCAGAGTAGAGCAATCAGTGTATCAGCCTGACCCATGGCTCGTGCGCCCTCCACATTAGCCTTACCTGTACGCCTGTCAGCCTGCTCATTTACTTAGATGCCTGCATGCCCTAGCACGAAAATGAAAATAATCTTTGCCAGCCGTGACTGCTCCACAGACAACAATCACTGTCTTCTGGCCCATCCAATCTCTATCTTCCTAAGCATACTCACTGAGTCACTAAGAAAACATGCCCGAGTTAAGGTCTGTGTCTCGTGCCATGTAATTGCTTTACTTACTGTCATGACTTTCATAGTCAGATTACTTGTTGTCAAGGAACAAACACCAGTACTTTCTTGACTGAACGGCACTAGATGAGATATGTGATCAATAAGCGAACGAAGGTAAACAAACAAAAACAAACAAACAAACTTAATTTTCAAAGGGTAACAAATTGGGCACGCAGGCCCGTCTTACATTCGGCCCTTTCAATCACTCGTCTTTCATTCATCAGTAGTGCATGATACATTCACATAGGAAAAAAAAAAACATTGTCAAACGAATGTTGTGAACATAAACAGTGCATATTACCATGTTCACACAAACACACCCCCAAACATACATATATGCTCCACCCACCCATCCCCCACCTACACACACACCCCAAGAGATACATATATGCCCCACCCACCCATCCCCCACCCACACATCCTCTACTCACACACATCCCCCACCAATCCCATAACCGCACCCCCCCCCCCCGCGCAAATGCAATCATCCCGCACCTACCCACACACATCCCGCACCCACCAATTATGAATAGGCAGTCGGTGTAACAGTGACCGCAACACCCAAGGAGTGGGTCAAGATTGGCCAATAGAAATGTGGGGCTAGCACCATATACCCAATATTCTCAAGACGCGGAAAAGAGTCCTTTACTTCTACTTAACTATAAGATAACTGGAAGAATCCTCTAAGTGAGCGCCGTAGAAACCCGGGACAGAAAGTCGTTGAGGACATTGCAGACGAATTTCAATTCGGACATGGCACGCAATGTTGAAATCAGATCTTTTCTGGGTGCACAGAAGCAACGCCTGGCAGACACACGCAGAATTATCTACAGAATATGTTTAAGATATGGATTTAAAATGTGGTTCATCTTAAGAGTTGGATTGAGTTTTGGAATGTTCGTACTGAATAATTTCAAGCAAAAGTATGGTGTTTTATTCACATATACACACTACAGATACATGTGACAGGAACCTGTTTTGATTATGTGAATGTTAGGACTATCACATTTTGTAGCCCTGAGTGCGTGGAGGAAAAGATGATCAAGCTTTCCTTCCGCAACGAACGCTTCTTCGACCGCGTTTCTTAACATAACGTCCTAACAGTCACACCACCGTGCCAGATTTTTCTGTATATATAATGAGTGTTTCAACGAAAACGAATCGTGGAATCGGTCAAATTGACTAGACTACAATCACAAGGTACGCAGTGGACGTTGCGGCTACAGCATTCGTCAACATACAACCAACAAGCAAACACTGATACAACTATAGCGTGATTTTTAATGACTGTACAGTGTTTGAAAATATTGCCGGTCCAAGTTTTGTATTCACCATCTGTAAAGTTCATGCAGCATAATTGGTAAATACAAAACGTGGACCGACAATTGTTTCAAACACTGCACATTCATTAAAACTACACCATATACTTAAACATATACACGAAAGCAATCAATATACACGAAAGCAATCAGTCAGTATATAATCATATATACAAGTACGAAGCTGCCAAAAACAGTATTTTTTCAGACATTTCTTCTTCTGCGTTCCTCCGGAGTTTCTTTTTTTCGGACGTGACTGCTTTGTGCCTGTTTACAGCAGAGCTGCGTTCTTGCACCGTTAGGTCGACACATCCTACTTCTGCGGGCATTTGTTGACCGGGTTAACCTCCCCGGGGTTTTCAGACATTTAATGGTACCTAGTTTCGGAGAGTTTATCCAGAAGCCAAAGTCAATGTTAAACACCCACTGCGCCATGCAACTCCCACGGATACATATAACAGCAAGAAAGAAATCTCACCCCAGTAGTACAGCCTCTCAATGTGTAAACAATTACGTGTAGCATTGTGGATGTTTCATTCACCTGTAAGTTTATATTATTGTTTCGTATTCTCGACACATGGAAAGATCGAGGGGAAGAGAGGCAGAAGCTGACGGAGATACATGATGATGGATGGGTTGAGACGGTGGCATGGAGGGATATCATCAGCAGAGTTGATGCAGAAAGCTAAGGACCGAGATCTGTGGAGAGTCATGAACGTCTACGCCAGCTGCTGGTAGGGCCCTGGATGATGATGGTGATTCTCCCTGGTTAATGCGACGAATGTTGCGAATTCCTTGGACTGACAGAGTAACTAACAACAATCGTCTGGAAAGGACAATGAAACTAGAACGCTATATACAACAAGAAGACAGGGACAAACAGCTTTCTTTTGTCATATGATAGGAAGACAGGCATTGGAGAACATCATGACAACTGGAAACATCAATGGGAAAAGAAGCAGAACAAGAGAAATGATGATGGATGAATTGAGATGGTGGCATGGAGGAATATCATCAGCAGACATGATCTAGACCATCAAAAACCGAGATCTGTGGAGAGTCATGAACGCCTGTTCTATCTGGCAGGTCACGTAATGATGATGATTATGATATTTCTCCATGATCATTGGGTTGAAGTCTGTGGACAATGACATCCCTAAAACCTCTGGAGGAAACACTACTAATCTAGGACAGACCCAACCAGTCCTTGCTGCTACGCTGAATCATAATATCCCTGACCACAGTTGTCATGTTCCGGTACCAGTGTTATACGCCCGGCTGGTTTCTTGGTTTGGAGAGGGAAAGGAGAACTCTGCAGCAGTCAGATGGTACTGTGGTTCTGGATCGGGAGAAAAGTCTCTATACCAATGGTATGTCAGTCAGGATAATCATTATCATCAGGTGGTTTTCCTACTGTCGTGTGCGATCATGCCTTCCACATCTTGCGATTTCCAACTGAATATATCTTTTCGTGTGCTGACCCCTTTCCAGACCAAGACAACAGGATGTCAGAAATCTTCTCGTGATTGTTGTCTCTCTATCTATCTTACAAATATTAAATGTCCTCTGGAGGCCGTTGCAATGCAGTTCAAACCCAGGGTGATTTTTCTCGGCAAGTTTGTGTTCACTAGTTTGCCATTGTTTTCTGAACGAGAAGTCGCCTGGGAGTTGAACCTATTACGCCATCATCAACGCACCGGAAGTTTAAGCGCAGCGCACTAAGCCCCGCGGGCACGATTTCTCTTTCCATAAATAGTTCCAATTGTTACACTGTATCTCAGTTTCTGTTTCTTGATAATGTGGCCATATATTGACACTGCCTCTTTCTGATTTCCTTGAGTCTTCTTCTTCTTCTTCAGCGTCCCGAGCTATTGAGGTTCTTTGCTGCAGATACAATCCGTCTCCATTCGTCTCTCTGGTTGACCTTCTCTTGCCAGTCGTTGATTCCAAGTGCTTGTAGGTCTGTATATATATTATCTCTCCACCGTCTTCTTGGTCTACCTCGGGGTCTACGGTCATTTATTTCCTGAGTGTAAGCGAGTTTTGTTTCCCTATTATCTTCCATTCTTTCTATATGCCCCAGCCATTGTAGTCTATTAGCCTTCATGATACCAGTGATTAGCGGGGACTTAAACAGATCATAAATGTCTTTGTTACTTCTTCTTTTCCACTCTCCACTTTGTGTATCCCTAATGGGTCCAAAGATGCGTCTTAAAACTTTGTTCTCAAAGGTTTGTAGCAAGGCTTCGTCTCCTTTCGTTGTACTCCAGGTTTCAGAGCCATACAGCACAACTGGTCTGATCAGTGTTTTGTATATTGTGATCTTGGTGTTACGAGATAGCGCCTTTGATTTTAGTAGATGTTGTAGTGCATAGTATATCTTACTTCCAGAATTGATTCTAGTTTGTATTTCTTCCCTTATGATGTTGGAGCAGTTGAAGATTGTACCCAGGTATTTGTATGTTTCCGTTCTTTTAATGGTCATATTATCTATTTGTATGTGGCCAGACCATCAAAGACCATCATGTGAATGTGGAAGGCAAGGGGAAACCACCACATTATCTTCCCAAGACTTCATGGCAAAACATATATCAGAGTTAATGAACGACGTTAATGGCTGTCTTAGGACATCCTCGTCCGGTAGGGACAGTCATGAGCCACAGGTGACACCAGACCGTCATCCAGCTACTGATGGCAAAATCATAACTAAAATAAATAAATTTAGAGTAGGAACATGGAATGTTAGGACATTAAATGAGCTAGGAAAGTTGACCAATGTTCTAAGAGAGATGGATAGCATGAAAATGAATATACTAGGCGTTAGTGAGATGAGATGGAAGGGATCGGGCAAAATTATAGCTGACAATCACACAATAATTTATTCTGGAGGGGATACACATGAAAAAGGTGTAGGAATAATATTAGACGAAAAAACAGCCAAGTCAATTAATGGATACTGGTGTATTTCAGATAGAGTAGTTATGGTAAAAATCAAAGGCAAACCAATAGACATAAATATTATACAGGTATATGCACCAACAACAAGCAGTAGTGATGAAGAAATACAACACTTTTACGACGAAATAGAAATGGTGATGGCTCAAATTGGATCACAAGAAATAAAAATAATACTTGGTGATTTTAATGCAAAAGTAGGAAAGGGGAAAATGGAGGATGTAGTGGGGAATTATGGTTTAGGTACAAGAAATGAAAGAGGGGAAAAGCTAATAGAATGGGCAAATATCAATGATATGATAATTGGAAACACATGGTTTAAACACCATAAAAGACGACTGTACACATGGAAAAGATCTGATAAGAAAATACGCAACCAAATTGACTACATACTAATTAATAAAAGATTTAGAAATGCTTTAATTAATGTAAAGACAATGCCTGGTGCTGACTGTAATAGTGATCATGTACCACTATGTGGACAAATAAAAGTAAGATTAAAGAGAGGGGAAAAAATGGTTAAGAACATGAGACTTAATAAAGAGGTTCTGAAAATAGATAAAGAACTGCAAGAACAATACAGAGTGACTGTGAAAAATAGGTACAATGCGATAGCTAAAATACAGAATATAAATGAACAATGGGAAATGTTAAGGGACTCCATTCATCAAACTAGCAAAGAAGTATTACCGGAGAGAGGCAAAATAAGCTAAGAAAAAATGGATGAATGAAGAAATCTTAAAACTGATGGACAAAAGAAAACAGAGTAAAAATGACAAACAAGAATACGCTAAGATAAATAAAGAAATAAAAGATAAATGTGGGAAGGCTAAAGAAAGTTGGTTAAACGAGCAAAGCAAAACAATTGAATTAAATTCCATTAATGATACAAAAAATATGTACAGACAAATCAGTGAACTTACAGGAAGAGAAATAAGAATAAATACAGGGTGTTTGAAATCAAAAACAGGAAAGATATTATTAGAGGAAGGTGCTAGTAATGAAGAGGTGGAATGAGTATATAAGAGAATTATATGACGGAGAAAGGGAAGAATTAACAGAAGATAGTAACTTAGAAGGTCCACCTATTCTGAAAGAAGAAGTCGCTGACGCTATGAAACATATGAAAAAAGGAAAAACAGCTGGGCCAGATGAAATCACAATAGAAGAATTAGAAGTGTTGGGAGAATTTGGAGTAGATATATTAACCAAAATGTTGAATGATATTTACAGTAGTGGATATTTACCCAGTGATATGCTGAAATCTGTATTTATAGCTATACCAAAAAGACCAGGAGCAATTGATTGTGAAGATTTTCGTACAATTAACCTCATAAACCATATCACTAAGCTTCTACTCAGAATCATAATGAGAAGAATCAAAAAGAAAATAAAAATGGAAATTAGTGAAGAACAGTATGGATTTGTGGAAGGAAAGGGCACAAACAATGCAATTTATACATTACGGACACTAATAGAAAGGTCAATAGAGAAACAGAGAGACATATATTTGTGCTTCATAGATTATACTAAGGCATTTGATAAAGTAAAACATGATGAACTGATTAAAATGTTGGAAGATATCAACATTGATGGAAAAGATTTAAGAATAATAAAGAATGTTTACTGGAACCAAGTAGCAGCAATTAAAATGGGAAATAAAGAGGGTAGTTACGAACAGATAAAGCTAGGAGTACGACAGGGGTGTGTCTTGTCACCAGATCTTTTCTCCCTGTATAGCGAAGTAATAATGAGAGAGATCAAAGAGATGCCAGGAATACTAGTTGGAGGTTATAATATAAATAATATACGCTATGCAGATGACACAGTATTGGTGGCGGATAATTCAACAGACCTACAACAATTATTAGACGTTGTAGTAACAGAGAGTGCAAGGAAAGGACTCTCCTTGAATATCAAGAAAACAGTAACAATGGTAATATCAAAGAAAATGGTGACACCAAAATGTGACATAGAAATAGAAGGAAAAATCCTTAACCAAGTGGATAATTTTAGATACCTAGGGGCATTTATAACATCAGATGGAAGATGTACAACAGAGATTAGGAGCAGAATAGGGCAGGCAAAAGCCGCATTTCAGAAAATGAAGAGTATCTTAGTGCAATAAGTCACTATCACTGAATGTAAGAA
The DNA here is from genome assembly GCA_014155875.1 of Cepaea nemoralis. Taxonomy (NCBI): domain Eukaryota; kingdom Metazoa; phylum Mollusca; class Gastropoda; order Stylommatophora; family Helicidae; genus Cepaea; species Cepaea nemoralis. The sequence goes on along the minus strand of JACEFZ010000024.1, from coordinate 13,229 downwards.
AGAGAGTGCTGAAATGCTATGTAGAACCAGTTTTGCTGTATGGCAGTGAATATTGGAATGTAAATGAACAAATTAAGAAGAAATTAGAAGCAACAGAGATGTGGTTCCTGAGACGAATGTTGCGAATTCCTTGGACTGCCAGAGTAACTAACGATGACTGCCTGAAACAGGCTAATGAAACTAGAACATTATATACAACAATAAGACAGAGACAAACATCTTTCTTCGGTCACGTGATGAGAAGAGAGGCATTGGAGAACATCGTAACAACTGGAAAGATCGAGGGGAAGAGAGGCAGAGGCAGACCAAGAGAAATGATGCTGGATGGATTGAGACGGTGGCATGGAGGAATATCAGCAGCAGAGTTGATCCAGAAAACCAAAGACCGAGATCTAGTGGAGAGCCATGAACGCCTACGCCAGCCGGCACGGCACTTGATGATGATGATGATTTGGCCAGAGTTTTTAACCATTCTTTCTCTTGAAATTATCTGTTAGGCTTTTTCCTTTAAGTGAGTCAATATTTCCAATGTCTTTTGTTCATTTTCCCCTATAATAGCTATATCATCTGCATAACCAAGCAGCTTGGATATTCCTCCAATATCACATTCCTCCATTACCCTCCTTACAACTTTCTCTAGAGCCAGATTAAAGAGTAGCGGCGATAGTGCATCACCCTGTTTCAAGCCAGATGTTATTTGGAAAGGGTCTGATTTCCTGCCTTTATATGTTACTATATTATAAGTATCTTCCATGCATAGCATTCCATAGACTATTCCTATGGACACTATCATAAGCCTTTTTAAAATCCACAAAAATGTTATGGAAATCTCTGCAACCGTAGACGGGAAGATTTGCCAGTACATTCACAGAGAAAGTAAAACTAATCCAGACGATTTACCAACACGTTCACAGATAATGTGAAACTAATTGAGAAGATTTATCAGCACTTTCACAGAGGAACTAAAACTAATCGAGAAGATTTATCATCTTGTTTACAGAGAAAGTAAAACTAACCGGGAAGATTTATCAACGCGTTTACAGAGAAAGTAAAACTAATCGGGAAGTACGTTAACATAGAAATCAGTACGTTAACACAGAAAGTAAAACTATTCAGGAAGATTTATCAGCACGTTCATAGTTCTGAAAAACAAAAACAAAATTGAACTATTTAGAACATAACTGGATGTTTTGTGTCGATCTTAAAACGATGAACTTCTTGCTTGGACAGCAAAGGGGACTGACCAAACATCCATGCTTTATATGTTTGTGAGATAGCAGGGTAAAAGATAAGCACTGAACAAAGAAATAGTGGCCGTTGATTCATGCATTTAAAATTGGAGAAGAAAATATTGTCAACAAGCCTCCTATTGATCGAAAGAGAGTTATACTGCCACCATTACATATAAAGCTTGGCTTGATGAAGCCGTTTGTTTAGGCACAGAACAATGATAGTACCTGTTTTAAGTATTTATGCAGACAGTTTTTTGTAATTGAGCATAGAAATTTTTGTTGGACCTGAAATTAGAAAGTTAACAAACGATCCAGATTGTATTGATTCGATGAACATAACAGCGTCCACAACTTGGTTATCATTTGTTTTCATTGTGTAAAACTGTCTGTATAAAACTTTCTTTAAAGCTGACAATTATTCTGAATTAGTTGAAATATGCTGTCGAGTTTTTGTAAGCTTGGATGCAACATGAGCACAAAATTGCACTACTTCAATAACAATTTACATTTCTTTCCCGAGAATCTTGGCGACTTTAGTGAGGAGCAAGGTGAAAGATTTCACCAAGATATAAAAACAATGGAAGAGAGATATCAGGGACTTTGGGATGCCCACGTGTTGGCAGATTACTGTTGCACGCTTAAGCATGACTGTCCTGGCATTCCAGGAAGTCCTCGAACAGAATCTTTTTGTGTGTTGACTTTTTTTTCTCATATTCTTTACAGGACATCACTGTCAACACCAGCATCTTTCCGCTGATTGTTGATTTCTTGACAAGATTACGTTCAGTAGTTTGCCATTGCTTTCTGAGCGACCGGCTCCCATACCCCGTAAGTTACCGACGCATAGAGCACCGCTACCGATTCTCGCGCACGTCACGTTACTTACGAGAGTATACGCGATTACGGAGAAAGTAGTGTAACACCTAGACCAGGGAGACCGGCGTGTGTTGACTACAGATTTAAAAAAAACAAACATATGCTAATGATAAAGTTTTAATACATTTTGGTGGTTTCTATGAAGGAAATAAATACACAGTAATTACATATAATATGATTGCAGATTACAGTCAAAATGCCACTGATGGCAGCTAATTCTAGGATTGTACATAGCAACTGCCTAATGAAGGTCATTATTAGTTATCTTAAAAACTAGAGCTGATAGAAACAAAAATTATGATTACATTTTTGGAATCAGCAACACAAAATTACCCAAGAACAGCTATACAATTTAAGGTACCAAAATGTGTGTAGACCAGTGTTACAGATGACAGAATGTTTAAAGGCAAAACAAAGATTATATATAACAATACGATTATTTATAACAGGATATCATATGTAACAGACTGATTACATATTACAGAATGGTTACATATAACGGAATGATTACATATAACAGAATTATTAACCACACCAACAAAAGATATTGGAAATATTGAATCACTTAAAGGAAAAAGCCGAACAGATAGAGCTGGTTATCAATCAAGATAAGACAGAATATATGGTAATTTCAAGAGACGGAATGGCTAAAATCTCTGGCCACATACAAATAGAAAATATGACCATTAAAGAACGGAAACATACAAATACCTGGGTACAATCTTCAACTGCTCCAACATCATAAGGGAAGAAATACAAACTAGAATCAATTCTGGAAGTAAGATATACTATGCACTACAACATCTACTAAAATCAAAGGCGCTATCTCGTAACACCAAAATCACAATATACAAAACACTGATCAGACCAGTTGTGCTGTATGGCTCTGAAACCTGGAGTACAACGAAAGGAGACGAAGCCTTGCTACAAACCTTTGAGAACAAAGTTTTAAGACGCATCTTTGGACCCATTAGGGATACACACAGTGGAGAGTGGAAAAGAAGAAGTAACAAAGACATTTATGATCTGTTTAAGTCCACGCTAATCACTGGTATCATGAAGGCTAATAGACTACAATGGCTGGGGCATATAGAAAGAATGGAAGATAATAGGGAAACAAAACTCGCTTACACTCAGGAAATAAATGACCGTAGACCCCGAGGTAGACCAAGAAGACGGTGGAGAGATAATATATATATATACAGACCTACAAGCACTTGGAATCAACGACTGGAAAGAGAGGGTCAACCAGAGAGACGAATGGAGACGGATTGTGTCTGCAGCAAACAACCTCAATGGCTCGGAACGCTGAAGAAGAAGAAGAAGAAGAAGAAGAAGAAGAAGAAGAAGAAGAAGAAGAAGAAGAAGAAGAAGAAGAAGAAGAAGAAGAGGAAGAAGATTAACCACAACAGAATAACTACTGGAAAAACAATGATTATGTATCACATAATGATTACACCTAATGAACTAATTACAGATAACAGAGTGATTACGTTTACCAGATTTATTACATATAACAGAATGACTACACCTAACATACTATTTACACATACTAGAGTGATATACACATACCATAATGATTACACATAACTAGAATGTTTACAGATAACGAATGCCCACGGGTAACAAAATTCTTACGGATAACATAAATACCCATGCAATTTTCTCACAAACTACAACACAAATAAACACGAGAACGTCGACAAACTGAAATTAACATGACAAAGGCCCGGCTGCAGTTTTCCCAACAGCCGATCGATGAGCCGGGGTCCTGTTTACACATGCAAATGTAATCTATTATCTGGAATCTGAAATCGCGAAAATATACCAACCGCAAAACAATGGTTACACCGGTTGGCAATTAAATATGCAAACAGAACTCTGTGCGTTGATCTTGCTACATTATTCCTCAAATAGTAGTTCTTGTGCGGATTATAGAAGTAAATTAGGAGGATGTCATGATTAGTTTATGAAGACACTTACACAAAAGATTTCGTTTTTTTACTCGATGAAGACATTTCACAAAAGGTCACTTTTTGTTTAGTTTGTGAATATAATTTCACAATAGATCAATCTTATTTTAGTTTATGAAGACAGTTTCACAAAAGATTACGTTTTCTTTTAGTTTATCAATACAAGTTCACAAAAGATAACGTTTTTGTAGTTTATGAAGCCAAAGTCACAAAAGATCACATTTTCCACGTTTGTGAGCAAAATTTCACATACACAAAAACATCACGTTTTCTTGGTTTATGGCGTCAGTTTCACAAATGATCACTATTTTTGTTGTAATTTATGAAAACAATTTCACAACAGATCACATGTAGGTTTATGAAGACAATATCCCAAAAGATCACCTATGAGTTTTTAAGACAATTTCACGAAGTTTACAGTCTCTTCCCCCCCCCCCCCCCCACCCCTTTTACATAGCATTACAAATTAAATCACAGTTATTGACTGGCACTCGTAGAAGTAAAGGAAAGAAGTAGCCATCATATGATACACAAGTCAATATAACATTAAAACCTAACATCACACCGGGATTAACACCTGCGTCCTCCAAATGACGAAAGCGCATCGCTTTAGGTACAAAAGTACTATGACGCAAGGCCAAATAGGCACACGGTAAAGAGGTGTCTTTATTGGCCATATCTATCATTTACCTGAACCCACAACTATGGAAAACGAATAGAAACTGTACCCAGCAATTTTAAATGCATCATAGGACCCAGACATTTATATTAACAAAAAGGATAAAAGACAGTTAGTTTAAAGCTAAAGGCTCGACTTTATTGCATCCGATTTTGTCCCATATGGCTCGGTTTCTTTCGGCAGAGCGACATGCCGAAAGTGTTGCATAGAGCACGAACTCCGTAGCTCCAGCAGAGACCCCTATGGGACTCCGAAAATCGCACTAGTCAACCAAATTCCGGAGTCAGAAAAAGAACCCACAATCTTCAGAGTGTGAAGCAAGAGGCTTGACCACACCGCCACGGAGATCCCTATAGATATTAACCAAGCATGGGTCAAACAGCAAACACAAAAGCACATCGGACCGTTTTGCTAAGTCTGGCATATTATAAACATGTAAATAAGAGGGCCTACGCGAGGTTTGGGAGCACCTTAAAACCAGACACAGTTCCCTCTGCCAAGCAGAAAGATTCTGCAAGAACAGGCAATGAACACGTAGAGAACGTGAGCATTTTCCCCATCAAACCATTCCAATTCACGAGAAACAGTCGAACAGCCATGATCCAACAGCCTTAGTATCGGAAAAGAGGTGCTGGACGAGCACCTGGTACACACGTATTCAGATTCCTAGCGCAATATTCCACTCGGAGAAGTAGAGAGGGTTGTGTCGCGAGAAGAACCTTCTGTAGGTTTCAATACCAAATCCCCGACGTGGAACGAGGTCGTGACTGTTGTGAAAAAGACACTAGGGAAGTCGGCACAAGGTCCCAAGTCTCTTTCGCAGTGTACAAGCGGTGCCCGAACGTCCTAAAGAGACTCCTCCGCGTACTGAGATCTGCGTGGAAGCACCAAAGCATAAGACTGGAGTGAAATAAGGCCAACGAACAACATTCGTTAACCATTACTCAGATGAGGCCGATCTCTATTCTGGACGTCGAGAGCAACATATTCTTCCCAGTCATGACCAGCAGAATCACAAAATATCTAATGGCGAATAAGTATATCGACAAGGCCGTTCAAATAAGGGGGCATACCTGAAGTCCCTGGATGTGTGGAACATGCTACCGTGAACAGGGTAGCTATCCTGAGAGCGAAGACAGACAAGCAAAACTTTCGTGTGGTATGGTTGGATCTGGGCAACTCCTACTGGTCACTGCCCCACCATATGTTGTGTCAGGCCCTTAGAATGTATATCGCTTCCGAGAAGAACAGTCGATGTTAAAGCAGTATTTTCCGGGGTTCACCCTCCATTTCTCTACCTAGACCTTCAGGTGAGTGTAGCAATGGGATATACGATTTCAGATGTATTGATTGTCATAGTCATGCTGACCTTCTGGGTGCAGCATGCGGCTAAGCGCAAGAACCAAAACTTAGTGAGGAGTGCAGAATGGCCCCACTTGATGTCTTCATGGACAACATGACAATAATGACACCGCATAAGAACCATGCACACCTCATGCTCGAAAGTCTGCTTCAACTGATCGACTGGTACAGGATGGGCTTCAAGACCAAGAAACCGAAAAGCCTGTCAATCCTGAAGGGCAAGGTGGCGATAACTACATTCAAGGTGGCCAAGCTTGCAATCTTCGCTGTAATGGAGGAGCCAGTCAAAAGTCGGACGAGTGTACGATTCTTCGCTGACGACAAAGAGCGCAGTACAACACATCCGCGAGAAGACAGAAACCGGTCAGCGAGCGATCGACTAAGGAAGACTCGAAGGAAAATTCAGGGTTTTGTTATCTCAAGTTTATTCTGATTCCGAAGCTACAATGGTCTCTAGTCATTTACAATGAGTGCACGGGCACGGAGAGGCGATAGAAAGAATGATGGCAAAATCACCCGGAAATGGCTATAAGTGCCGCCGAGTCTATCGGACGTAGCGTTGTATTCAAAGAAGGCAAATATCGGATTCCCGTTCTAATCCTTCGACGTGGAATGCGAAGTCAGTAAAGCCAGGCTCGCGATGATGCGAATAGTCTGACGGTATATCCTTCTTGTCTCAGACGTGCTGTATGGCTGTAGTTTTCCATCTTGCAGGTGTGCCGCTCCTCAACTTTTGATTCGAACTGGATAGTTAGCTTGAATAGTACCAACTGTTAAGCCGACGGAGAGCACTACCGCAGTGTCTGGTCGCAATGTAAATCTTCCGGATTGCCGCAGGTTATTTGTCACGGACTGTTATGTCTACTGTCAGTTCCCAGTCCTCGATGTCTTCAAGGCTAGATGGCAAGCTGTCAGAGAAGTCGACTCTGCCGTTCGGCTTTTGTCCAGCTTTTAGGAAGCGTGATTCAACAGGCCATGGCAACAGTCGCCCCACTCCATTGGCCTAGCGTCTCGCTATATCCACTATGGCTGCCAGCTTAGTAAGTACCTTATTATGGAGCCACGCGAGTCGGCTTTGCCTAAAGGTCACTTTGCACGCAGACAATACATAATCTAGGTGTCTGTGTGCTTTTGGCCTGCGTGTTGTTACAGAGGGGGACATGTCGGGCGTTGAATATACCAGCCGACCAGGTTATCAGCTGACGGCAGGACGTCGTAAAGTGATCTGACAATGAAGCTTATTCGTACTGGCGACATTCGCCATATATCGTTCCACCAGAGAGATCTCTGCAGAGTTCCCTCCCATGACACCACTGACCTTGCTGCGACTGTTGCACAGCCTTCTACACTCCCATATTGTCCTTTCCTTCACAAATCACCTGGACCACCATATCTCTGCGCTGCCTGGCTGACGACTTTGACCATTATTGTGTGTCGCTTTGATGGCTAAAGCAGTGTCTGTTGGATAGGGTATGGCCCATTACTTCCTTTAAATTGAAAGAATCTTGCGCTGACACGACACCTCAGTCAAGCTTCCATTTCCTTCCCGTCCTGAGCGCCGCCTAGAAGCTGCGGATTGTTTCTCCTGGGTACTCACAGAGCATCATCGAAAGCCTGGCTTTGCTGACTTCGCATTCCACGTCGACGGATTAGAACGGGAATGCGATATTTGCCTTCTTTGAGTACAACGCTACTTCCGATAGACCCAGCAGCACTTATAACCATGTCCTTGTGGTTTTGCTATCATCCTTTCTATCGCCTTTCCGTGACCGTGCACACATCGTAAATGACTAGAAAACATTGTAGGTTCGGAATCGGTATGAACTTGAGATAAAGAAGAAGAAGAAGAAGAAGAAGAAGAAGAAGAAGAAGAAGAAGAAGAAGAAGAAGAAGAAGAAGAAGAAGAAGAAGAAGAAGAAGAAGAAGAAGAAGAAGAAGAAGGGGGATGAGGAGGAGAACAACAGCAGCAAAAACAACAACAACAACAACAATAACAACAAGAGCACTCTTATTCTCTGCCTGATCGTGTCTCTATATTAACAACATTGCACGATCCACTCCATAAAATATTGCCGTCCACGCAAGCACCCTGAAGCTGTCGTACAAATAATAAGCTTTATTAGCAGTTATTTTACAAGCTTATATACGTTTAGGCTTTATTATCCAGGATTTCTGTCGAAAATATTTGTCTATTTATGGGCCCTTGTCTGAAAGACTTGTCATTCTATATATCCTTGAAAATAAGTGATCGATTTTTATATTGTCCCCGTTAGGTGATTTAAAAATATTTTTTTTTTTTTTTGGTCATTAGATCATCATAACATTTTAGACACAGTAGCTTATTTTGTCCTTGCGGTCTGCCTTGTTTACTTTCACGATAATTACAACTTTGATACGGTGGTTTATTTCGTCAATGTGGTCTTTCTTGTTTACTTTCACCATAATTATAACTTTGACACATCTGGTCCACCGGATCATTCTGGATTACTCTGGCCAAGATAATTATACCTTGGACACACATGTGCTGACCTTGTCCATATGATATGTCTTGTTTACTCTAATCAACATGATTATAGTGTTGACACAGTACCTCGTATTGGCGTGTGTAAAGTCTTTCTTGTTTGATCTGATTAACATTATAACTTTGAGACAGTAGATGATCTTCTTCAACACATATTTCGTGTTTCATCTCATCATCATTCTAACTGTAACACAGTTGCTTATCTCGTTCATTAGGCATTTCTTGTTTCATTTCATCACCACTGTAACTTTGACATAATAACACATCTCGTTCATCAGACCTTTTTTTTTTGTTTTTGTTTTGTTTACTCTTATCATCACTGTAACTTTTACACAGTTGATTATCTTGTTCATTTGACCTTTCTCGTTTACTCTTATCATTATTATAATTTTGATACATTAGCCTCTCGTGTTTATTAGATGCTTCTTATTGTATCTGACAATCATAGTAACCATGACACATTATCTCGTTTTCAACATTAGATCTTCCTTGTTTCATCTGATCACCCATATAACTTGTACATAGTAGCCCCTCTTGTCCACTAAATATCTCTTCTTTACTCTGTTTCTCATTGGGAACACGTATTCTACGAATCATGACCAGGTCGACACCCACAAAGTGCCATCATTACCCAGGTCTGTCATCCACTAAAACCGGCAGCTAATGGAATATAGACACCTGGAACAGCTCTGACGGGCGCAACGACAAGCACATGTCCGAATACTAGCTGAGTGGATACCGTCTGCAGACCTGTCTGGTTTGTGCGGGAACGGCCCGGGGCGAACGAAATGCCCAATATATTGAAGTGAGGAATTAAAGCAGCCATGAGCAGGACGTGACGATTCCCTCGGTGAGTCCAGCACCAGAGCGTTAAGTGTCGGCTCTGCAATTATGGAAGCCACCCAGGATGGCGGAAAATACTATGGACTGTCCCTGCCTTCATTTGAGGGATGACCGTGCAGTCTTCGACTGTTCCAACTTGACCAGCTGGGAGGTGGACAGTACCACAAAAGTGAGAGTCTCCCAGGAATGCTAACCTGGTCAAAAATGCACGCTAAAAGTTGGATGTGTTGGCCTAAGGGTTTCGACCCAAGGGTGCCTAACCAGACACAACGCAATCACATCTGAAAAAACACTCCGGATGAACGCAAAGAAGAAGAAGAAGAATATAGACATAATTTATATCTAGTGATGTTTATAGCGCAAGAATCCCGCCATGCCTTTAGCATTCTCTGTTTAGTTTGACTAGTGTGTACTCCCATGACTATTTCTTTTCGTCTCTCACTGTGTGTATCGATCAATACCTGTAAGATATATTACCTGCCTCAGGCCCAAAGTAGTTAACCTTTCGATCACGTCGACTTCCTGCATTCATTTTCATGGGGAGGTTTGTGGTTGGTTCTTCATCTTCTTATGTTCGTTTGTTTGGAATCGACCTATATCCGCAGTCTTGTTCCTGCATAAATTGTATTGTCTTCTCTAGAATTATGTAGAGAAACACCCATGATTTCTTTTTTTTTAAATCCGACCATAGATTAGACAATTTTGTGCTGTAGTCGGTAGACTGTTGTAGTATGTGTTCTGAAGTTTGAGGTGCGTGCACGGATACGCACATTGCTGTATAACTTATCTGTAGCTTTGTTTCCGTGTGGTTATTGGATATGATGGTTCATGTTCTCAGTCTCGATTCTGTAACTTGTCTAGTTATTCCAACAAATAATACAGGTGACTTCCATGTGTTTTAATTATATTGGTAATAGCAATATGTTAATTGGGCGGGCTCGTTAGGATAGCTGATAATGCTCAACGCAGATAATGTCATGGGCGCGATCCGAGTAGAGTTTAACACCTGCTCTTATCGTCCGCCAACAGAGCAAACAAAGGGTCACCTATCCCTCCGTACTTTCAGGCCTACAAAATGTCATTGCCCTATGACAGTACAGTCCTATGCCAAGTTCATACTTCGGGAGATTTTTGTTTTGCTTTAATATATCAACAGGGAGGTCACCACGGCCGAATGGATAAGAACACGTGTTCTTAAACATCCGGTCCGCTGCTGCCGAGGTAAGGGGTTCAACCTGTACTGCGGAAAGTTGGACTAGAATGTGGACCTATCGTACTGGACATGGGGACGTAAATAACAATTACCTCTGAAGTCGGAGTATATTCACCTGATAGCGAGGATCCTGGTAATAGGGAAAGCTAATCCACACGCAAATTTCAGCTCAGTGCTACTAGAACGTAGCGTGTAGAGAGATAAGAAGGGCTGAATGCCAAACGGATCTGCGTGCCCAATTCTTACGCCTTTGAAAATAAAGTTCGTTCGATCGTTCTTGTCTAAGTTGTGCAATATCGTGTTAGCAGCTACACTCAATGCTGTAGACACACATCTTAGGTGTAGTCGTATGCCTCGCTGGTATGCATTTCTGAGTATACGTTCACTTGCTCTCTAAGAGGCGCCACTAAATTTCCTCATTATCAACAGTGCTCTTACAGTTTTTATTTCAGTCTTGTTGATACGGCATTTCCAAGTCTTTCTGGCGTCAAATGTAACCCCAAGTTAAGTAACACAATCCATGTTTTTGCAAGATAAGTATTGTTTCAGTCTCTTAAAATGTTAACAGTCAGTAATGTACTCAGAGCTTTCCACCGTTGTGCACACGTCTGCTAGATTTTAATGTTTTCAATGTTATGCATGCATCAATTAGATTCCCATATGTTTTCAATGTTGTAATGCTTTCATTCATTAGGCCAATCAGGGGGCTGAGTGGTCTCGAGGTATGGTGTCCGCCTCGAGTGCTGGAGGTCCCGGGTTCAGGCCACGGTGAGGACCAGGATTTATTTAAAAAATCCACATGGACTTCCAGTAATTTCTCCTGGTCTCTGGGTAGTGAGATCGGACGCCCGTGTGTATTATTGCGAACTTGGCAGTTGGAGATCGAAAAAGAGTAGCCTAACGGCGCTGCCCGGGCAAAATTTCGAGTTAAAAATCTACCCAAAGCATTTTAGGATCCTCGCCGATGCAACGGAGTTCGTGTATTGAGCTGAGTTTCTCCAAACTCAGGTTTGAGTTAGGAGGAAAACGGGGAACTTATGGGTTAAACCGTGTGCCGTGATGTTGATCCAACGACTAAAACTAAAATTAGGCCAATCATTCCTAAGATTAACTGTTTGAATGCCAGTGGATGATTAACCGTCTGAAGCGACTTCCCGTATATGCTATGGGCTTATATAAAGTTGTTTTTTCCATGCGACCCTTTAATACAACATGTCTGCTACCATATTAAACACGTTAAAGTCATAACCGTGATACACACCTAATTCCCATTTTCCGTCATCCATTTTTGTTTTGTTCTAAACTTACAGTTTGTTTAGCACTGAATCAGTTAATGTTGAAGCTAATTAGTGTCCCCCTTCACTGTGTCATATACCCAGCATCTCCCAGCTGTCCTTGCAAGCTTCAGTGATGTAAACAACCGAAATATCAGATTCGCTGTGCACTTTAGCTCCAACACAAAAACATCGGCTTCCAAAAGACATGTTATGGCGAACTACTATGGCGAGTTAAGATCTCCAGGCGGTCAGAAAAAAGAAAACACTACAAGGACATTCTTCAGAAACAAAAACAAAAAACAAGAGTTTAATCAACATAGACACTTTGGGGGCTACTGCTCAAGCGTTTCAGGTGGCACACACTTACTCATTAAAGTGCAGCATCTTCTAGGGCATCAGTGTTCCCACTAGTACATCAATGAAGCCAGAAGCTTCAATGCAGCATATACCCCACTAGTATGACTACCATAAGCTGTCCACACTGTTCAAGGACATTCCGAGCTCATTTTTTCCTCCAAATTCAGTGTCATTAGACAACGAGTGGTTCACCTTTGTAGGACGTCACAATCAACTCCAGCATTGGATGTTTGTGATTTTCAAGGCATATTTATGTTCAGTAGTTTGTCATTGCTTTCTGTATAGCCGACGCTCTTGTCTCTATGAAAACCAACGCAAAGCAATCTGCAAACAAACCGCCTGTGAATCCAGCATATCAGGATTGTGAAATTGCCTTCACTACCCGCCACAGACGCTGACACACATATATAAGTACTAAAATAGTTATCAGCGGGTACAAACTACCGATAAACGTCCTAGACACAGTAGCAAGAATGATACGCGCATGGAACCGCACTGTTGTTATCACACAACGCAAATAACAAATGTCATAGACAAACAGTAACAAGAATGGTACATTTATGGGTTGAAAATATCAGAGGACACTGACAAACGGAAAATGTCATAGACTCATTAACAATCTGTAAGAACACCTAGATTGGGAAATGTGACATATAAACCGCAGGCTGACATTTGGTCAAGCTGCCAATGGAACCCTCATGAATACCCTGCTGGTGTGATGGCAGACGAGCAGGCGGATAGAGGTGGATCTGGGACTTTTGGGGCAGGTATTACTGCGGGTTAGGCTGACGGGTTAAAAGGGGCCCTTTTAAATTGGGGTCACAGCGGGGGAAGAAAAAGATGACGTCCAAACTAGCCCAGAGAGAAAGGGGGCGAGAGGAGTGACCATGGAACTG